>VZTY01009628.1:169572-280274 GCA_013400935.1 Turnix velox | reverse complement strand
CGACCCTCCTCGGGGGGGGGCGGTAAGGTGAAAACGGGGGAAGAAACTTCCTCGGCGGGTTCCCCTAGGGCCACCCACGTGTGGGGAGCTGGGGGCGACGCGCGTTCCTGGGGGAAGGCGAGAGAGCGGAGCTGCGCCGCCCCACCGCTGCCCCTCTCCCTTTTCCTCTCCTGCCGCAGGTCTCGCTGCGGGAAGCGGTGCGGAGCCGGCCTCGGAGAGAGGGGAAGCTCCTGCCCGGGAGAAGGGACTGCCCCGCAGCCGGCAGCGCCCCGGCGGTAGCCGCCGTCCTCCGCCTCGCCGTGCCTCCCGGAGCCGAAGGTGCCCGCAGGGAAAAGTTGCGTGCGGGGCCGGGCGCGATGCCGGGTAGGGGCTCGCCCTGCCTGGGGCTGTTGCTGCTGCGCGTCCTGCTGCTGGGCTGCGGCTCCGCGCAGCAGCTGCCCGACAGCTGCCGGACCCTCTGCGACTGCTCGGAGGCGGCCAAGACGGTGAAGTGCGTGGACGGGAACCTGACGGCGGTGCCTCCGGACCTGCCGCCCTACGTCCGCACCCTCTTCATCACTGGCAACCGCCTGGACTGCCTGCCGGCCGGCGCCTTCCCCGCCCAGCGCTTGTCCCACCTCAGCGCCCTCAACCTCAGCGGCAACCACCTGCGGGATGTGGAGGCCGGCGCCCTGGCCACCCTGCCTGCCCTGCGGCTGCTGGACCTCAGCGGCAACCCCCTGGCCTCCCTTAGCCCGCTGGCCTTCGGGGAAGGCGGCAGCCCGCTGGAAGAGCTGGTTCTGCGCGGCGCCCTGCGCGACCACGGCGTCCTGCTCAGCCTGGCCTCCGTGCTGCAGTCCGGCGTCCTCCGCAACCTCAGCCGCCTGGAGCTGGCCGACAATGGGCTGCTGCTGCTGCCCGCCGGCATGTTCACCGCCCTGCCCTCCCTGCGGCAGCTGGACCTCAGCAACAACTCCCTGGTGGGTCTGCGAAATGTCTCCTTCCAAGGGCTGGGCCAGCTGCAGAGCCTGGACCTCAGCAACAACTCCCTGGTGGGTCTGCGAAATGTCTCCTTCCAAGGGCTGGGCCAGCTGCAGAGCCTGGACCTCAGCAACAACTCGCTGGGCATGCTGAGGAACAGCACGCTGGCCCAGTTCCGCAGCCTGCCTGCCCTCCGCCGTATCGAGCTGGGCCACAACACTTGGGTCTGTGACTGTGCCATCGAGGACCTGGTGGCCTGGCTCAAGGAGACTGACCAGGTGGTGGGCAAAGAAGCCCTGACCTGCACCTATCCTGACAACATGCTGGGCAAAACCCTGCTGAAGATCAATATCTCAGACCTGAACTGCTCCGTGCCTGTAGATCTGCCTTCCCAACTACAGACTTCGTACGTCTTCCTAGGGATAGTCTTGGCTCTCATTGGGGCCATTTTCCTCCTGGTTTTGTACTTGAACCGAAAAGGAATCAAAAAGTGGATGCACAACATTAGAGATGCCTGTAGAGATCACATGGAGGGCTACCACTACAGATACGAGATCAATGCAGACCCCAGGTTAACAAACCTCAGCTCCAACTCGGACGTCTGAGGGAGCGCCAGAGAGGCGGGGCAGCGCCCAGTAGCTATGCATGGAAAGTAGACTTAACGCTTTATCCTCGTGCTTGCTTCCCTCTTACTCGGAGAGGTTTCGGACGTGCTTGTGACACAAGGGGGCTCTGCCTCCCCCCGCCCCGACATCGAGTTCAATTTTGGTTTGAGATGTTGGGCAGCTACGCATGGCATCGGGTTGTATATATGAAACAAGCTGCTGCTTCTTTTCCTCCTTACCTGTCTGTACTTGTAGGAATTTGTTTTTTGGGTTTTTTTAGGATCTCAAAAGGAAAACAAAGGGTTCTCTCTGGTACCTCAAAGCTGCCAGAGTTAAAAATTTTCCAGTTCAGACACCACCATTCAACAAAAGCTGCCTCAACTTTTTTTGGGAAAGAAATGTTATGTTCCTCTGTGCCAGTTTTGATCTTGTATATCTGAATTCTGATGACAAGGATTCCATTTCACAAGCTACCTTGAGATTTAGAAAAAACAAACTCATTTTAACAACTCCTCGGTTACAAAAAAGAAAATTGAATAGTGAGCATGCACAAGTACTTTATAGTTTTACAAGTTAGGAAGCTTATGATCTCAATAAGTCTCTTACTATTTTGTAAAATTATTTTTTTGATTGCAGTTTACATGAAAAGAGAAGATTTTTTTATACAAACTGACCTAAACTCCACCTGAACTGTTAAACTAAATAAACAGTCTTACAAGAACTGTTGTCTTGAAGTTTGCTGTTTGATGTGAAATGTATGGACATCTAAGAATGTGGATGGCTTTGTGATCTCTGAAGTAATAGCACTGCATTAATAATCCAGATTGAATTTTGCACAGATGGGTATCTTAGAGACAGAAATGTTCAACAATTTTGTGGAGTATGCTAGGGGAATTACACCAATCAGCAACGAGAGAAGTTTTACTAGGCACGAAACCCCTGGTCTGCTCTCAAAGCTACTGCAAAATGTTGAGACAGATTCTGGGGTCCATTTTGCTGGGATGATACAAGCTGATAGAATTTATATAAGATCTTCTCTACCAAATTAAAAATAAAAAATCAAATTTAATTGTGGAGTTTGTACACTAAAGAAAACTTTACCTAAATGAAATTGTATATATTTTTAAAAGCATACTTTCATGTTGTGAACTGAATTAAATGCAGCTCAGTCATGTAGTCAGTGAGTTTCAGGCTTGTAAATCGATGCAGCTCTTACTAAATTAAATACTTACTGCTTTATTTTAAGCTCTTGGTACTTGTGAAGCCCTGTAGTGACCTACATCGAATAACTTGATAGAGCTGTGCATTTCTTTTAAAGCTTATAACAGGTGCATTTCAGTATTGTATGATACTCATGCTTATTACTTGCTTGGGAATGCATTTTCTTGTAAATAGATAAAGCATGCAAAGAAAAACTTCAAATATGTATTATTTAATATGCAACTCGGATGGTACACAAAAAGATTAGCAAGAAGCTTCCAATGGACACCAATAATTAATGCAATTTTTATAATCCATTTATAGATTCTTAATGAAAAAAGTATTCCAGCCGTAAAAGCGTGACATGAATTGGTATCTGTCCATACATCTGTGGAGCTTTTTCAATGGTCACTGTTACTTTAAGCTCTTGAGCATCTCAAAAATGTTACAAATTACTGTCCAGTTCCATTTGCTTTCAAAAGTGGGAGTTTTCTCATAGATAGATGCCTCTGCTAAGAGCTTAGAAATATAAAATATTTCTTAAGGTACCAGAAGAAATATCTATTTTGGGCATCAATATATTTTTCTCACTTCCGACAAAGCAAGTAGCACAAGTTGGTTCAGAATAATTTTCTACTGCTTTAAATTGGCATTATTTAGTAGCAATGTTTTTTTTTTTAATGTAGTTTTGTACATTTGCCCTCAGTAATAATAATAAAAAAGAACTAATATGGAGTTCAATATATGTTTTGATAAATCGGTATATTTTACAGTTAGTGTAGGTGAAGTGGTAGCCTATTCCCCTGCTGTAATTTAAATGTACAAGCAATATCTGGTTAACAGCATATGAATTAAGTTTATGGATTGATATAGAGGAGGCTACTGGTCTGAATGTTAGCTGCCCATATTTTAAGAACTGTAAAAAACCCCATGTCAGTAACTATTATTGTGCAACTATGCAAACTCTTCATACTTGGTATACATAAAATAGTTGATGTAAAAAGCTGGAATTTATAATAGCTATGCAGTGTGGTTTGTTGTATTGGTCATTTTGGAGGTTATCAACTTATACTTACTTGTCCAGTGCCAAGAAGGATAGGGCATCATGCTTGCTTACAATGCTCCTGTAATATAATAGATAAAATATATGCAAACCAACTCATTTATTGGGCAATTTCTTGTGTTTTATTAACAAATACTTTGAAGCAACTGCAGTAAAAGCAATTATCTTAATGTGGCAGCAATGCATTTACAGAGTGGTGTAAGGACAGGCATCGACTTTGTTTGCAGTGTGCCACCAGTGGACTCAGTATTTGTATAGTGAGAAAGTGTAACTGTTGTATTACATCCATTCTTCTGAAGATTATGATTATTTTTGTATCATGGAAAATCATTGTAGAATTTTATCAGAGACTAGGTGATGGCTACTTTAAAAGTTATTTTTGCTATTTGCTTATATGTGTATTTATTAGGCTGTAACAGCATGTGTCAATATTGTGTTGGATACTGTTCTACAGCATATGACCAAGAATGAATGCCTTGCTGTTGTATGATGCATTTGATCTTGGATCCCCCTTCATAAATAGTTCTTGAAATTTGTTTTCCTTTCCTATTGCAAGATAGTTACAGCGGTAGTCAGAAAACATTTTAAAAGTAGCTCCCAAAGTGCTTCAGAACCTGGTTAAAAAGTATGCATTTAAAATAACGTCTAATTAAGGATTCTTCTGAAGCACATTTTATAATCTTGCTCTGCTTTGACATCTGAAATTTCAATTGATCACTATTTCTTAATTAGCAGCTTAATTAGCGAGGCTGTTTTATTCATTCATTCTTCAATAAAATAAGTACAGTACTAAATGCCTCTAAAATGTGTTTTGCATATGTAAACCCCCGAAGTTATGCATGGCATGTTTGTCACTGGTGTTTCTTGGAAAACATCTATCTTCAGGCATATCTTCAGGAAAGGCTGCACACTAAGAAGCAGGAATGGTGGTTTGTTCATCTGCTTTCTTAGAACTAATTTTAGGTGTAATAACCTTAAAATGTTCTTAGAAGCATTGCACAAGGAATTGACAAAGTTTATATAGATTTTTTTAAAGTACTGTAGATAAATGCTGTTGCCGGGCAAGACGCAGAAAAAAACAGTCCCTGAATCTTTCTGTATCAAAGTAAACTTTAAGTTAAATCATCTGATTTTTTTTTTTATTCTGCATGCTTTTTTAGGTTTTTTGGTTGTTTGTTTTGTTTTTTTTTTTTAATTCTCAGCAAACCATAATATTACCAATCATTTTGACGTCCAAAAAGTGATTTGAAGTTCTGCACAAGTAAGTGGTCTAGATCTCTTCTTTCAGGGTAATGCACCTCTTAAATACTGGTGACAATCCCCAGTTAGGTGCTAGCAAATGCAGTCTGCGCAGACCTGTGCTGAATTGTTGACTGAGATGTCACTGGAGATAGGCATGGCAAAATAGCCATAATTTCACTGTGCTGGGAACCTAACTCCTGTTATTCTACCAGCATTTTCCCCTGTGATATACTCTTCTCTTTGTGCATCTGCATAATTTAATTTTTGCTTAATTTTCATAAAGGAGTATGTCAAATCTTCACAGGTAGAGAAATCTGTGCCTATATTTTAGCGGTTCAGTTTCTTAGTTTCCCTTAACATGAAAAAGAGCCTTTGTCGAATTGAACTGAATGGAAATTTGATATGTGCTTTTTCTTTCTCTTTAGCAGCTGAATGTTCAAGAAGAACCATTAATTCTCAGCATACAATGAAGGAAAATAACATTTGGTAAGAAAAACATTTCAGTTTCAAGCTTCCAAATGACATTGCTATTGTGTGAGAGAAGGTTGAAAGGAGAAGCTTCTGAAGGGTATGGAGATATCCCTTTTCTAGTGGGTCAGCACTGGAAATCACAGAACTAGCAACAGAAACTATTGCTGATTGAGTCTGTCTGTTACGTTCTGGTCATGTTTTGTGGATACAGCTCTAATTTCTTCCTGTTGCTATAAATAGAAACATTTTGCTAACAAGTGGAGTCGTGTCCTATAATTCTTGTAGTGAAGATGTTTCCACTGTAAGATTTCTGTGGGGTATAATAGAAGATTGAATTTAGCTCACTGCCTGCTGATTTAATTAGGACTAGATCAGCCTCATAACTTAATGCTCCTTTTTTGCAAAAACAGTGCTTACTAGTTGCAAATAACTTGAAATCAAACATTGAAAACCCACTAAGGAAGAGAGAAAGTGGTCTTTTTTGGAAAGTGTAGCATCTGTTAGCTATTTCATTCACACTTAAAGAGACATAAAGCATATAGGGGCAAATCCTTTGACTCTGCTAATTTCCAGAGTCAATCCAGTAGAAGTAAGTGGACTTTTGTACCAGTGTAGTATACCCAACAACACTCCCACCTCAAAAAAAAAAATCCCAAAACTCCAAGCTTTTAGGAGTAGCAGTACAGGTTTGCAGTGTAAATGTGCCCTTGATAACGGCTTTTCCTTTCTCAAATGGTGTTACAGTTCATGTGTTGTCTCATCCTTGGAAAACCTTGCTATGCCAGAAGTCATCTGTCACATAGTCAAAGCCTGAAATCAGCCTTGCTTCCCCACTGTCAGCCTAAACAGAAAAAGAGAGCTATTAAGAAAATTAAAATGTTACTTTAGACAGTGTGTTTATGATGCAGTTAATAATTTAATACTTGTGATTATTTTGTAAAATATTCACTAAATAGCCTCTTTTTTTTTTTCTTATGATAGAATAATAGATCTGTTTTGTAGTGATTATGCCTGAAAGCAGATGAAACAATTAATGTTGCTTGAGTACATACAATGATGGAAACCTTAGAAACCTCACTTTGTAGAGTGTCTCACTATTCTAGAAATTTTAGATGTGCAAGAAACTGCTGTAGCTTTTTCAGACTCATGTATAATTTCTTAAAAATTATTCTTGAATAAAAACAATGTAAAATGTTTACCAGATTGCTTATAAATGTTATACCTTCATCCTGTTGATTTAATTACTGTATATCCTTATTGATACTGAGGTATTTGCTAAAGGTGTAATTGTATTATTTGTAGCTCAAATTGATGGTTGTGCTATGAATTTGCATGATAGTGTAATGAAAAAGCTACTTCCATCTCAATAGCCTGATTAATTTCTTTGGGAAAAAAGTTGATCAGTGAATATAAGGGATTGTGTTTTAATTGTTATTTTGGACAGATTTGATAGCTTTTGGTTTCAATGCATTTGGTATTGATTTTCAATTTAGGTGCCGATTCTAAATTTACCAGTAATGATTTTTCATTCTTAAACTACTAGATCAAACTATGTGTTTTAAAGTCTTCAGATATATATTAACTCAGTGAAATACAGAAGCACTGTTACTGTTGATTATGTGACTCTTCTTACTGTGTAGTATGTGGTGCAGAAAAGTACTGCTGTAACAGAGAATAAAGGGTGAGCTATGGAGAAAAAAAGCATTCTGATGGCAAACTCTTTTATTCTTGCAGCTTCTAAAATTCTAATGTTTGGTTTGGAAATTCAAAGGGAAAGAGAACATTTCATCTTCTTATAAATAGCTATTACTGAAATTTTAATAGTAAAAAGTGTTTTTTTGTGGCTGTCCAGGAACACGGCTAAAAACTTGGTTAGTTGTGTCTAAGTTGTTTTGGTATTATTGGGATTTTTTTTCACATTCTCAGAACACTTAACAGAGAAGGATGTTTGGCTTCACACAGATTAATTTGTTTATATTTTATTTTAGGACTGATCTGTCTCAGTACCTATCCACAGTCTACTTCACATGTTCCATTTGTTCTAGTAGAAATTTTATCAATGGTGTAGTCCAGGATAACTTTACATAAAATTGTGAGAATTTATGTAATAAGGAACTCATTTGTCAAATTTGAATTATCAAATATAAAATAGGCATTTTAACAGAATGCAGCATACTGTTCTTGCTGGCAATGTAGAAGCATTGAGTAACAGTAGTTAATATTAAAATAAGAAAAGATACGACTTATTACAAGAACATTGCGAGCATCATAAACTGACTCTGCTTTGGTACATTTGTGTATTTTAAGTGTTTTTTTGAAGAAGGAAAAAGAAACAGTTACTACATTGACAATTTTTTCTCTACAGGTAGGTGTCTTCATTCATTCTCATTAATAGCTGAAGGAACAAACAGTAACCAAATCCTACAGATATGTATAGATTCAAATCCTTTTAAGTCAGTGGTTTTACTCCAGTGCTTTTATGTTTCTCCATTTTCAGGAATGAGTGCTTTTATTAGCCTGGAGGGGACGAAGAAAGAGCTCTTAAGCATCATAAATGAATAATTTTTTTATTTTACTCATCACATATGCATTTTACACACACACGTATAAATAATGTAAATCTAGTAGACTGGAGAGGAGTAGAACGTGAGACACATCAGTCTGTCCAGTATATTTTGTTTTCTAGCTTGGGGCTTATTTTGCTCTCTGCATTTTAAAGGGGACCCAAGTGCCTAAACAGAGTAGGTATGACCTTCAGATGCACTTAAGATGTGCATCACGTGGCTGCATGCCTAGAGTGACCATTAGCAGTAAGTTAACACAAATGGATGCTGAGTGGCCAAGATTTTCCAAAATGGCCAAAATTTGGGATTCTGCTTTCAAAGTAGTTTGAAGTGCCTTCATTTTCAAAAATTGTAGAGCATCTTTTGGAAAATTACACTGTTTTTAGTCATAGAATCGTAGAATAGTTTGGGTTGGAAGGGACCTTAAAGATCATCTAGTTCCAACCCCCCCTGCCATGGGCAGGGACACCTCCCACTAGACCAGGTTGCTCAGTGCCTCATCCAGTCTGGCCTTAAGCACCTCCAGGGAGGGGGCATCCAGCCCCCTGGGCACCACCCCCTGCAACCTCTCTGGGCAGCCTGTTCCAGTGTCAGACCACCCTCACCATAAAGAATTTCTTTCATACATCCAGCCTGAATCTCCCCTCTTCTTTAAGATTAATTGAGCTAACTGCAGAAAAAGAAATTTTCAGTCTGGAAAGACATGTGTCTATTATATACCTGAGAGAAAATTCATATACTTTTAAGAGCTTTTGAAACTCCTCAGTTTTTGCTCTCTCTGTTTCTTGGATTCATTGAGACCTCTGTAACACTGTCTATGCAGAATATCCTTCCTATTCCCTGGCTTGTTTATTTAATCATTCCTTATCCATATGCTTTTTTCCCCTTTCCCCTGCACTGGGATTAGGTTCAATTACTTCATATTGGTAAGCAAAGGTCAAATGTCCTATGTAACAGTTCTTTCATAAAATCAAATCTTGAATGTTTTATCACTTAGTATATTCATTAGTAAGGTTATATCTGCTGTTAAACTTCTGTTCATTCATGTTTTCCCTTTCCTATTTGTCACTTTCTGTTTAGTTTTCCCACGTACCAGAAGGCTTCTCTGCTAGCCCAGAGGAATTCTCTGATTGCAGTTTCCAGCAATGAAAAATGGGGATCTTACTTTGAGACAATAGTTCAGAAAAAAAAAAAAAACCTTGCAGAAGCAGCGCTCAAACATTTCTGACAGGATAGTAAAATGTCAACTTAAAATAGATCTGCTGACATAATCTTCATTTGTCAGAAATGCTACATACGGAGAAAGAATGGAATGCCTAATTTGTCATACTGATAGATAAACTGTTTAATGAGACCGGGAGATTTTATTACAACAGCCTTTGGTTCCTGTGCTCTGATTTCTCCTTCATGCAGCACTCCCTTCTTGACCTCCCCACACTCCATGAGCTTGAAGAGGACTTAGGTGAGTTTAGGACATCCATTCAGCAGAATATGGCAGTTTGGTTATATTATTAATCATAAGCGAAGGCCCTTATTTTTGGACACATAAATATGTTCTACTTCTTGTAATTTTCAACAGGGAACACAACAGCTGACATAAGCCTGTTTTCATAAGTTATCTGTAAATACAAAAAAAAAAGTGCTCTGAATTTGCAAGGAACAGATGTCTTTCAGCAAGCTTGAGTGTAAATTCAGCAGGATTTCCAATTTTGTCCAGTAAATGAAGACACTGAAATTTATTGTAAGCAGAGGAATGACTTGTTCTTCATCATAGTTTTGCAGGATATGCCTTTTCCACAAAGTAGTACAAGGTGTTTTATCTCTTAGGTTTCCAGGGAGACCATCACAATCCAGTAGGGGTTACTGTTGTTCTTAATAAAGCTCTCTGGTTTTGGTTGTTTAAGCAATTTATCTGATCAAAATCACCAAGATTTTATAAATGACACTGAGTAACATGAATTGATGTGACCTATTTGAAACACTCGCAGATGATGCTGTGCTTCACCAGCTTGGAGCAGGTGATACTGATGCTTTCACCAGCTAGAATCATTGATTTAACTGGCAAAAAAAGACTCAAACTGGAGTATTATTCACTGTAGAGAGCTATACAAACTCGTTATAATTTAACATTTGGTATAGAGTATAGGATATCTGTAAGGAGTTGGGTATAGGTGTAAAGCACCACCTCCATCACAGTGATTCCAGGTCTACAAGTTGTGCAGTAGTTCACAGTAAACTTTGTCTCCTCTGGATTTAGATGGAAAATTGGATCAAACAATAATTAGTTAATGTAAATAAAATTGTTAGGAGAAAATCCTCCCTCTCAATGTAGTAACAGATATCAATCATGTTATTTATGAGAACTCAAGAAATTTCAATTGCAGAAATACAATGGTCTCGCATATTTTGTCATTATTATTCGTTCAACAGTAAACACAGATATTTGCTGAGGCAGCGTTCAGAAAACCAATGGATAGCATAGAAATGCTACAGAGGATCCTCCCAATTTTATTTTCTATTATTCTGCCATGCAAAAGGGAGAAGTAAAAAAGGAAAGCTCTTTGTCAGAACAAACTCTTTAAGGAAGTAAAATGGTAGAGCCAAGAATCTCCTGTAATGACTCATTGCACAGAAGAATGATACGGCAAAATGAGGTTTGCAATTCTGTATTGGGTCTGTTCAATGAGTTTGCCACAGTCCTGATTTTTGTGGAAGGCCAGATTGTATGCAAAGCTGTCAAATGTGGATGCCCTAATAACCTGTGGCCTCTCTTCTCCCAATCTTACAAATCCTTATCTCAGGGTGCAGAAGACAAGAACTCTCTAACCTGAAACTGCCAGTCACCTACATCTCCCCCACATTTCATGGCAGATACAGTTGTATCACACACACAAAGTTTATTGCTGGCTGTAGTTTCAGTTTATCGGGGCAGACAGCACTGCCACATCCTGCACCATCCTGACCAACCAGCATTCCTCCCTCCAGCTAAAAGAACATGAATTTCATCCTCTTATACAATGTTTGCGCCCTAGGATTTGTTTTATTGTCTATCAGCCCAAATTTGGCATGTGCTGATTTAAACACTGCAATTTAATATTTGTGGAATATGAGGTGAACTGGAGATGTGCAGACAACTTAGATGTCTTGTAAATTGCTCTCGCTGCTTTCAAAAGAAATGGAGAAACATCCCCATAACCTTTTGTTCTTCATGTTTTTGTCTCATAATAGAATTAAAATGAATTTTATACATTTTTCAATTTGTATAGATACCTGTCTACATATATACATGCACATTTATGTAATACATTCTAACAGTTTAAAATCCTTACTCATTTCAGGTATGTTTGAAAGCACGTGATCCCTGTATGCAGATTAGGCTGAACACACAGTTCTTACTGGAAAGTGGTATTTCAGTTTTAGTGTAGGTTTTTATAAATATTGCTAATTAAAAGCTATTTATATACTCGTCACCATGTTTTCTTAGATGAAAGAAATTATGTCTAGTGCTTTAGAACTAATTATTGCAATAAAGTTTTGCAATAAACCCTTATGATAACAGGGATGATTGCAAAGGTTGGCATGGCAATTTTCAGCATCCATTAAGTCTTGTGAGTAGCTTTAGGTTTCATAACTTGTGAAACAGTCGAGAGAGAATCCTACTCTGGGTGAATAGTTTAGCACAAAATACTCCCTTGCCTCCACTTCATTTTTATTGCTTCTTCAGCATGAGGATGCTGCCAATGTTTTGACACTCGTTTCTGTCCTTAAAATCTGTATAGCCATATCTCTGATGGCATGCCTTCAGAGAAAAAAGAGCAAGAGACCAGAATATTCTTGAGTATTCATGTTAAAAAAACCCTGAGCACAGTTACCAAGACAATACAATTTGGCAGTGGGAGAGCAGTTTATGCTTTGTTAGAGGGTGTCACATTCAGCTTTTGCAGTGTGAAAGGGTCTCCATCCTCAAATGCATTTGGGGACAAGTGAAAAGAGGCAGTGTGTTTCTTGTGCAGGAATTGCTCATTTTCTGGGCTATAAAGGAGAGTTTAAACACCTTGAAACTCCCAAGAGCCGTTGGAGTGAAGAAGGACATTGTGTGATGGCTCTTTGGGTTTCCTTCTCCTGTGGTGATGACACTGTCTGTGGGCTGGAAGAGGAACAATTTCAGATATTGGAACGTTTCACTACACCACCAGCAAGCCTTCTGTGGCCAGATGTCTCGCCTTTGTGGCAACTTTGTACAATCAAAGTGATACAAACCAGACTGATTACAGGGGAAGACTAGAGCTCCATCCTTACTCCAAAATCACAAAAATACCTGACCTGGAATGTGACCTGCTGCACCACAGCAAGGAGAACAGGAACTTCAAAGGTATTTCCTTGAGCCCTGGGAATAAATCATTCCTGACAGAGGTAATTTAGATTTACTCAGGGTGGCAGAACTCTAGCAGTGACAGGAAAAATATTCTATGGTTTAATTTTCACTAGCTCTCTTTAGCCCATCATCAATTGCCTGTTTCTTGGTGGCATGTAATCACACATAGGACCAACTTTACAAAAGGAGTGAAAAGGGCACAATGCTTACCCTGGTTTAAGTTGCAGCTTTGTGAGTATTACAAAAGAGCAGTTATGAATGCTGCAAAAATGAAGCGTTTTGTGGAAGCCAGATTGTAATTTAATGACTCAAGAATAAAGTAAAGTAGGAACAGATAGATCCTCTACATTAATTAGGAACAATATTTTCAGAAGCACACTGTCATCTTTCATAGTGAACGTTTTGGAGTAGAGAATGGCTTTATTCTGTGCTGCAACGTAGCTGGCACTTTGGGTTGCTGGTCAAAATAATGCTGCTGCAAAATAAATAATAATTGTGGTGTGCAGATTGATCTGCACTTTCTTAATGATATGCTGTTTGGACAGCACCAACGCCTTTGGATTAACATGAAGAATCCTGCAAACACCTGAGCCTTGTATTTCAATATTTAGTAAGGAGAACTTTCTCGGCACAGAGTATTCAACATTGTAATAGGATTCTGCCAGGAAAGAAATTTTTAAATGAGACAAATGGAGACAGACCTAAGATGACTTCTTTGGACAAGCTAAATACTGCATGCTAAACTGAAGGAAACCCTCCAGTTTAATGCAGAGATATCTGAGATGGCTTTAAATGCATTGCTTTGTGTACTAGAAATCTAGCTGTGGCAATATAGATCTTTTTGCAAGGGAATTTACTCTGCCAGAGAGGCTGCCTCTCTTAAGAGCAGCAACAGAAAGATAACAGCTTTTTGACCATAACAATTTTTCAAGAAAATATTCAAAACAGGAGAGAATGCTGGTACAAAAATAATTTTTAAAAAATATCCCATTTAGTGAACAAGAATGAGACTCTGAATAGACTATGGTTAAAGAAGGCAAAAGTGTCCAGATGCTTTGGATTGTACCAGAATTAAGCTTTCTGCTGGAATTCACATATCTTTAAACAGCATCAGCCCTTGCCCAAGGCTCCATGTGAAAGACCAGCCCAGCCATGCCATATATCCTGGAGACACTGAGGTGTGCCCTGTTCCTCAGCCATCACAGCACATGTGCGCATAGTGAATTTCCCCAGGAGGAGGACAGCAGTAAAGGGGATCATGAGCTTTCTTTTAATAAAAATATTGTTTAAAAAGATCTATGTGGTGTCCTGGTTTGAGGTAAAATAGAGCAAATTTTCTAGTTTGTAACTTCATTTTTCAGCCAGGCCTCTTCTGCCTGACTAAACTCTGAAATTAACAGCACATTGTTCAGAAACTGTTCACTCTCAGACTGATAAGACCTGATTATACCAAGGAATGGTATGCAAGAGGCTCTTATTTTCATTTATCACTATAGCAGTTAAGGTCAGAAAATTCATCATTTGCCCCACCAGGGGCTGGAAGTGGAAAGACATAGAGGAGTCCCCCACCTGCAAGGAGGAGTGGACAGGGCGGGTGGCCCAAAATTGACCAACAGGAGTATTCCATACCACTTGCTCCATGCTCAATACAAAAGCTAAGGGATCAAAGGGTCAACTCTTTTTCTTCGATGGCTGATGTCAAGGAAGGACTCTGTCTGTTCACCTGCCTTTGACCCTAATCCGAGCTCTCCTGACTCCAGATCTGTCATCCCAATGGTCACTGGCCGCAGTCTGGGACCTTCCCTGCTTCTGCTGCAGGCATGATCATCATCCTGGGAGGTTGATATGTTTTGTATACATTTTATACCGTTTTATCGTTTTCCTTTTCCTTTCATTTACTATTTCATTATCTATTTAAGTAGTCTAGAATTTTTCTTAATTCATAAATCTCTTTCCTCCTTCCTCTTCTCTCTTTTGAGAGAGAAGGGGGGGGCATTTGTCATTCAGATTGGCCTTTTGGGCCTGACCTAGGACCGTGCAGGAAACTTTTACGAAACCTCTGAAGGATGCTTTGGACCAGTAAGTCCTAAGGGCTGTGGCTGTGTTTGCTTTGAAGTATTTGTATCAAAGTTATGTAAACACTGCACCGCTTCTATTTATTCTTTTACATGCTTCCAAGTGTGCTAATTTAATGCAAAAATGCCTATTAGCTGTAACAAATACTTATCCTCTACAGGAGCTGAGCTCTTGAGTACACATTGGCTCTTGTAAGCATACATTTGAAAGAAGGAGGTGTGCAGCTGCTCCATTTCTCTCTTGTTACAGCTAGCCACTTTACATTACCCTCCTTGAAAGAGCTGAACTTCCCAAGATCTGATTCTGTATATGAAGTTGTAAGATCCTTTAGTGGGAGCTGCTGGTGAAGCATCTGAAGGCAGGTCAGAGCTCAGAAAGGCATACACAATGCCTCCAGGAGGTAATTTCTCTGAGGAAAGTATTCATATTCCCAGCCATCAAAACAAACTTGTCATGCACTTACGAGCTACACAAATACGAAGTAAAAAGTTGGTTTTGTAAGTAAGGAGCCTTAACACACAGCAGCAGGAGATAAAGAATAGTTTTCCCAAGCCTTTTGTATTGTGTCTTGTACATTTTGAAGCCACTCCACAGGAAAACAGCTAGATGTGCTTCCTTTGGACATGACATCTCAGTTATCTTGAAACAGATCAAGTACATTCACTTAAGATAATGTCAGATTAATCATGGCATTGGCAACTTCATCTGGCACTTCTCTCAGGACCCACAGAAGCATCTCATCTAATCGCATGGACTTGGGTACCTTCAGGTTCCTTTCATGGTTCTGAACCCAGTCTTCTGCTGCAGTGAGTGGTTCTTCATTCTCCCTCACTTTGCCTTCTGCAACTTGAGTGTTGTGGCTCGACTGCTTGCTAGTGAAGACTTGACTCCATATCCCAGGTGAACAGATCTCCCATTTCCTTCTGGAGAGGACCCACATCTCCTTCAGCCTTCCTTTTATCAGTAATGCACCTGTAGGATCTTTTCTTGTCCCCATTGACATTCTTGCCCATATTTAACTCTATGAGGTTTTTAACTCTCCTAAACTGATTTCTGGCTACTTGGAAAAATTCCCTATATTCTTCCCAGTCTACCTGTCCTTTTTAATTCATGAAGGGGGAGGAAGGTTGGAGAAAAGTTGGGAGACTTTCTGTTCTATGAAAGTAGGTTGTAATTTGACTCATAATTCTTCCGACTCGTAGCTAGAAAAGATGTTTAATACAATGAGCTTATAAATCCAATTATTAGTACTTTCTTAGTAAAATGAGATTAGTATAATCCTCTAATGATGTGATTTATGTCAGATTTTTAGGATTTTATATCACTCAAAGGCCCCAGTAAGTCCTAAAGCTCATCTTGCACTATGGATGAACATTCTTTAAAATTCCATCATCAAGGTGAAAAACATTTGCTTCTCAAATTGACAAAAAATTGCTTTTATGTATATCTGTTTCAAATTTGTATGACAGTTATATATAATTATACAGATACACATAAATATACCTTTAAGAAAGACTGAATTCAAGGACCTTGCGACTTAGAGGATAACTAAAGCAGTTTGGAGATCGTTTTGCTTGTTGTCTTACAAGACAAACAAACCAAAACTCAAACATCTGTGACCTGGTTGCAAAGTTCTTCTCTTGGAAAATTCATCCCTGTGATTTAAGTCTTGCACCAGGTTCATTCCTATGGAAACATGTGTTTTTCTGTCTTCAGAGAAAGGGCCCGAACTCATAAGAGGAAGGCTTGTGCCATGGGATCATGTAAAGCATAGGCAAAGGGAGGAACTCCCAGAGAATGCTCACAGTTTTATTAAGGCCATGAGGACATCAGCTTCATAAATGCCTGAAGCCATGTATCTGGTCCATACACAGATGTTTTGGTTAAACCCATGAAGTGAAGCAGTGGTTGGACTGTGGTGATGCTTAATCACAGACTGGCTGCATGTACACTCTGTGGTTTGGAAAGACATGCCTTGTCCCTTCTGGAGAGTGAAAAATTTTTCTTCTTATTCCTTGTGCAGAGAGAAAAGAACTTGAGTAAACTCGATAGCTCCAGTGAACTGAGAGCTCATACACTCAGCAGTATGTAGATTTTGATAATGGAAGGTCTACACTGTCCCAGCATTCCTGTAGTCCATGTATGTACTTCATTACTTCACACTCACTGTCAGAGCAGCCCCTTGACATGTTCCCAGAGCAGAAGTCTGGTACAAACCACAATATCAGTTCCAAAATACAAAAAAAACCATTTTCTTTAGTGATGAAATCAGTGATGGACAGGAGCCAAGGAAAAATTTGGTTTTATGAGTAGGGACACAGGTGCCATTAAGAAGCCAAAGACCACACAGATAATCAGCGCTGTTTTCACTTACCATTATTAAGTAACTCCTCAAGTGGTCCCCCTTCATGATAATAATCACAAAAACTCCAAATTTTTTGTTTCATCAAATGAAAAGATGTTTTTATAAAGTTACAGCACTTCATGCTATAAAACACAAATTTCATTAAAGTGTGTCCTCACAGAGTTTTTTTACTTTTAACATTTGCAAATAACTTATTAAATGAAACTGTAAAAGCTGTATAGCTGTGTTTTTATTTGTGCAAATATCAGACTGTTATCCCTCATCCATGTGTATTTTTTGCACAAGTCTTTTTCATTAAACCAAACCATATTAACAAAACCATAATGTGAAAAGTGATGAATTTCTCCATCCCTTTTCATCAACGAGAGCTGCTTACTTTCTGATGACCTTACCCTGTTTACACAAGTCTGAGCTCAATGTTTAATGCAGTAATACAACCACAATATGTAGTTCCACAACTCCTGTTAAGCTCCTGCATAATTAGATTCCTTGAATTAGTTAATGAATTAACTTTCATTAATACCTCAGCTCTACAGTTACAGAGGTCACCTTCAGATGCAGACAGAGGAGTTTCCAAGCAGTAATTCTAAGAGGTGGGAACTGTCCTCATTAATAACTGTAGATGTTAACTCTGAAGCTTAACAAAGACTATTAAAATTTGAGCAGTAATATCAAATTACTTTTTACCCATCAGTTTCAAAGCTATGAAAGTTCTCCCTACCATGATCACCGCTGTATCCAGGATGTATTTAAAAACATGTTATTCCTTATTTACTGCCACAAGTTGCAAACAGTATGGCCAGCATCAGTGCCAGCTGCTACAATGTAACTGCTTTTTTTGATAATAAAAATACTAGGACGGAGCCTAATGTGGCAAAAGTGAGAGGGAGTGGGATCTGGAGGCTGTGCTGCAAGGCTAACTTTCACCTGAGGTGAGAGTGGTCTACGAGTTGCTGAGAATTGTCATGAGGTGAGCTACCTATTTGGAACACATGCAATCAGGCAAGAGCTGCCTTGAGTTTTCCAGAGGGCAGTGTTAAGCTGACACATGTGATGAGCCCTCTACCAGATGTGCCTCTACTTCTGTATTGGGCATCATTCATAAGCTCAGAGCTTGATAAGCTCCTCGGAATTCTATCTGTCATAGAATTATAGGGTTGTAAGGGACTTGCTAAAATCATCTAGTCCAACTCCCCACCCCCCACAGTGAGCAGGGACATCTGCACTAGATCAGGGTGCTCAGAGCCTCACCAAGTCTGTCCTGGAATGCCTTCAGGGAGGGGACCTCCACAACCACAGGGCAGCCTATTTCAGTGTCTTTGCTTAAGAAATAGCTGCGTTAGTCCCTATGCAGCTAAAGGTGGAAAGTTAAAAAAAAGAAACATTTGGAAATAATTTCCTTCCTGTATCATCAAAATGTGCTTGGTCATTTTGATGTAAAACTGCTAAGATTTTTGAACTGTAAAGAGAGAAAATGAAAAACGGGCTTTCAGGGAGAAAGTAAGGCTCACTAGCTTATAAAATTGTTTCTTTCTGAAATGCAATAATCAGAAAAAGACCCTTAGGATGGAAATGAGGGTTTTCTGTAAAGACTCTTCATGCTCATCATCAGCAAGAAGATGTACAAAAAATACTGGTGACAGAAAGATCACTTCATTTGCAAATATAATAGTCTCCTTGCCGCTCATCAATGTGTGGTTAGTGTAAAGGGCACTATGATCATGCAGACAGTAAATGAGGAAGCAGTAACCAACCTGCAGCACTTTGAGAGTTCCTATTGAAGACTTGGCCTCCTGGGGAAACAGGACAATACCTTGAGATGCAATGTAAAACATTTATAACCTCCCTTTTAAAAGGCTTCCAGAGGGGAAGTTTCAATATTTCCATTTTGCGGAAGAAAGCTTTGCTGAAAGAAAGGGGCAAGCAGAGAAAGTTACATCAGTATCTTGCTTTAGGATTCTCTTGTTTGTTAGTAGCTTTCTCAGTGATTTCTAAAAATTAAAATAATTCAGAAGAATAAAATATATAGAAACAGTCATTCCCATTTAAAACAGGAATGGAAGATAGGTTGCTGAAATTATTTTTAAAACTTCATCATGCTCACCTGAGTTACAAACTGCAACCATCAGACAGACAAAACCTCGTGTTTCAGGTGTAGAGACTACTGACATGTAAACGAGAAGTTAAAAACTCTAATGCACCTTTGCAGCCATGAGAGAATCAGTTTTAATTTATTTTTCAGTAAAATCTGTGTTTAAACAGTTAAACAACATATACAGTGCATGAATTTCCTCGCTTGATACAGAAATCTGTGACAAATGACAGGACACTCAGTTTATTTAATGTAGCTGGTAAAGCAGTGTAAAAGAAAAAAAAAATGCCTAATTGAAACATTTTTTTTCACTTAGATCTACCTCTTAATCCATCATCCTGAGAAGAGAGTTTTATATCCCATCCCATTTTATGCTGAGTGTTACCATCTGAAGACTCACATTTAAAAGGAATGGTTTTAAAGGTGAAATCCCATTTAAATTACATTTTAATCCTACCACTGAGATGCTGCATTTTTCTTTTTTGATTGTCAAATGGCTGTTCCTCTTGTGTAATCACAAATGCTAATATTTGAGTGTCACCAGGCAGTTCCATATATGCAAATCACATAGGTAGGTAGATGCATACATTGAACAAAGCATAAACCAAAAATCCTTCCTCTGCCTCCAGCTTCTGCTTGTTCCTTCTAAGAACACATTATCATTACTTTACACATCCTACCTCTGCAGAGAGAGGGGTCAGAAGAAGGAGATATTCTAACTTCCACTTGTCTACATTCTGTACCAGAAATCATTTTTAATGAGCATCTTCACTCCTTTCAGGGCAATCCCAACTATCTTGCATTGCTCTGAGCCAGAACACCTGGGAGTCTTCAGGAGGGTTGTGTGCATTGCAAGCAGAACAAAAATAGGCCTGCGAAAGATCCCATTATAAATTGCTAGCTGGTGTGAGTCACCTTTGAAGCATAAAGTGGTTGTGCTCTGTTATTCTGTTTGCAGCCTTTGTATGAGAAAGTTCAATAAACTTGGCTGTAGAAGTTTATGACTGGTTTGAATGGGCACAAAGGAAGGCAGTTCCTGATGCAGATGGTGATGGAGACTAAGAGCATGTAGTATAAAAGCCCACAGAGCTATATTTTGTATGACCTGTCACTCCCTCCCTACAGATTTTGAACAAGGCAATGGCATTGGCCAGTGCACTGTACAGTGAATTCCTTCAGCTTAGAAAAATAGCATAGAGGAGATTTCTGGTATCCGTAAACAAAACTATAGTGCTAGATGCTGCTGGGAATTTAAGGTGGAAAAAATCTCAAGAAAAAGTTAGAAAGATACAGTTCTGCTCTATTTAACATAGATGGAAGAGCCACATTTCTCAAACCACCTGTTAGTTCAGGATCCTTTTACACCCAGAAATCAACTTTCAGTTCCCTCCCCAGGTCCTAGTAAGGGTAAGGGTGTTGGTCCAGACAATGTAGCAGCAGGAATATCCTTCCATGTCTAAAGGAACCTCTACTGCCATTGTCACAGCAGAGACTAGTTGGTGCTGGTGCAGTGAGAGGAGAATATTAGTCTCATTCTTTTGGTACTACTGGAAGTGAATTATCCCTGTAGCATGGAGTTTCCTCTTATGCCTTCCAGTGCTTGCTCTTATCACAGAAGTGAGGCCACTCTGCTGCTGGAGACTCATATAATTGTGTTTCTCAGAAAGAATGAAAAAAAAAAGAGTGAAATTTATCATTCCTGTGAGGTAACATCTGCTTTATTATCATCTTTTACAATTAAGCAAACTCAGTAGCCTTCAAAAACAGATTAAACCGCCCTTCCTGAGGGCAGAGCTTATTTCCCAGCAGTAACAGAGATGCCTAATGAAAGATCTACTGTGCAGGGGCTGAGCAGGATGTGGAGCAGGAAACTCTCATATTAGGCATAACTTCTGCTCCGTCTCAGACTAAAGAAATGCAAACAACCATGACTTTAACATACCCATCCTTCTAATTGGAGAAATGGCGTTTAGAGGTTTTAAGTCTCTTCTTGAGAGTCCCCAGACTCAGATGTGATACTGTAGTCCCTTTCAATAAAAAGTGGCTTGTCATTAGAGGAACTTCAGAGCAGCTTAGGGTAGCCCTGGTCTTTATTTACTGCACTATTCTTTTGTTCAGTGATTAGTTCCTTCACACTGGTTATTTTGAATGTAATTCAGTATTAATCTGGTTTTTATAAGCTAAAGTGTATATTTCTCAAAAGAATGGAGAACTGTACAAAACTAGTCTTGTTTGATCATAGGGAGAGAGAAACCACAAATTAGGATTCAGAATTTATTGCTACCTGATAATGCCTTGCTGATTCCTTGCATAGTCTGAGGATTCCAATGTAGATACCCTTTTCCTGTGACTGTATGAACAACCTATTGATTCAAAGACTATGAGACTCAAATAAGATATCAAAACAAAGATAAAGCAGCCATAGGGTAAAAATTATAATATAACTAATGGAAGTCTGAAAAATAGCTAGAGTAAAAAACTAACAAAACCAAAATGCCCCACTAATTTTATAGGAATTCAATCAGGGTTAAAAAACTTGTTCCTTTGAAACTTGAAGACATGATTGCATCTGTAATAATACTCTACAATCTTTTAGTCACTCATGTTTTAAATTTTGATGTGGAGACCTTAAAGGAAGGTAAACCCAAAGGAATCTTCAGGTTGCTCTGGGAATTTGAGAGAGAATATTTTAACTCCTCTGGGAGCCTAAATTCTGCAATGAATGTTACTCCTGAATTATTCATCAAGATGGTTTATACTCTCATAAATGGTAAGCAACAGCTGAGGAAGTGACCAAAATACTGTTTTCTAGGAAAAATGGAAAGTAATTCTCAGAATTTCATTGTTTGAACTGTCTAAGATAGCTGCTTTGGATCAGTAGCCTTAGGACAACATACTCACATCTAAGTGCTTTCCTGCGTCCAGGTGGGCTTATCCTTAACTGCCATGCTTAGAGATGAATGCTTAGTAGCAAATACTACCCTGTCTTGATTTTAGCCAAAGAGTAGCATTTGAAAAAAGCAGCCAGTGCCACAATGCCAGGAGGCATCCAACAGAAGCAAGGCATGGCTGATGGACTCTACTGAACAGGACAATACTTCCAGTAGGTTTCTCCAACACCACTGCAGATGACTGGTGTGTGAGCATGAGCTCAGTGGAACAAGCTCCCACTGGTTGACTGAGCTGTGGTGACTTGCCAGACCACCTGCAGGAAGGCAAGGAGGGCTAGGAACTGCTGCTTCTCCAGGGTGTTACCCAAAGGGAAGAAACAGCTTCCAGCCTTGCAACCGATTCCTCACTATTTCTCATTCCTTTGTGTGGTCTCCAGCTCTTAATAAGAGCTACTACCTAGAGAGTTGGGTGCCTTGCTGCTTATTAAGAAAATGTCAAACCCTGAATATGATGACTCTTTCTTGTAGCTATTGAGAAATTGCCTGAAATGGGAAATTACTAAAATCACTGGTATGATCATGAAAAAACATCTCAATGTTTTACCTCTTTCAAAGATGAGATTAGGAGTAATAGATCTTGCACTGATATTCAAGAAAGGAGAAGAAATATCTAATAATGGTATCCAGATCAGTCTTGAGAGGATAGGACATCAATTCTTTTTCCTTGCCTTGAGATTGTGAGGAGGGATTCTCACTGTTTCTAACATCTAAGGAAGCAGACAGGAGAGATTAGAGCAGACACACCAAAGAACTTCAATATTCATATGATGAGTGGTTCACATTGCTAGAGATGTGCACAATTAATCTCTTACAGCAAGTAAGTGGTGGGAAAGAGGTGACTTGAAGCACCGTAGCTTGTATTATTCTTTCAAAAAGGTAATTGCCTATAATAACAGAAGAAATGTATCACAGGAAAAGCTGTTTAGCTGTCTGATTAATTAGTTTAATAATGCACAGCCTTAGGTAGTTTGTTCTGAGAATATTCCAGAACCGCCTATAAATTGCCCCTTGGCAGTCAAAAAATGAAGAGGCAATTTTGTTTCTATCTGTCTTTTTCCAGTGATTCCTCCTGCCTTTGTATGCAGACAGTGCCTGAGAAGGAAAGTGGGAGGTAACACTTCTTCAACTGCTTTTGGCTTCTTCATTGTCTTCCTGGCTATCCTAGAGGTCCCACTGCATCAAGAGATGGCCACCTTCAAAGTGCAGCTCTGAGGATCTGTACTTTTACTCTCAGTGGCTATATCTTCACTACTAGAGGGATTTTTTTCTAAAAGACCACTGCTTTTTCTCAAGCCAAGCCAGTGTACTGGGTAGCTGGTACCCTAACAACTTGCGACTCTCTATTGCTAGAGCAGACTGATCATACCTGCTCTGCACCCTTATTTCACAATGTCTCCTCTGGGTGCTCCTCCAGCCCCAAGATCTATCAGCTGCTTTTCAATGGAAAGCACCTGAAATATTCCAGCACCGACTGAGTCCTGTCGCCACTGGTTCAAGCCAAGGTAGGGGATTCAAGGCCTACCCATCCCTTCATTAAGCAGGCAATGTGGCCAGCAATTCTTCCTTATACATGGTACAGTAACAGGAGAAGAGCTGAGAAGGAAGCAGGTTCCGCCCATGTCTCAAACCCCTGTTTTACAATGGCACCACAGTAACCAACTTTGTTAAATACTGCCTTACTGCAAATATGGTACCTCTTCATCATGTGAACATGAAAGACTGCTTCTGCTACTCGTAAAAGTATGGCTTCTTCCTGAAAACATCCATCTTATGCTCGTGGCTATACATATACACATTACACACATCTCTCTGTATCTCTATACCTATAGGTACAGACATACTTCTCAATATGGAATTACATTTTCTTTACCTCTGTCTTGCCTAATTGTCCTTCAGTCCCACACTACAATGGTTTCTACATTGCAACTGCAAAGTCTGTGCTACTGTGCACAGGAAAGGCACTCGTACAATATAGTGCCAATCTAAGAGTTTTGCAGCACAAGTATGGAAAGCAGATCAACCAGTGCCCCCAGTGCTTCTTGGGTTGAGGTTACAAGACACCCATGAACAAATGGAGTCAAACTCGGTGTGATTTGCACCCCCTAACACTCTGCCCTGGCTGAAATTATTTGTTAATAGATTTTCTTTTAGAGAGAGCTCACTGGTTTACTTCAGAAATGAGCTCAGAAATTTTTTTGTTAAAAAAGGTGCAAACATACATTGTTTCTTAAAAAAACCCACAACCAGATGAAACCGACTAGTTTCTATGCAGTGTGGCTGTGACAGTCCAGGAATGAACTGAGAAGCTATAAGTGATTTAACAGCTCAGCATTCCTCACATGCCTCTCAATCTTCAGCCCGTTTGAAATGGAGATGTGGTCTCACTGAGTGACAGATTGAGAAGGATGAGTTTTAGAATAGCAAACCAAGCTGCCAAAGTTCTGATTGTCAGAAACAGTTTGTTTCAGGGCTTAACAAATTACATACACATGACACATTAAAAATGATCAATGGTCTTAGTAAGTCAAGGGAGCCTGAAATGCAGGTCTTGCATCCTTCAACATGAAGAAGCAGTACAGGTTCATTTTGTTTCTGGAAGGGGAAGAAGAGGAAATTTCTCCACCTATTGGGTCTCCCATTGTTCCTTGTAGGATAACATCCTTGAAGGATAACTCCTTGTAGGATAACAGAAACGTAATTCTCAATTCTCTAATCCACAATGAGAAGCAATGCTTTGAAGAGTAAAATAATGAAGTACACTGAGAGCAGCAGACATCCATACTGTGTCCCAGTGTATAGTAGAGAGCATAATGAGCTTGTGAGTTTCAGAGAGCCTTGGGAAGGGATGCAAGGTCCTTGGGGCTGTGAAAGAACAAGCACAAGATTCTCAGGGGCCCTAACACCACAGTTGATAGAGAACTTACCTTAGGCTTCTACATCAATAGTACCCAAAACCTACTTTTTTACCACTGTGTTATGCATTCAACATGGCCTGGAGCATTTCCAGAGTTGGAGTATCTATAACTACTCCGGCAACCCATTCCAGTGCATCACCATTCTCAGAGAGAAAAAATTCTTCCTGTTATCTAATCTAATCACACCTTCTTCTAGTTTGAATCTATTGCACCTCATTTTATCACTAAATGTCCTTGGGAAAAGTCCCTCTCCATTTGCCTGTAGAAACCAGAAAGCTACTATAAGGTCTCTGCAGAGCCTTCTCTTCTCCACACTGAACCCCAAGTCTCCCAACCCATCCTTGCAGGAGAGGTGTTTCAGCCCTTCTACGGAAGGGTCAAGCACATGAGCTCCAAATGAGAGATGCTCTTCTTCCCTGTTATCAGATTTTCTGCTGGTTTTCTGCTCAGCAGAAACTGTTTTCAAGCACTAATTTGAAGATCTACACAGCCTCACTATTTGGAGTCTAAGGTTTCATTCTGAAGCCAAGCAAGAAAGTAGTTACTTAGTTCTGCTTACAGGAGAAAGATTGTTGGCTCTCTGTATTTCTAATTTAGGCAAAGGTAGAGCTTTTAACTGCTTCAGTTTTTTTCTTTCTCAATAAAAAGACTTTTTCCCTTCTCTGCTTCCTGTGACAGCTTTATTTCAACATCACACTAAACAGTGGGAAGAAAAATCACAGTCCTGAAGATACTACCTGTTTTGCACTAGAAGGTCAACATCTATCTTAACACTTATCTATACAGCATCTATTTACAGTTTGTAAATTTAATTCACAAAATGATTCACTAAAAGGTGCATGGTCATTTTAATTTTTGAGAGGTAACAAAATGAAGATTGATTTAATTATGAAATCAAATAAGGAATAAAAAAATTTGAAAAAACTAGTTTTCTAATTCAGATTAGTAACCATGTATGAAGTATGTACACTTTGAATTAAACTTTTTTTTTTCCTTTGACCAAAAAGATGGTGATTGTCTTTCTTCTTTAATGCAATAGAAGTAAAATCTATCTATCAATTAAATGAGGTAACATCCATCAATAATTTAGTTTCAAGGGCTATAATATTTAAAGGTAATCATCCCCTGGGCCATCTATTACCCTGGCAGAGGGAATACAGTGTCAGATATCACTGAAAGACCTGGAAGATTAAGGCACCAGCCCTGTGAACTCTGACATGCTTGCCAGTCAAACCAGTCTCCAGGATACAGTTAACCCAGGTCATAACCTTTTGCTTGAAGAAAATGCATTTCAGTCTGTTTCTGCTTTGGAGAATTGTCTCTCTGGCTGGAGGGAAAGTGTGAGAATTAACTCAGTACTGGAGGAAGAGTTTTATACAATCCTTTTTTTTATCTTGGTACATCATTTAACAAATAAATCTGTATTATCATTTGTCTGTAAAATTGTAATTTTGTACTCTATATGGTAAAGAATGGAAGTGAAAAAAATATTGAGACTAATGAGCTTTTTCAGTGAGGTTAGGAATTTCAGTAAGCAGATACCTCTCAGTAATTCTTTTGAATCCTTTGTTGGTGTGCAGGAAAGAAAAAAATTTGCTTCAAATATTTTAATTACATTTATATAAACCCCTACCTTTTTTTTTCTGTATTCTGTTTTTAAGAGACTTATAAAATCCGATTGTGCTGCTTTGTATCATGGTACATTTTATTCATATGATAACTATGAAATCCATGATTTTCTATGCACACAAGAAAGAAAAAATAAACAACTAACCAATGCTGCCTTTTCCCTAATTTAATGCCTTTCCATATTGGGATAACTGATAATATATTATGATTAGTAGCAATGCTGCTAAAGGAGGAGATAAATTAAAGACTGAGTATTAAGTTTGATCCACACATCCAAGGCAATGTTGCTGCCTCATGTAACAAATGTTTTATTGGCATTATCCTCCCCTTTCTCTGATCTGCCATATTGACCCATGCACCCATTGACAAGTGCACATTAGTCACATTTAGCACACTTTGTCCTGGACCAGCAAAGAGGACAACATTTTGGTTCAGCTATATTTGGAGAAAAGCCCCATTACTGACTTCCCTACGCTGTCCATGCCCAGTATCTGATCAGAGCCCAGAAGAGGAAAACTAGTGTGCATCTCCTGGTGTTACATGAGCTGCCTCACTGTTCCCCGTAGAGTTGTCTCATCTCTTTCACAGGATGACTTTATCTTCCTTTTGCAGCTTCCCATTCCCTCTCTGGAGGGGGAGAAGCTAGGGCACCTCCTGCCAGCAGCACAACAGCCACTTTATTGCCACATCACTGTTATAAACTGCTGGAGAAGAGCCACAGAAACTTCTTCTAAATAAGAAATGAAAGTTTTCCAAGCAAAATGGATTGTGCCCTTTGCTTCAGTAGTGTGTGAGGTGCACTGTGCAGGTAGAGCAAGGCTAAATGCATCGAGTTCAAGGGCAAAGCAGGCTTGGCTTCTCTTGCTCAGGCTGTGCTAAGCTTGAACTCATCCATTTCAAGATTAAAATGTGTATATTTAGTCCTAGAAAATCCCTTCTACCCTGGAAGTAACATTTCAGCTTTTCTTCTTGGTGATTTTTTCACATTCTTTCCAGAGTAAAGAGTCTGATTTATGTTTTTCCAACAGATCTTACACTTGTTATAGAGCTACAACTTCTCATATGCAATAATTATTCCTTGTTTCCTCACAAACTACAGTTTCCATGGGCTCTGTCAGAGCTGAAAGTAGGGATAATATCTGAAATTCAAGAATTGAAAACAGAGTGAAGAAACATTTGTTTCTATTTATCTTTTCAGAAAATCAGTAATGTCAGATTATGACAGAAAGTCCAGTATTATGAACAAAGAAAAGCCAGTCAGATATTACATGACAGCTGCTGAAGGCAATTAATGCGACAGTTACCTTCTCATGGTATATTTAAAAAATAAGCCTATTGATGGGATATAAACTTTTTGCACACCAGAATTTCTCGCCTTACCATCAAGACTAGTAAATACTTTTAAATTCAGTGCACAAAAATGCTGAAAATTAATGTAACATCCCTAATTTTTACCAGGAAAGTAAAAATAGCATTTAGTGCTATCCAAAACGAGCAGATCAGTGTATTGCAGCACTCCAGAGGTCCAGTTTCCAGAGGCTGTCTCCCTGGTGGAGCCTCAGCTGTCTAATAATGCAGCTGAGCACTACAGATTTTTCCTCAGTTGAAGAACTAATTCAGGGATTTCATGGAGGAGAAAGGAGCCAGGGAAAAGTAGTTTGTAGGCATGTAATACCTTTGAGATCTCTAGCCTTTTGGTCATATACAGATGATGTCACCTGACATATTAACTTGTATAATGCAAAACCTGAAAAAGAGAACATTACTTCGGAAAGTAAGCTGTAAATGGAGCAATTCAGCTTTTTTTTGCCTCCCTTGTATGCTTAGAAAAACAACTTACACTGACCAGCCAGAACCAGGGAAAAAAGTTGCTAAGATGGCAGATACAAGGTGGCAGGAAGAAAACAGTACAAAAAGGATGCAAAGCTTATGAGACATTAGCCCTTACTGTCATTCTAACTCCAGCAGTCCAAGCCAAAAAGCATTATTTTCAATGACAGAAACAGAGATTTCAAGACAGAAGAGGAATTCCTTCAATAAAGGCAAACAATGAAAGGCCAAGATGCTGCCACAGTACTTCAGTAGAAAAACAATGAGAAAAATTTATCTTTGGTGCAACTCTTGTGTAGTTCCACAGACCCCAACAGAATTATATTCCTCGGCCCCAGATGTTTTCTGATTTTTGGTAGAAGTGCAGAATGCAGAGAGGTTCGCTGCCTCTGGGTTTCCACTGGGAGGCCAATTTAGCCACCAGCTTGAGACTGCACCTAATTGCACTCAATGTTCATTTTCATTTCAAATCTTTTGTGGAGACTGGACCTCGGCATGTTTCAATTTTTGGTGAGTTGGCCATTATACTGGCAGTAGATAGGGAATTACTGTTTAGACTTAACAGCTGTTTTCAAACATGTTTCCAAATTTGTAGCCTGGGTCACATGTCAAGTCGTTATCAGATTGCTGTGCCCAGCAGAGTCAGTCCAGTGTGCTTTAAATATCAGGGCTGAGATAGCTAGAGAAAGTGATCAGCAAATGGCATGAGGCAGATGTACAGTAGCTATAGAAACCACAGCTCACACAAAACAAATAAGCATGGACCATTACCTACAATTTGATTCACATTCCTTCAACTGCATCATAACATCTGTTGTAAGAAGTCTTGCAGGGAGTGACAAGAAAATACGTTGAACACAAATACTGCCGAATGAAGAATAAAGCCATTTCAGACTTAATGGTGCTAAAAGGGTGTTTAAATGTACTAATAAAGAAACTAATGAGGGATGCGTTCGGTGCCAAAGCAAAACACTAGAGAAAATTAGCTACAGCAACCTGCCTGTGGAGCAACACACATTACATCACATTGGCACAGGCTATAGTAAGACAGTGTCATAATTGTTTTCAGCATCAGTTTTTTAAACAAAAAAATAACAACAAACCACAGACTACTGAGAAGTTGACTCCATTTTTATTACTTTGTGGTGTACAACAGCCAGCCTTGAAGAATTTATTTTTCCCACAAAAATATGGCTCTCACTTTAGAAGTAGATTTGAGATAAGAGGATTTGAAATGATGATGGGATTTCAGCCACCAGCAGCAAACACAAACTTCTTTTCCTCTTTCTGGGCTTCCAAGGGTCCATCAAGAAAATAATCTGCTTCATTTCAAACGAGAAAAAAAAACAAAAAAGAAAGAAATGTAAATATGGTAAGTAATGAATTAGTATGATTCTCTTCTAAAGCACAAATTAAGCCCTTAGAGCTCACCCATTTGGGTTCTGTTGGCTTTAATTGTAGATCTGGTGGACTGATGTTCTAGAGAGGATTCTGATGTCAGGAAGGTGCCTTCAGACTGAAAGTTAAGATGTGGAAATTGAAAGGTCTATAAGTGCATAAGAAAGCAATGAGAAAAGTGTTCTGGGGGCCAATACCTTGGGTGAATGTGAGGCTTTGTACACAAGACCAAGCTATAGCCTTTCTCAAGAACAGGTGAGAGGTGAATAATCACTGGTCAGCAGCAACACTGAACATCTACTCTATAAAATGCTCTAACAATACCTTGGAAAAGCATATTGCACCTGTATTTGGTAAAGAGGTTTGGCTGACTGTACCATTAACTAGAGGAAACCTGCTGTTAGCATCTGTTGCCAGTTTTGAAGTGGATCCTTTATGAAGGATTTAAAAAGGAAGCTAGGAGGGATGAGCAACCATGTGCACTCTAAATCCTGGAGACTTTATGCATCAACCAGAAAACTGATAAATTACTACAGGCAGATTAACTAATTTCATACCAAATTGTATCAGGCAGACAGCTCCACTGCATGATTTCATGCAAATTTTATACTGAGTTATCCCTTGAAGACAACCATCAAATCTCATGTTTATACAAAGATCAATGTATCACATTCTAGTTTGTGCAGCTTTAGTTTGTAATACTGTCAGGTTTATGATGGATAACACTAATTTCCATTTCATTGTTTAGCAGTTTTCTCTGGTAATATCTGGTTAAAATGTCTTATCCAAAGGCTCTGTTGCACTCAGTGATACACAAGTATATAGAACAGAGAGTCCTTGTCCTCAAGATGCAGCAGTTCAAACAGATGAGAGGAAATGACTGTAAAAAGGAAGGGCTATTGAGCATGTATTACAGAAAAGAAACTGGCATACAGGGAGTCAGAGACTTCAAAACACAGAAGCTACAACTGCTCTTAAATTAGTACTCCTGTTCTTCCAAGCTCCAGAAAATATGCCCTCAGTATGCCAATACTAAACTAAGAAAAAACAGGATTTTCTGGGATTTGAGGACAGAAGATTTTTACAATGGCTGTGACAAAGTTTAAATATTCACAAGATAATTTCACAAAACTACTGGGAGGCAACATGGGAGTGACCACCCAGTATGATGCTCTGCCAGTATGCAAGATGTTAATAAAATAAAGTCTTCTTCAACGAGCATGATGCCCCTTTTTCTTGTTATAGTTGCTACCCACTGTTTGAGGTAGTAAAAGCCTCAAGTACTGCATCTCGAGATTTGATTGGTATGCAACATGCAGGCATATATCAGGTTAGAAATATGGTGAGTTGAACATTTCCTTATCCCTAAGGATTATTGGATAATATTCCACAAATAACTCACTCGATGCATTTAATGATTCTTTTTCCCTATACACTTTTCAATTTTTTATTATTTTTACATCTTGTTGAAGGAAAATTTCCCCCAGAAGTTTAAATAAAATATCTGCAATTTAGTTCATTATTCATTGAGCTCTAGCTTGCACTTTCTTTTTCATAAACATACTTCACCAAAAACAAGAGTTTGAGAAGAAGAAGATGGGCAGTGATATTACAGGTGCAGAATTACCTGTAATTACCACCTGGAAGGCAGGACTTGGAAGTGGAATGGTGTGAGTTTCTATATGAACAAATACTGAGTGTGCAGGCGAAGGTAATGACAGAGAACACTCTCAGAGCTGCCACTAGAAAGGTGAAAATAACTTTGATGAGAAGGTGTTATATGCCTCCACTGACAGAGCAGGACACACTGAACTATGTAGGTTTGTTAATCCTTTTCAAATTATTTCATATTGGTTTTGTACCAGTTTGTGTACCCTCCTGATGAGTGGCTGGAAAAGGACACTCATGCATCATGAACAGCCAACAGGCATCTGTGCACAGCTGGTTACTAGAATTTAACAAGATGATCCAGCTTGTGCATGTGCTTGTAATATGTCATAACAGTGACAGTGAAAAGTATATGTATCATCCCTTTCTTTTCCTCTTCCCTTGATAGATATAGGAGTTAAAAATGAGATGGATAAGCTAATAGGAGGAAGAGGAAAGAAAGTTAATGGTTCATCCCATGTTTCCCGTTCTGTAAGTAACAAGGTGTCATTTTCAAGATATCTTGTCTCTGGTTATCTGAATGCATACACTGAGTCATAGCCTGCTGGGAATTTAACAAGCAAAATCCAAGTTTAAACTGCAGCTCTAAGCTCAATTTCCATATTTTCCCAAGGGTGAGCTGTCAGCTCTTACTGTATATAGTACTTTTCACATTACAACTGTTGCATTAGTCCTAATGCATCTTCCACAGCTGAAATCAGTCAAATTGGTGTTGACTAGAAAGTTCCACATGAAGATCTGTTGTGACCAAGTCAGAAGGAAATGATGGTTAAAAAACCCCAGAAAATTGTTTAAATTATATTTTATATTATTAAAACTGTGCCAAGACATAAAACATTACCCCAGCAGTTGTGTACAAGAACATTCAGAATAAGGGTCATGTCCAATGCTCCTGCTCAAGCATGGTCACCTACAGCAGGTTTGCAACTGGCCAGGTTCAGCTGAGTTTTGAGTACCTCCAAGGATGGAGACTTCACAACTATCTAGGTAAACTGTTCCAGTGTTTGATCATCTCACATTAAAAAAAGCCAACAAATTTTTACTGGACACCACTGAAAAAGTCTGGATTTCTCATTTTTGATGCCTCCTATATGGTATTTATATGCATTGTTAAGATCTCTCTAAGCCTGCTCTCTGGGCTGAACAGGCTCGCTATCTCAGACTCTGCATGTCAGATGCTCTGGCCCTTGTCTGGAGTTTCTGCCTTGCACGTCTGTGTCTGCCTTATACTGTACCCAAAGCTCTAAATGTATCTCACTATGGGAAATGCTGCTTCTAATTCAATCAAGGATGCTGTTGGCCATCCCTGCTGTGAGGATATATTGCTGGCTGGTTGTCCACGGGGAGTCCCAGGTCTTTTCATGCCAGGCTGCCCTCCAGACAGTAGTCCCTCAGTCTGCATTAGTACGCTAGATCACTCATCCTAGGGGGCAGGACATTAGTTGCTTAGAAAGAACAACCGCAAAATGTGGAAGTGAAAGTGAAATATCTAAAATGAATTAGTTGGCCTCATTAAATTCTCTAGGCCAGTTAGTCCTGCATAGGGAAATGGAAAGTTGACATATTTATATGTGAAGGTAATTATTTCTCATAAGTTCAAATCCAAGTTATGTTACAATCAGTTATCTGGATTTTCTAGGCTCTACCTTGTAACTCTTTCCTCCAAGAACCTCAAGGAACATGAGGCTTGATTGATGTTGCTTTAGAAGTGGGCTTCATAGAGATGTTCATTGTCTATACTTTAACAATCATTATGCAGAGACTACAATGTAGACACAGACACTCAGGAAACCACCTGAAAAGAAAGAATAGATTTCATATGACTACACTTAGCTCAGACTTTCCTGCCTCTTGAAGGAAAACTTCTAAATATTTTTCAGACTATAAATGGCAGAAAAATGAAGCCTCTGGAATCCATTTGTATATTTCTAGGAAATTCTGCAATCCCTAATGATGTATGAGATATGCTACTACTCAAAGAAAAAAAATACTAAAAAAGCCCCTGTCTGTGGAAAGAAGTAGAATTACTTTCTAGAGATACAGACACAGTATATCATCTTGAACTCATCTGGAGTTCACTCTGTTCTGCTTCTCTCTAGCTTGCATATTTCCCATTGAAGATTTATGAATTAAACACATTTACAGTCCAGAAAAGTAAAGACAGTGTTGTAAGTAGCACATACCTTGTGTGTTCTCAGTCTAGTTTCCCAGGGGACTGCAGCTTACGTGATCTTGCTGTCTCTGTCCATCCATCAGTCGTGTGCCCACTTCAAGGCCATCTGACAGAGAGGTAAGTTATCATTGACAAATAATTTCCTACAAATTTCATGCAAGTCTGTGGCTGGGCAGATGAAAGAGATCTAAATGAATGTCCTGCCCTGAGGGAAAGGTTGCAGAGTAAATCTAGCAGCAATCACCAACAACCTGGTCAGAACAAATTTGTCATTTGTATTGTATTGGCTGGTGCATGGGTTGGCACACATGCAACTCCAACCCATATATAGCCCTTGCCTAGCTGTGGAGAAAAGAGACACAATCAAATATAGGCCTATCACAAGCATGGGATCATGGTCCATTTGGAATTCCTTCTGTGCTGAAAGGCAAAGGGAAAATGTAGATAGCACAGTAACCAGTGCAATGATCAGAGGGGACATCTGTTTGGTTATCATGGCAAGGGGTAAGGGAAGTGCCAGGTTCTCGTGGAGAAATGAAGCACTGCAGAAAACAAAACCCCACAGCAGTATCTGCATTAGTTCCCCTGGTTCTGAGGCAAATTTTTTGCCTGGAATAATGATGGGAATTACTCTTCTGTTTGTTCTTCTAAGATGATATTCTTTAGTGTGTCAGGGCAGTAGGGGCAGAATCCAAAACTGTTAGGTCTATTAGTGTGAATTTTGCTGAAGGACTTGAAATGCTGAACTTCAAACCAGTATCAGATTTGAGCTTCTTCAAGGAAAGTTCAACCATGTTAAAAAATGGGGAGTTTATGGCTGTCAATATCTACTGTAGTTTCTCAGACACATTTCCTTCCACAGTCACTGCTGGAAAAAAATAAAATATATATATATAAAAAACCAACCAAACAAAAAAAATTACATTTAGTATAATACTGAAGAAGAAATGGGAGCAAGATCTGTAGGTAGTATATCATTCTGGAACCTTAGTCACTGAAAAGATTTAATACTCTTATTAGTAACAGCAAATAAAGAGGGATTATATTAAGCCAAATAATTTGTGTTCTGCTAAAGTGTATCTTCCATCCAGCCATCCATACCTAAAAATTAAGAATCTGCTACTGACCCTTATAATTTCTTCCTCATTGATTACAAATAATGAATGCTCTTAATTTCTTTTTTTTTTTTTATTTATTTAACAAGGCTCAGCTTACAGCCATTAGTTATTTTTATGCCTTTGGCTGTTAGGTTAAATAACCTTATAGTGCCAATATTTGTCTCCTCAAAGGATACCATCATCATGTCATTTCCGAGTTGTCTTTTGGTAACTTAAACAGATTGAGTCTGTAACTACAACTGTCTTGTTCATAAATCATTTCACGCCCTTCTTTTGACCATCTTCCAACTTCCAGCATCCCACAAGCAAACCAAAAGCAACACTTCACAAGACAGCAAACCTCTAAAAGGTTCCTTGAATAACCACTTTCCGCTAGCAGATAATTCACCTCAACTCAGCTTGAGTATCTGTTTCTGGATGAGGCTGGTCTTTTTTAGCTGGTGCTGATGAATCCCAGTCTGTTACTCCAATGCTGAGCATACTGGCCCTGTATGCCGAGGTAGAACCACGTCCATTATAATACACAATTCCTTTGCTTGCATAGCCAAGGGCTGCTTTAATCCTTTCTGCTCCAGCACCACTCTGGAATTTCACCCTGAATTGTCTGTTTCATCTGATCCCTAAATCATCTTCAGACTTATGAAGTCAGGATTCAATACGCCACCCTATGACTTTTTGTAGGTCAAAGTAGCAAGTAGGCTGCTGCCATCTGAAGGATTTTCTAAAAATTTGGCTGCTTTTTGGCACCAAGATACGTGATGGGTATATGTGGTACTCATCAAACCAGGTTCAAAACAAATGGAATATTACAATAGAGTCTAGGTCCAAAATTAGCAAAAGGAAGGTTATTCCCAGGCATGAGGTAGCATGAGCTGTACTTTGTCCTTTAATTTCCATCACAGCTTCTAACAGTTCAAATATACTCAACTTCCCTTTGTTGTAACCTCAGACTCAGATAAAAGCCAGGATCTCGATTCTTTGGTCTGATACGGTCATGGACATCATCAGCCCATGTGCATTGAGCTGTAGTACAGCTCTTTACTTGATTTGAATACGCAAATAGTGAAAGAACTTACAAGGCTACACTTCTTGGATGTCTTTGCCCAAGGTTATTTTTTTCCATTTCAGTGCATAAAGGCTGTAAAATCAAGTCATCAAAACATACAGTTTATTTATAACATAATATTAAATTCATGCCTCTCATTGATACAGTTAGTGACAAACATTTAAGATTTGTATTTATCTGTAACCTGTACTAAGATAAGTTGTATCATCTACTACATACATGTATGATAAAACCAGACACATATGGTAAACACAAGCAAGCATCCACTTTTGTTGGTGGGACTTCAAAAAAACTACCTCATTCACTTCAGCATACATAGTTGGTTGTGCTCTGCTGCAGAAGAAGCTTTGGTGGGAGTTAAAATGCACGTGAGTTATGGGAAGGTGAAAGTCCATCTTTGCTGATGTTTGACCAAGACACTAGATCTTCAGGTCTAAAATAAGGTTGCATTGTCGAGTATTTTGGTTTTAAGCACCTGGTAGCACTTCTGTAATAGCTGGTCTGTCATCCTTTTCAATATGAAACTAAAAACACTTGATAAAATAAGGCCTAGGAGCTCAGATAGTGTACATAGTGTCAAGCTGGCAAACCTGACTCGTTTTTTTTCCTATTGGGACACAAAGTAAATAAAAGGCTCCAACTATTTTTTTCCCTTTTTTAAATCTCTCTGAAGGCAGTTGTCTTTCTGTGAAAGAAGAATGTTTGTTTCCTTAAAATTGAAAATCCTTTCTTTTAAATATATTTAATATATAAACATGGCATTGCGTCTTAATTGAATACTGTTCAATACACTCTTTTTTTTCCTGTGCAGTTTTCTTCTCTTATTTAATTTTCTTTAATGCTGTAAAACAGCATGGTTTTTTCTCTCTCTCCTTGAGATATTATTTGATATCTGAAAAACATAGATCTAAGTGATGACTCCTTGCCTCTGTTGGCTTTCCTGGTAACTCTTCTCTAGGTGCTCATCTCCCCTCCTTTTCCACACCATGCTGCTGATCAGAGCCCAGGGTACCCTTGGGCACTAGCCCAAATAATGCTGAGGCCATAGAGTACATGCAGAAGCTCAACCACCAATCAGTGTACAAAGTTTGCTTATTATTAATACACTCCAGTCTGCATCAATAACATCACTGGTTCAGGCAATTCTAGGGAAAAAGGAAAGACAAAAATCTTCCTCTTTCTCTTTGCCATCTCCATTCTTGGCATTTGCAGTACTGGAGACAGTATCCATGGTGGACTACCATCTAGCACCTCACCACTGCCCTCCATGACTGGGTATTGTTGAATTTCTCCTGTTTCTTTTCTCTCTCTCTTCTGCTTTACTGTTTTCCCCAAACTTTATTTGTGTTTTTATGGTCAACATATCCCATCAGCTACAAGTGCCGTTACTTGTGCATGTGGATCAGCCTCAGCATCCTCCAGATACCTCTCTCCTGGCATCTGCTTTTGGCAGAAGACTTCAACAAATGCCAAGAGGTGAGTGTACCAGTAAGATGAGCCTATAGTAGTATTTATGTACAATACATTCCTAGACTAGATAATTTGTCATTTAGGATCTTCTATGAGACAGAAATTTTCAGGCTGTATGTTTGAAATTAGGACTTTTCTGTCACAAACGTATCCCATTGCTTTTTAGGCCCATGAAGCATTCTAGCATGTCCAATGTCCTTTGGCAAGGATTTCCACATCCCTTCACATCTCAGTCTTCTGACTCTACCTGGTACACCTTGTCCTTGTATTAGAAGGTACCAAAAACAATAGGTTCCAGCCTTCATGCCAGGCTCCAGGCTCAACATGACCTCCTGGTTGTCTCTTTTCCATGCCGCAAAGCACCAGCTATGCAAGGCTGAAAGTGAACTGCTTGTGGAAAAAGAGTGGGAATGGGAAGTTCTGCCCAAGTCACACCATTAATGGACAAGTTTCTGAAGGGCTGAGAAATTCTACAAGCAGAACAAGGTTCTAATTTATATTTTTTACTTGACTGCAGCCTTGAAGAGAGGAATTTGGGGGTGTCAATGGATGAAAAACTCAACATGAGCCACCAGTGTGCACTCGCAGCTCAGAAGACCAACCAAATCCTGGGCTGCATCAAGAGAAGTGTGACCAGCAGGTGAAGAGAGGTGATTTTGCCCCTCTACCCATCTCTGGTGAGGCCCCACCTGAAGTATTTTGTCCAGTTCTGGAACCCTCAACATAAGAAGGACATTGATCTGTTGTAGCGGGTCCAAGGGAGGGCCACAAAGATTACCAAAGGGCTGTAACAACTCCCTTATGAAGACAGGCTGAAGGAGTTACGGTTGTTCAACCTGGAGAAGAGAAGGCTTGGAGAGACCTCATAGTACTTGAAGGGGGCCTGCAGAAAGACAGAGGTAGTAGGACTTTTTAATAGGATATGTGATGGAAGGACTAGGAAGAGTGTAGATTCAGGCTAGGTATAAGAAAGAAAATCTTTACAGTGAGGGTGGTGAAACACTCGAAAAGAGAGGTTGTTGATGCCCCTCCCTGAAGGTGTTTAAGGCCAGGCTGGACAAAGCACTGAGCAACCTGATGTAGTGGGAGGTTTCCCTGCCTATGGCAGGCTGGGCTGGAACTAGAGGATTTTAAGGTCCCTTCCAACCCTAACTATTCTATGATTCTATGATGATTCTATGAGTCTATGATTCTATGACTAGGATTTGAAATATGGAGTCTACCCCAGCACAGGAGCATACAAAACAGCGTAATGCACACCACTGTGCACAGCACAGTGAGCATCCATGTAACTGCACATTGTGGGATTTAACTGTTCATCATCTCTTTCCCCAGCTTCCTGAGAAGCACAGTTTCACTTACAAAAGTGAAAGGCCCTAGAAATTAAGTTCAGTTAGCAAAGACCTCTTTAAATTGATCCCAGCTTAGAGGATCAATGAGCAGAAAATTCAGGGAGTACAAAGAGTATTCTTCAAAATATATATATTGCTCATGTCCGACTTATGAAATAGGCACAATATCAAGAGCAGTGGTGTGAGCATGAAAGCATCTGCACATGTAAATTCTTGACATATATCTGTAAAGATGACAATGCACACAGAAGTGTATAATTTTGATGAGGAAACCCTGCCCAGATGGGAAAGGATGATTGCCTGTGTCAGAAGACACAGGTACAAAGCTTCAATATGAGAATTGTTTTATATTTTCATCTGTAGTCACATAAATTATTCCAAACAAGCCAGAGTCTCCAGCAAGAAAAAAAAGTTTTTCCCATTGGAAAAAAAAGAAAAAGAAGGAATAGTTTAAAAAAATCTTAATTATAAATAGACTGCAAAATGTAATTTCTGTTGTGGCTCACTGGCTGAACAATAAAAGGAGATTAACTTACATTATAACATCTCATAATTGCATCTCAAATGCTTTTAAGTGCAAGACTTGAACAGCAGATGAGTTAAAATGCAAGTTTTATTTCTAATTTGGCTTTTGTTGGTTTAAGCTTGCCTTGTAGCACCCCTTAAATCTATATTTTCTGGTTTAATTAACAAATGACATAATAAAGCACCTTCTACATCATGGCATGGAAACTGCTTTTGCAAACTGCAGTTATAAGTAGTTTTGTTAAGTCTGTACCACATTTCATGAACAAAAATAGCACACACTGCATACTCAGCTCTGCAAATTGGCAAAAGAGTAGAAACAGGCAAAAGAACATTTAATGTCATTTAGTCTTGTCAAAACAAAATGGATTTGAACCTTGTACAAAGATCAACAGATACTCAGCATCTGATGGTTCTCAGAATCAGGCTTATGCCAAGTTAATAGGTATTTTAATCAAAGGGATTATAAGCTGAATATTAAAATTTTCTCTCAGTCTCTGTTGTGCAGTAAACAGATCCCTGGAGTATGCATTTGTTTAAAAAATTTATATAAAACTTGTTTTAAAAACTGTGTACTAAGCAGATCCTACAAGAAACTAGCAAATGGAAGAAGCTTGTTGCAGATGGGCAGATGGGCAGCATTGACTTTTGCTATGAGGTGGTCTAATGCTTCTGTGTCAACTCACCTCTTTCATTGTCTCAGATCTCTAGTAGCCCCATCTCTCAGTCTGAATTGTGTATCCAGACTATCCAAGAAGGCATCTCATCATGGTTAGAAGTAGAAGGATTTTTGAAGATCATGCAGCTCCAAACCCAATGCCATGGGCAGGCACACCTTCCACAGCATTTCATAGCATGCGAATCAGCTAGCACAAAGCTATAAATCAGCCTCTTCCTCAGTTTTTCATTTGTGGACTTCTCAAATACAGGCAGACAGATGGTCAAACTGAAAGTATATCAAGAGAGTCATCACTCAGACCACAGGTTTCTACCTGGAATGAGCACCCAGTGGTCAAAAGCACCATCTCCTTTCCTTCCTTTAAGGACCAAATTTAATGTTGTTCACAGGCTGTGGGACCTAAGATTTTGTCCTTTCAACAGTGGAAAACTGCAGTATTTTGAGAATCTCAGCATATAGAAAAATAGAAAAGCCACCACAAAAACCCGAAAGCCAAGGGTTTATGTGATCAATTGTTTAAATCACTGAGATGATCTTTGTGTGCATTTCTAATATACTCATTACCATAATGGGACCAAAACAATTTCTTTCCTTCCTTTCTTCTTACAGTTACAGTAATAATTTATTTAAAATAGGAGCTACATCAGCCATTTTCTTCTAAGATATTACTCCTGCTTACAAATATTACCTATTTGGGCAAGCAAGTTATATAATTTAGAAAAGATTGATGTTCAGAGGACCACAGCTCTAACCACAACATTATAACAGAGAGAAAAACACAACCCAGTTATTAACTCCAAAGAGAAGCTTTACACTATGGCAGATCAGATCAACATGCATTAACTTGAAGTTCAGAGCAAACATTTTCTAAGGGTTCTACCAGGAAGAATGTTTTGAATCGGGACTGAATGTCCAGATGGCTTCCTCCTGACTCTGAGGAGGAAAACCATTTTCCTACCAAGATGGGACACATGCCTCATCAGAATGGAAGAATTTACTTAGTCTTTAAAAGACAGATGGATTAGGGAGAGTATTCCAGTGCTGTCTTGCACACTACTGCAACAGTTACCTTAGGAAATCAGACAGCTTAAAATATCATAAAAGAAGCCAACAACTGATTGCTAGAATACTCTCAGAGAGACAGAGTAGGAAGATATTTCAAGTGAGTTGCCTCACAATTATCTCCTCTGCTCAGACTACTCAATTTTTTAATTTACTCAGAGCTGCACACTGGTTAATGAAAAAATACAGTGGTGGCACAAGCTGTACAGGATCAGACCAAATTTTAAAAGGATAAGGTGATGTAGTTGTACAAAAGCAACAAGACAAATTTAGCCTGTCTTTGCCTCAAATTCCGTGCAAATGGTTTATTCCTGGCAAGTGATTACAGAACAAATCAATTGGGATAACAATCACCCAGACAGCTGTGCTTTGGTGAAAGAACTGGGTTTACGGGGGTCACAAAGCTGGTATGGATGCAGCAATCTAGTGCTGCAGAAGGAAGACAACTTTCATTTTGGGAAGCATTACAAAAATGGAGTGTGCAGTAAGATAGAGAAGGTATTTCTCCTGTCAAGCAAGCTGCTGGTGGAATGTTACCTGGAGCACTGCAGCCAAACCTGCATTCTGCACTCATAGATAAGTTAGAGAAAACTGAAGGAAATATTATCAGTATGAGCTTTGAAAAAAAAGATCTACAATGGAAGAAAAAAATAATCAAAAAGCACTAGATTTCTTCATCTTGGAAAGTAAGGACTCATAAAGATTTCTAAAGGTCATTCTTGGTAGCTTTACCATACTTCAGGCAGGTTGTAGGGAAGATTTCTTAGTAATGAGGGTAGTCTGATGATCCCAGAAAATATAAAATCTTAATCAATGCAGGATACTCAGATTAGGTCAATATTAGCAATTCAGCAATATTTAAACATAAGCCCAGGCACTCACCACAACATCATACTACATTCTGGTCCATCAGCACTCCCCAGACAGTTCCTGGGTATGGGCTTGACAGTTCACATGTACCAGGGACTGTTTCTAACACACAGGCTCAATGGGAACAACCTTCAAAGCAAGGTAGGAGAGCTTCAAAGTTTCTTTCTCCCTGGGTCATTTGCTCTCAAAATCAGAGAACTGTGCCAGGCACATTTAATTTATTAGGACTGGAGTTCACCATTAAATGTCTGTAGGAAAATAAAGTCATCTCCACAGCAGGAGGGGTTAGGAAGTATTGTAATGCCTTATCTAGCTCTATATGCTTGTATTCCTGTGTTATGGTCACTAATTACCTTTGCTGGAATATGATGAATATTTTGAGCATTAGCACAATCCCAATTACATCCACTTTTCAGGACCCCTATAAAAAGGCAATGAGACTGACCTTAGAAAAAAGTTTACAAAGCAAAAAAAAAGCTTTTCCCCCCTTCCCTGAGTGGTTTGTCTTGTAGATAACTCAGTAGAAATAGGAAAAGCAGTCTAATATAAATCAAGTCCAACATCTCAGCTGGAGATAAACAACTTTTATCAACTAGAAGATGCAGAACTCAATTTATTGTTATGTAGCATCACAGGAACAAACATTAGCAAACAGTGCAAGTATATTGCCCTTCCATCATTTTGAAATTCAGAGGGGGCTGGAGGATCCATGCTGCAGCAAGGCTCTCAAACAGCCTCTCTTCACCAGCTGTGGGCCTAACTTCATCATGCTTTGCAAACAAAGAAAATGTCTATAATACAGTCACTGCTCCAACTGTGCTGTGATTGAGAGCATCTTAGCTCAGCATGGGCTACAGATCCTCCCAAAAGGGGTGGCTTGCTCAGTCCGCACGAGTACAGTGTTGCCCCAGCTGGATTCCTGCTGTTGTGCAAGTCAGTTAACCTCATCCTAGCACAGGCAGAACTTTGCTGCAACTCTGGTGTAAATAAGTCTGAGGAAATGTCTCAGATGACTAGCTAAGCTACTGAAAAATGGCCTTGTGGCATCAAGGCTCATGTTTAATATACACTGGGAAATACTTTAGAATGAAGTCAGGGTTCCATTCAAAAATGCACCTCACCATTACCATCCTTTCCACGTGCACCGAAGTCCCTCTTAATTTCTCACATCACCTCTTGACAAGGGCCAGCCCAGTAAAATGGAGAAATTTTGTGGTAAGTGAACATTTTCCTGCTATGGACTTCCCTCCCCTAGTCCTTTCAATATTCATAGTAACAGGCAGTTCAGGTGAATTCAATTAATTTATCTAATTTGATTGGTAAAAAAGTACAGAGTAAGATACTAGCTTTAATGGAGGGAAACACAGATGAGGAAGACCCCCAAATTCTTGAAATCTAGCAGGAGTCTGATATCAGTAACTCAGTAAAATATATTTTCAAAACCCAGGCTACTGTTTAAAAATAAAGAGGAGAAAATGTGATTTACTTGGAGCAAGGTAGCTTTAAAACAAATGCAGGTATCCAAAGCTATTTCTGAGGAGGGAGGTGACTTTGAAGAGTGCCTGAAGGACATGCCCACTGCAAACCCACTTGCAATCCCACAGTTTGGTCCAAGTCACCTGTGAAAAAAAAACTGGTGGGTGTGCAATTAATTTTTTTTTTCTATTTCTCCCAGGTGGTTTGCTGCATAGCTTGAAATCTGTATTTTTGCAGCAAATAATGAAATAAATTGACCCTCTTAAGCTCCATTGTATAGGAGGAACATTCAGTGCACTGCAGGACTGTAAGTCACCTCTGAATCATCAGATCCAGACCCCTGCTATCTCCAGCAATCACTCCACATAAAACAATTCATAAATCTATCTTATTCTATATTAAAAATGCTGTGGTTGTTTGCCCAATTTCTAAACCTTTTTAAGCTCTGTTCTGAGGGATGGAAACTTTGCACAAAGTTGCTTCTTAAATTATTCCTGGACAGCTGTACCCTTCAGTTTCATGGCACGCAGACCCTTTATCTTAGCTCTTCACTCTGTTCAGCATTAACCTCCACCTCCAGTCTGCATGAAAACAGTCTTTCCAGTCTCATTCAAACATTACTTTGCCAAGAATGATCAGGTCAAGGTTTTTCCAGTTTCTCCCAAGGTGATGAAAAGTCCCTGGACCTTTGAGTGACTTTCTACTGCACTTACAGCAGAGGGAATCCACATTTTTGTTGGTCTGTTTTTTAAAACAGGTGACCAGAGTTGCAATCAGTTTGCAAGAGAGACTATAACAGCCACTTGTATGTGGCAGTACTTGCTCATCTGCAGTAGAAATGTGTATTCTGCTTTGTTATAATCTTGTCTTTTTTTTCTTCATTACTGTGTCATTGACTATCACATGCATGCTTCCTCTTCACTCCTTTTCTAATGATAAATCTCAGGTTTATAATGGCAGTTATTGCTATTAGTCCCTATTAAATTTTCTCCCACTTCTGTACTTCCTGTCTAAGGGTTCAGCCAAGATCTTTTTTTTTTTGTACTCAAATCCTCATTTGTAGTGCTGGTGCTGCTAAACTTCTCATTATCACATGATTTTCTTTTGTCACTAAACTCACTGGTAAAACCACTAAATACTCAAACTTAGTATTATATGTTGTGTTTTTAAATCAAAGGTACAATATAGCATTTCTATATTTAAAAACTGATATCCTAGATATTTATAGTACATTCCATCATACCTTAAAGTAGTATTCTATTTTTCACTTGCACTCATATCTGATTATTTTAATAAATACCTCCCTTTCTGTTATATAGATGCCTTGTGAATGATAGCAGCATATAAAACTTCATTTTGAAAATAAATGAAGAAATTCATACGTATTTCACAAACAGTTCATAAAAATATTTTTAGCATGCTGTATCCAACTATTCAGAAGCAACAGAGTTAATGCTTTATTTGGGTCTTATTTATAAATGTAGGACTATAAAAGTGGGACCAAGTATAGCCTTTATCATAAGCAAGCTGCTACTTTAAAAATATTAGTTGAAGCTTGCTTATGGTCTGCATTTTGCCTTTATGTCAAGGTTAGGTGCCTAGACCTATACTGAGGTCCTTAAGTAACTGTGGCCTGAAGTGCTGTGTAAGTCCAGTGCTGATGATTTGACTGCAGGTGCCAGTTGGTAGGTTTTTCTCCTTTCACAGGACAGGAAGATCCTTTTTCAAGCTGGGCTGTAAACATGGAGACCTCATCCCTCACAATTAGCTTCCAGACAAATCAGAAGCTACTCTGGGACTTCTGAGCCTACAGGAAGCCCCTGTGAGTTTCTTGTGCTAAATTGCTCCTTCTGTTTTGAGCAGCATTTTAATATCGAGCTCAGCCAGATCCAGGTGGGTGGTGGGAACAACAACATGTTCTTTCTGCTCTTTGCTTCAAGGTAGCCTGTATGTGCTGACTAAAAATTTCCTGGTACTTTGGGCTGCACTCTAAAGTAGAAGAAACAAAGTTTCAGAGCAGGTAGGAAGCAAAAGCATCAACAGAATTTGCTGGGATTAATTTGGAAGTTAACTTTATATCAATTTGTATGCATTACTGAAGGAGGGGCCACAACCACATGGAGTTGAGAGGGAAAACCGCACATCTACATCTCAACATTAAAAAAGAGCTAGGGTGGGAAGATTTAGGGGAAGGTTTTATTTCTTAGTAAAAAGAGAAAAAAAGGTCACAGAAATTAGAGGCTGTGAAGAAGACTCTGCAATGTGGGCTGAAGAACAGTTTTTAGTATCTTATGTGTCCAAACGTGGACAATTATTTTCAGCCATGGGCAGCATTCTCAGGTTGTGCTGCTCAAAACCTAACTTTCACTAGCAAGTCTTAACTCTGCTTGCTGCTTTCAGTAGTGCCTGCTCTGAGAGGAATAAAAAGCTCTGCAGAGAAGTATCATTTTCTCTCTCTGCTATTCTCACAGGAATATCCCTTCTTTTTCTTTTCAATTACCGAATAAATAGCTTTATGAATCTTTTAAGTAAAAGCAGCTTTAGAAGTGAGGGAAATGCATACACACACAGAGAAGTATGTATATATTTTATTCATCCTGGTTTGGAATTTTCAGCCTTGAGTATTAGGATGTATTATAGCTGACTAGTAGACTAAACTGCAGAATATTGAACAGAAATAGTTCCATCCGTATATCAGTGGTATGAGCTTGTAAACTTAATTACACAAGTTGTGTAAGTTTATATCAGCAGTAAGAGACTATCAAAACAATAACATACTGAAAAGCCCAAAATTTATTTGCAAAAAAATTATGAGCTTAGACTTTCTCAGAGTTTGTATCTGTGTACCATACCCAAACCAGCATTTTTTCATGCTGAATTTATAACTACTTTCTTACAGGCCGGTGAAAACATCAAGTGAGAGAATTAGGATTTTACTTTTCTGGTGTTTGGGGGCTTTTTATGGTTTTTGGCTTCTCTGGTCAGTCAAAGTGCTGATTTCAATGCCAGTATTCAGTGCCCCTGCAGTGCCCTCCAACACGCACTGACATGCTCTGTTCTGCCCTCACTCTGATCTGCAAGGAAGCAACCCAGCTAAAAGCCATCACGCTGGTCCTTTAGTTTTTGAAAAAGAGCTAATGCTCCAGTACTGTCTCTAAAAAGAAAAGTGTATCTTGCATACTTTCTTCCCACCTTCCCACCTCCTGTGGGGCAGGACAAGGACTGGGTTTTGCTTTGATGCTAGTGAATTACCAGCACCACAGACCTTAGTCTTGGCTGGTACTTCTGTGCTTCTGTAATACAAATATTGACAAACAGTATACTCAAAAGCTTATAACTCTGGTTTCTTCACTGGATCAAGAGGAGTGTGACCAGCAGGTCAAGAGAGGTGATTTTACCCCTCTACTCGGCACTGGTGAGACCCCACCTGGAGTATTGAGTCCAGTTCTGGAGTCCTCAACACAGGAAAGACATTGAGCTATTGGAGAGGGTCCAGAGAAGGGCCACGAAGATGATCAAAGGGTTGGAGCAACTGCCCTACGAGGACAGGCTGAAGGAGTTGGGGTTGTTCAGCCTGGAGAANGATATAAATTAGAGGGGGATAGATTTAGACTAGACATAAGGAAGAAATTCTTTACAGTGAGGGTGGTGAAACACTGGAACAGGTTGCCCAGGGAGATTGTGGATGCCCCCTCTCTGGAGGTGTTCAAGACTAGGCTGGACAGGGCACTGGGCAGCCTGGTCTAGTGGGAGGTGTCCCTGCCTATGGCAGGAGGGTGTGGAACTCGATGATCTTTAAGGTCCCTTCCAACCCAAACTATTCTATGATTCTATGATTCTATGATTTATTCATGCTATATAGTACATAGACCTATAAGCCCAATATAGGTTAAGGGGCAGGCTCAGGGGATTCAGAGTTTCAGCAGGTGAGTATGATCTAATCCAGAACTAAAACTCAGGAAAAAGGGTGAAATCAAGGTCACATAGACATATGTTTAGAGGTTTAGACATGAGAACAGCAGAAGTATATCAGGAGCTTCCCATAAATATTTACATAGCATTGCAGAAATACCAGGTGTTTTACACTGAGCAAAATATGCTATACAAATAGAGCCTATGAAGAGGTAACCTCCAGATGCTGTAAATCAGAACAGCAGTAACACAAGCTGGGACACAGCACCTGCCCTTCTGAGGCAGAAGCTGGTACATCGGGCAGCTCAAGTCTGTGTACTAGAATCTCATGTGCATATTGGAAAATAACTGGATTTACTTTATTAGTGCCTTGCCCAGCACCACTAGAAAGCCAGAACATCAAGACAGGAATAAGATTGACTTCATAAAGAGATGGGGTTACACTCATTTTTGTTCAGCATTTTTGAGCTGAAGATTAAATGCAGATCGATGTAAGAGGAGATGCAGAGAAACAAAATGCCTCAGAGCCATGCTGGAGATTTACCTCTCCTTAAATCCTTTCTTCTCTGTCCTTAGGTAAATTGAATTTAATGCTTCCTCTCAAGTAAGATGATCTGTTATGAAGACATTGAGAGCCTAAATAACTTTTTTCTTTTTTTAAGAAATTTTTTAAGAAATATGTTTATAAAAAATATTCCATTAGAACAAGCAGAAACAGGATCAAGCCTTAGAAACCCAGCAATTCATCAACATGTCGACCTTGTTAAAGGGAATTCAGCCCAAGAAGAAGATACTTTGGAAACACCTGGGTAACGGCACCTAGAAACCATTTTTCCCTTATGATTTCATGATATGTCATATAGCAGGCATGTCTCAAACTAATTTTAAAAGCAGCAGATATTTTGCTGATGGAAGTTTTGATAGGATTTAATGCTGGCTGTAGCTCACCTATGAGTCTAGGGATTTTGTTTCAATGTTTTTAATGCAATAAATTTAGCCCAGTTTAAAATACTTCATTCTGGTTTTCATCTGTATCATCTGCAGAGTGATAAAATCCAGCTTTTTTTGCACCTACTGCCAGTGTTGTGCAAGTGTGATACACTGCTGTGCTACTGCTAACTAGGTACCTCTGTGTCACTGTCAGATCTTGCTATTCACCTGCAGCATAATCACTTGAGCTGAAGCAACTGTTCCTAATAATAAATCTGACTGTTTACTTGTATAGCTTCAGTAACATACAACCAGTTTTTCATAATCTCCTTCCACTACCACAAGGTTACATTTACTGGTTTGGTAAATGTACTGTATACTTGGAGGAAATAACACTATTTTAAATTGCAGTTGGATCTTAATGACCCAGAGAAGATGTCTTTGCATAACAGACATTCACTTTTTTCAATGAAATCAGTTCAACTATTTTATTTTCTCTGTGTTGGGTGGACCTTTCCCATTTCCTTGTCACCATGCCATCCAGCTTTGCCACTTCAGGTATGTCCGTGCTTCCCTGTGAGATTAATGACAAAGCTACCTAGGTGGAAAATTGTCCATTGTCATTGTCCATTTGATCATGAGGGAGAGTCTGTAATGCAGTATGGACTGATCACACACCAATTTAGCAAGTGGTCAGTTCATTACTCACTCATAAGGAACTCATTGGGGAATGCTCATTTCTCTGCATTACTTCATTCAGGTTTCTGTGAGTCTTGGAGGCACTCCTCTTAGACCATATGTGAAATCTATCTCACTTGGGTCTCAAGAAATTAATTGTCAAACTCTTAACTGCTCACCTTGCCTCCCATTATAGGCAGCTAGGAGAAGCAGGCGCATCCAGAGGGATATTAATCTCATCTGGAGGCAGGTAGTTAAAGTAGGTCAGAGAGACAGCATGTGTGGGCTGCTCTTCAACAAATGTAGTGAAAGCCTAGAGCAATCAGTGGAGAATTAGACAACTAAACCTTAAATATCTGTACTGAGATGGAAATAAACTCGCACACTATTTCTCTGTCAACACTAAAAGGCTCCTACAAGGAAAGCTGTGCTCTTGGTCATAGTTTCATGACTTGGCTTGTAAAACATGCCCTGCTCCAGGGTCTCCTACCTCCCCAGACACTCCTCAGAGTGTTATGGTATGTAAGTAGGTCAGGACTCCTGTTAACGTTAGAACATTCCAGTGATAAACCTCTTGTTTCTGCAAAAAGAGTGTCCAAATGCTACTCCTCTAGCATCTGTTTGACTGTGATAGCATGAGTATGGCTTGCGGTATAATATTTGTCTTTTTTAAATAGAAGCATTAATTTATTCCCGGTGCAGGAGACCTTTGTACAGATTCACTGCTGGAAGAAAATAATAGTTGTGTAGAGGACAAATGCTTCTAAAAGAGCAGCTTGTTGCTTGTTTCCATCCATACACTGACTACAATACCTGTGTTTCTTTTCTATTTATAACATAAGCATTATATAAAGTAAATGTAAACTGTGAACACTGATGGAACATTTTGGTGTTGTTTTTACAATGTTTTTCCAAATGAGACTGTGTTTTTATGAGTGGTAAATCAATTTAAGTAGGGGGGATGAAATAGAAGCAATTCAGTGTCTTGAAAGATCAACATATGAGATGAATAATTTGACACAGGTTTTTGTATCTAAGTGCTCCATATGTTTGGATGCAGTGATCCTAATTACAGTTTTGTCTTTATTTCCCACAAATAATGGCAAATACCAATATTATGGAGAAGTATGAGAACTTGGTTACTACAAACATGGTTCTCTAACCAACATTTTGTGAGATATGAAGCAGTAATATATAGCCCGCTCACTAAGGAAAACTTGTAATTATTGTAATTACTTATATTTTTTTTATTTTTACCTTACACTACATTAAAAGATCAGTTGGATTTTTTTTCTTTGCAAAATTGATTCTGAGAACAAATATGGATTTTTGAATACAACTTTAAACTTAGTCTTTTGAAGATTTCAGTCAGAGTTACAATAGTCAGTCATTTCTGGAAATATGTGGGACAAAAATACAGGATAGTTCCAGTCATTTTGAGAAGTCAGATTTTCAAGAACAGTGTTTTTCCTAAGCTTACTGGCAAGGGAGCACAGCTTGCTGTCTTCAGACCAATGGGACCAGATGGTCATTTTCTTTTATATTGAATGAGCTGTGGGCACATCACAGAAAAGAAGACTGCACACAGCAGTTATCACCAGTTCCCCGCTGTGTGTCAGTATACATTTCTAGATTTTGCTTGATCAATGTTATCCCTCAGGTCCCTCTTTTTTAAGACTTGAAAAGCTGGTGTTGATCTAGCAAAATCTGGCAGCCTCGGCTAACTTGGCAGTTTGAGCATCTCTAGCTGAAAGTTTGAAACTAAATGTGACTGCTGATTCATTTTCTTCATTTTAATTTTATTAATTACAAGTTTTCATCTCAAAAAGACGATGTTAAAATTTTCTGCCTTGTGGTATCACTGTAAAAGAAATTTTAAAATGTTTTTGAATAATTTCTCTAGACTTTTTTGAGAATTTGGATATCAGTCCAAAACTAGTAAATTATGGAATGATAGACACCAACTACATGGCACATTAATCAGACCTAATAAGCTTTGTTTTTCAGTGTTTCTTTTATGGTATCACCTTGAATGTGTTATGTTAATAAAGATATGAAGGAAGACAGATATTCACCTGAACCTGGAATTGGTAAAATTTTATTCTATAATAAAGATTAATTTTTATCTGTACTGTTCTTTTTATAATGGAGGGGTCTGAAATTGCTGAAATTATTTATCATGAAAAAGGCAATATGGGTTTTGTGTTGTTTGTTTATTGTGTTCCTTGGGAACAAAAAAGAGTAAGATTTGAAAGATAATCTTGATATATCTACATCACAACCTATATGTAAATTCATGAATGCAGCACTTCTTCTGCCCATGAAATTCAGACTAGATCCCATAGTGCCTGGATATCACTGGAAAGAGAGAATCAATGCTCACTTTATTCAATCTACTTTTGTAAGTTCATGGCTTGTAAAGATCCCTCCACAGGGCAGAACTTGGATTATGTCAACAACAAGAGCAGGGGGATTGCAATAAGACCCTGAACTACCAACAAGCTGTGTCTTTGACTTCCTTGTTCCATTTCAGGTCCTAATTTGCAGCTCTGGATTGTTCGTCAGAGCACAAGCCTGCCCACCTCCCTCCCTCCCCACTGGACAGGAATCCTATTAACCAGCTTATCTCCACTATGGTTAAACCTACAACCAGACTCTCTCCTGTGTCATTTCACTTTGACTCTTGATAGATTGTGACTCACCTCCCCTTTCTTTCTGCGATTTTGATTCTACAAAAGCAAAAGTCTCCTTCCAGGAAATCTTTTGTTGAATAATTCACTTAAAAAATTATTGATAGCAATTGAGTTTCAACACAAAAACTTAGGAGTTTATTGGCAATACATTCCTCTAACCCATGTGTCCAGACTTCTGTACACATAAAAGCATCCACGATGTTGTTCTAACAACATGGTTCACAGTACTGACTTTAGATGACTGGATGATCTTTATGTTCCCTTCCAACCCAAACCATTCTATGATTCTATTGCCTAAATTAATTCTATACAGCAGGAAAGTTTTTCAGATCTCTTCTGCACATTGTCTTTAAATCATCCAGACTTTCCTCCACCCTCCCAGCCTGATCTTAAACTTAAAATGATTGATGGTGTTGTTCTGATGACAAATACTACAGTAATGAGCCAGGGCATGGATATTTTTCAAGTTGAAAACCAGAAAAAAGTCATTAGATCCATGATAAATCAATGATTTGAACAAAAACACAATCATGAATGAAAAGAAAGAAACAGAAGACAGTTCATCCATCTTAGTGACTGACAGAAGAAGAGGATAGGTAGAAACTATGTGTTTTAATTTTTTATTCTATTTTGTTATGAAAATGCAGCACGCTTAAGCAACGTGTCATTAGCTTTCAATGATATATCAAACCCTCCTGCAGGAGAGGAATCCATCAGAAAACAGAAGGGAAATATCAACTAGTGAATATATTCTCAATGTTTCAGATCAAATCTGATAGAAAATTCATGTCAGTAACAGAACTGTCCAAATATGGATACTTGTTCATATTTGAAGAAACTATTGTCCAGCTCAACCATCTTTATTATTCATGAGTATTCACAAAATGAGCAGGTACTTGGAGTATGGCTCATCCTTGTACATGCACGCTATTCATACATGAGCAGCAGTAATATTTGTTATTTGCTATTCAGTATTTGCCCTTCTGTTTAAACTCCTTCAATTCTCTGATTAGGGGACAAAAGCAGACTTTAAATTGAGTGATCTAAGATGATAGTGAAGACACAGAAATTGTGCAACTGATCACTTGCTTCCTTTAGGAACAAGGGAACAAGGAACCTTTACTACTCTTGGGAAGATCATGGAACAGATTGTCTTAGAAGTATGCTAAGGCTCATAGAAGACAGGGACACGATTCAAGATATCCAGCATAGCTTCATCAGGGGCGAGTCCTGCTTGGCCAGCCTAGTGGTTTTCAATTAGTAAGTGAATATGTCAAGGGAAAATCATGGATGTTCTCTGTCTGGACTTCTGTAAGGAGTTTGTCAAGGTCTGCCACAATATCCATATCTCTATGTGAACCTTATGAAGTTCAAGAAGCCCAAGTGAGGGATCCTACACTCAGCTCAGTGCAACTCCTAGTATCAATGCTGTCTGAGGATTAAGTGATTGAGAGCAGCCCTGCTATGAAATACTTGGGAGTACTGGCTGATGGAAGGCTGGACATGAACTGACAATGTGTAATTGCAGCCACAAAATCTGATCACATCCTGGGCCGCATCAAAGCAAGCATGATCCTTTACTCCACTCTGCCAAGACTTCACTCAAAGTACCACACCCAGACCTGCAGTCTTCAGCACAAGGAAGACATGGACTTGTTGTACTGGGTCCAGAGGAGTGCCACAAAAATTATTAGAGGGAAAACACATCTGTTTTATGAGACTAGGCAGTGAGAGTTAGGGTAGTTCATCCAGAGAAAAGAAGGGAGTCTTTACTGTGGCTTTAAAATATTTTAAGAGGGCTTGTATGAAAGATAGGGACAAACTTTTTAGGAGGACCTGTTGAAATAGGGCTTCACAAAAGGTAAAGATTTTAAATACAAAGAGGGTATATTTAGATTGGATATAAGGAAGAAATTCTTTCAAACAAGGGTGGTGAGACAGTGGAACAAGTTGCCCAGAAAGTTGGTAGATGTCTCATCCCTGTAAAAGTTCAAGGCCAGACTGGATGGGACTCAGAGTAATATGATTGAGTTGAAGATTCCCCTGCTTATTGCAGAGAGGTTGGAATACATGACCTTTAAAGGTCCCTTCCAACCCAAACTTTCTATGATTCTGTGAATGGAAATAGAATTATATTTTTCTAGCCTTCATAAAACCTGTGATATAAAGTTAGTTTAATAAAATGAAGGACAGATCAGAAGTCAAAGGATAAATCAATAACTCACGCACATCTATTACACTGCTGTCAAGTTCTTACACCAAGAGAGGGTTTTATTGTTCAGAACTGGATACTGAGCTCTCAATCCCATAAAAAGGGCCTCCATGACTTGAGTGAAGGACTAACTTCCTCTCTTAAAGGTGATGACAGCAGGTGCAATAAAGGCTCTTGCAAAAATTCAGTGATGATTCTTGCTGGGGCAACTGAAGCTGACACTACACCTAGCTGTTCTCTCCTCCCTCCTTTCTGCTCTATTTCACCTGGAGGACAGAATACGTATCTTCAATTCATTCCCCAGTTACAAGTCTGGTAGCTTAGCATGGGTTACCTCTTTAGATGCTTTAGCTAAGGTACCAGACTGCAGTGGGACATCTGAGGCTCAAGTGCATGTACTCTTCCTCATGCCACAAGAGGAACAGTCCACAGTCAAAGGCCACAGTAGGTGACTGCTACTGCTGTCAATCAACTCCACCATGGCTTCTTTCAGCATAGCAAAAGTGACAGCCTCTGGTCTTATCCTACTTCTTACTCTTTTTGATTCCCCAGTGCCTGGAGTCAAGAAATGAGTTGAAGCTGAGCAAAGCTCTTAGTTTGATAACAGTCAGTCTCACAGCACATTTGGGCAGCCATCTGCAATATGGAGCAGATACATGCAACAAGCAGAACACGTAGCATTAATGCACCTGAAAAGAACAGGTGAGAACTTAGAGAGAATGTGGCAAACAGTGCTGTCCTGTCCTGCCCCAGAAAGAGGATCTCGGACTGAGAAAGACACAAAGGGCAGCTGCTGCAGTTTGAGAAACTGGGGAAATTCTTCTTGTGAAAACTTCCCAAAACTGCTTGTCTTGAATAACCTGGAAGAATGAATGCTGGCAGAACTGGGGTCTGTGGCATATAAATACATGGCTGTAAATATCAAAGAGGCAGGAGGGCTGTTTATGTGAAAGAACAAATGCAAACTAATCAAAGAAATGAGACTGAAAAATAAAATATATTTGGAACTGCAAGCTCTTTAGACATCCAAGGTGTGCTCAGTCTCATTACCTGGTGTATGGAGTAGCATATTGTCACTTGTGCTAGATATCAGTGTGTAGCTGAGTGCTGGAGGGAGTTTTGGAGTCCAGAGCTGACCTGGTTACCTTCAGGCTTGTGAAAAGACTCGGCAGATTTTTATAGGCATCAGCAATACTGTATCCCTGGGGATACAGGGTCCTTTTAAAGGAACTTCTACAGCCCTGCTCTTCAGATAATTCTGTGTGCCCAACTTACAGCAAGACAGCAGTTGCCTCATAACACTTTCTAGTGCACTATCAAGTTTAAGACTATGGAGAAGAACCAAACAGTCGGGTGGCAAATTTGGCTCTGATGCTATTGCTGAATTAGGAACACCCAGGAGGTGTCAATGTAATCACCTCAGAGTTCAATGGAAAAAAGGATAATATTCTACAGGTGTATTGTTGCAACCATTCCTATTACTGTCATGCAAGAACTATAACAAATGTCATCAAATACATCATGCACCAAATTATGTTCTCTGTAGCACTTCAATGACTTCAGTGGATGTGCCCAGGGTACAACAAAATACTGTTTGGTCTTGGAACAGAGGTTATTTATAGCCACTAGAAGAACATTTAGAATTCGTTTTGGTCTTTCAGTCTTAGAAAATCTTCACAGACAGCATTTTGGTCAAGTCCACCTGTCATGCAGTCATTCCTTTATTAAGGATTTTATTTCAGTTTTGAAGTTATCCCATGTATCTGTAGCTAGAAGACACTTGGAATCTGTGCTCTGAAGCTCTCCTGTTATTTTAATGGCTTACTTTTCAACCACAAACCTGTAACTTGAGGAGAGCTAAATTTTCTGGGAATGGGCTTAATTATCCCCAATGGTATTATAATAGATAGAAATTTTTGGTGAGTTCACAATGGCTCACTGAGTACAGGCATTGAATTTCACATTTTCACTTAAAGAAAGATCTGCTGAAGTGTAGTTTAAGGAGGGAAGAAGATTGCTACACTGAATTTCTAAGTAACCAAGATAATGCAAGCTAATGAAATTATGCTCCAGAATTGGTCAAACTGAGTAATGAAGTTGATATGTGAATAGAACAATACAAATACATTGGGGTGATACATTAATACACTCTACAATATAAGAAAAATAGCTTGCCAAGTTATATTAATTCAATGGAGTGTTCGAAGTAGCTCTTTGTAGTATTTGTAAATAATAGTATTTGTAAAGATAACAAAATACTTCAACATACATAGCTTGTTTGACAGCATGGTTTGCAATATTGTTCTACAAGGCAATTCTGTTTTGTTAATTTTGAACCAGACTCAGAGACAAAACTTACATGCTATCCTTCTGATTCCTGTTTTCCTTGCAGGAAATCATGTGTTTTACTTCTCATGAATAACTTTCCATAAAGAGATACCTTTTACCATCCTCAAAGACAGACTGTCAGCCTTATTCCATGAGTAGACTCCTCTTGATCTATACATGCGTAATTGTTGGCTCTTTAGAGACATCAGTATGAAATATTTGCTGCAGAAGGATTAAATGATTTAAAGAGAAATGTCATGCACATAAAACTCAGCTTAACCCCTAGTTGGATCCCTTTGAGATTGCTGGTATGCAGGCAAAATGCTGTTCAATGAGCCTCCTGCCTGCACACAAAATTTGTGTACTTGTAGCACTGTGTACTGAGAAAAGCAGTAAAAACTATTGAAAATCTTATGTAGGCATTGAATCTTTTGAAACTGCCTTTGTGGGCAGCAAGGTAATACTGTCCTGTCAAGTTGCATTATTCTTCTGCTTTAAAAAGAGAGTAGGAAGTCAGAAGTGATCCCAGGACTGCAGGCGACTTTTTCAACTGGCACCTGCACTGAATTCTTTCCAAGTCTCTTACAAGATGTGCAAAAGTAAGCAGCATCTCAGGAGAAAACATTTGTAGTAGTTCATTTACTAATTTGTGAAAGTATTCTCCAGGGAAAAAAATAAGAAAAGAAAAATAGTTCATTTTACAGCTCTTTAAAGGTTTTACAGCTCTTTAAAGATGTTCTTTTTCACATCGTTTTTAGAAGCCTGTGGGTTCAGTATTACTGTGCAACGTATTGGAAATCCCTGCTTAGCAGTTCTGCAACATGAGTGCTGGTGAAATCAAAACTAGATTCTGCTGTATCTGTCTTTATAAAGGGATATGATACACACTTGACAAAGTTTAAAATAATTTCCCACTAGTGTTTGTCAGTATGATTATCATCATGTTTCCCTTTTTAATCTGTCTCAAGGCCAGACCCTCAGCTGAGCTAACCATCAGAGGTAAATATTGGCAAGTGCTGACATTTGAAGTGCAACTGTCAGAGCTGTTATTTGACCAGTACTGGTAAAACCTGGTAACTTGTACTTGATGCTGTAGTTCAGGAAACTTCCAATTATTTGAATCCCTGTGTGTCAGGGCAGTTGTGGAAACAGTTCAACCATGTTTGGTCTCACAGGCATATCTGCTATTGCTGGCCTTGAACACATTCTGCAGCCCACTCCTTTTCTTTAGTATTACCAAGGCATTTCTCTTTTGCTTGGCTTGGCAAAAAGTTAGTCCTTTTCTTCACTCAGCAATTATTTCAGTAGTCCCCACTAGGTCTAGCAAAAGGCTCATTATTCTCCTCCTGAGGATCTTCTCCCAGAGCAGAAGATACCAAAACAACAGTGATGCTGTGTGTGAGACCTTGCTTAAGATCTCTGCCCTCTGGGTTTTTGCCCCTTAGAACTGCTTTGTGCTTGACTGGCACAATGTGAGTACCAATTGAATGGTGAGCAATCTGGCCCTGCTGAGCCACTAATTAAAAGTCTGTTAGATCTTTGAGAGATATGAAATATTAATGTTCTCTTTTTTACCAAGTGAGTGAACTTCCGTTTCCTGTTTTACCAAGTGAGAATCTCCTGTTCCTCCTCTGAAAAACCTAAATGTCTCGGCTAGCTGCCAGCATAGAGGCAAGGATGGGTCTCCAAATGAAGAAGAGTCAGTAATTAAAAGCTCCTTCATCCTTCCCCTCACAGAGAGTTGATGTGGATAGTGGAGCAAATGCTTCTCAGTCCTCACCCCCAGGTTGTGCGGTGGCAGAGTGAACTCAATGTTAAAGGAACTAGCCCTGAAACGCTTTACAGGAGTTCAAAGTCCCAGGTGTGGAACACACTGGGGTCTGAGCTGGGGTTTGCCTGGGATATATCCAACAGTAAAATTAGCTTCCCCAAGGAGACCTACTGAATTACATTCTTTCTCAGTCCTTCCACTACCTCCTCAGCAGAGAAACCATTGATCCTCACATTACAGACAACTCACAACAGCTTCATTTATGTCCTACCTTTTTCTACAGATAGTGGTTTTCAACTCCCTGCTTAACAGCCACCTCATCCTACAGGCATCTGACATCTGCAAACACAACTCAACACTGGTATTTACCTGCTTCCCCAAACACCTTTGGAGATGAAAAAAGAATTACTTCAGTTCTTATCTGTCAACTGCTTGGCACTGAAAAAGGGGCAAGCAACCTCTCACAGGCTCCATCCTTTGTGATTGGTTTCAGCATCCAAACCTATGTGTGATTGGAGGAGTATGGATCTTTATTGGGGGTTGTTTTAACAGTGCAGCCTGCTGTAAGGGAATTACGGTCCCAAAAGGAGCAAGAGTTCAGCCTTGCCTCTTCCTTCCACATTGCCCACCTATTAGCTTTGGCACTCTGCTCTGAGCAGGCTGGCCTCTCTCTTTCCCAATACAAACTGCCTTCTTCTCTCCCTGAATCACCTGCAGTGATGAAAAAGCTGAATGATACTGTACTGCTCTGAGACATTGTTATGATTGAGCTAGAACATTTTCTGCTTCTGTGCTAGCATTTGCTCTTTACTGAAATTGTTATAAAACATTGGAATAGGCTGTTCAGGGAAATGGTGGAATCACCATCCCCATAAGTATGTAAAAGAGGGATAGATCTGGGACATGATTTAGTGATGGTTTTGGCAGAGCTAGATTGATGGTTGGACTTGATGACCTTAAAGGTCCTTTCCTTGGGACCTTACTTTGGATGCTGTAACCTTGATGATTCTGTTTTATACAGCTAGCCTGCATCACACCCACAGTCTATATGGGATAAGGAATAACCCACTCCCAGGGTCATGCAATATCTGGTAGGTGAGTGGGGTTAGAAGATCTTGTTCTGCAGTACCCCAGCTCACAGCTGTACAGCTTTGTTCAGCCTGGTTATATCTTGTAGGCAGCAGTTGGAAACTGCAGATGCATTTCTGAGGCTGGCTGGTTACCACAGCCACCGAACATCAAAGGATTTTTCCCCTGGAAGGAAACTCTGATGGTGGCAGTTGTGTTTGCTCAAATGCCTGGAGAAAGCTGGCACTAGCTTTGGACAGGAGCCCAGAGAGAATCCTTTTAATGAGTTGTAACTTGCAATATTTTTGATCTGTGGATAAAAGAAAATCCTTTACGGGGATTAATTGCTATCAATATTTTTTTCCAAGAGAGGTGTTTGTTACAGTAGAGTCTGTCAAAAACTGAGGACCTTCCAACCTCTACAGATTTGAACCTCATTATCAAGGGGAGATTTGCTGAAATGCCTCCTCAAGAACTGAGGCATGCCAGCCTACCGTTTACCCAAGAATTGCATTCAATCATCTCTGCCATTCCTTCAGTTTTAAACTTGGCTGTTGGCCTGGAGTACTTCTCCTCCTTTCTCCCTCTCACATTTTCTTAATCCTCAGTCCAAAAAGACTGAAGGAAACCATACTCTTTAAATCAGCTGGCTCCAAATCAACTCTGAGTTCACTGGCTGTGTACCAAGCTGTCTATCAAACTGGGTGTAAGGGCTTTGAGCGATCCCTATTACTTCATGAACTCTATCAGGTGTCCTTGGGGCTTGCCAAGGCTGATGCTTTGTATACATTTGTGGCACTGATACTCACTGCAGGAGGCCATCAGCTCAGAGGTTTAATGTGAGTGCAGGATCACAGCTGAGTCTTGGTGTGATCCTGTGGCAGAAATAGTCTCAAGAGACCTGGCCCATGGGCAGGAGGAGACATCCTGTTCTGATCTTGTCCTGGACCTGCCTCTCTGCCTTTGAGTGCATAAGAAGCCTCTCAAACCATCAAAAGTGCAGCTGTGCTGATAAAGGCCTGTAAGGTTAAAATAATATCATCACACTATCTCATTTTCAAGCTTCTCCAACATAAATAGCTATTGAAGACAGTAATGTGCTTGCTGTTTTTTCTTTGCTATTCTTCTCAGTGTGATCCTCAAAAAACCCTGAGTACATTTTTTGCCAGTTGTTATAATGTGTCAATCATCCTTTAATACACATCTGTCTTATTGTATCCTCCACCTTCAACTGTGCTCCCATGCAGCTGTATGAACTCAATGATAGCCAATACAGCATTTAACAATAAAGCATCTCTGCACAGTATATGGATTGCAAGAGAAAATAAAAGAATGAGTGTACTTTCACCTGCACCTTTAAACACAAATTTTCCTGGAATTTGCATAGCCTTTGTTGAGATGCACTACCAGGAAGATATAAAAAGTCTGCAATGTGCCCAGTCTTCCTGTTTTACCAAGAGGAACCATTCATTTCTGGTTTTAAGTGACAGAAGCCTTAACCCTTGGCCAGGTTTACTCTGAATAATTTGCTAGTTTTGTTTGCACATAGCTACTGAAAAACATTTAACTCAAAGGACACAGAACTCCTGAAAGTAGACTTTGTGCCTGTTCTTTCCTCTATGGTACCTTTTCCTAGTATTTACTCTTCTTCCCTGAACCAGACATTGGCACTGCACATTTTTGAGCTCTCAATGACCCACATTTTAGTGTGGTACAGGCATATTTAATAATCCAGAGACTTTTCTAATGGCAAACAGTTATGTTTTTAATCCTACACATGCACACACACATAGAAGAGGATACTCTGAAAAGGACGATCGTCCCAATAGATCCACAAACTGCATGCACGAGCAGCCAGTGCCAAACCCAACAAACAAAACTAGAGGAAGTTCCTGTTCTGTACTTTCATTAACAAATGTTGAAGTCATTGGCTATGTTTCAACTATTCCATCTGATGGAATAGGATCTGGCAAGAGTCTTTCTCTGAGTTGCAGCAGGGTCTGACCCTGTTCACTTACTATGAAAATTGAGAACTAATGCTTTGTCTACTTTATGGTGCTCCAGATAAAAGATTTAGGCCACAGAGTAAAAACATTCTTTGTATATGTATGAGTTCGAATTTGACTTTGCATGCAGAGACCTCAACCTGATGGAGCTCTTCATATGCAAAACAGTTAACAGTCTCATGGGCTAAAAGAAATCCAAGTATACACAAAGTCTTGTTCAAAAAAAAAAAGGAGAGCTGCAGGAGTCTTACTTCTAAGGGTCATTTTATTCTCATTTCTTAAAAAATTATGAAGACTAGAAAAGGGTATGTTCATCTGGAAATCATCTTGCTGGCAATCTATACTATAAAGATGAAAAACTGTGATTTATGTTAAATTTCATTCTCTGTGGAGCAGCAAGATGTATTCTTTGGACTATGCCACAAGAGTTTGATGGACACCTAATGCAGCACTGAGTTCAATTCATCCGTTTTCCACCTCCACTACCTTTTCACTGAAGCATGACCTGTGATAAATTGTGCTTCCCTATATGAGGTTTGTAGCTATGTATTACCATTACATAATTCATAGCTAGACACACACAAGTAATTACATTCCAATTACTGATGGTGATACAAAGATTTTGTGCAAACAAGTTTTTTTTTGGAGTCAGCTGAGACATTTCTGGTAATGAATGGTGATACAGATATCCTGACCTCCCATTTCTAGATGTATAGTTTATGTCACATTGACCTTCTCAAGGAATTGCTAAATGCTGTCAGGCAGCTGCTCTTGATCTTGTACAAGAAACAACCACTCTTCTTCCTTTCTTGTTGTCATGGGAGTGAAATTTTCTTTTATTCTGTCTGGATTTATGTTCCTGCCCCTCACACTAATCTCTCTGAAAGCGTCTGACTTGAACATCCGTATAATGATGTCAACAGGGAATCCACGAAGTCTGAAAAAGGCCTTCAATCCCTGTGGGGAAAGCAGGATTCCTTTTAGGACATATTTATCTCTGTTTTATGGAAAAACAGATTTGACTGATAACATCTTTTTATTGGTCATAGAAACCAAAGATTATGTTGAAGGACAGGGCAGAGAAAAGAGAAACAAATGCTGATTTCAGCAGTAAGGCATTCAGCTGGGTGAGCTGAGCAGGCAGCAGGAACTTCCATCCAGAGAACCAGCAGCACCAGTCCTTCAAGGTCATCTCAAACAACAAAATAACCCTTTTAACTGCAACAAAGGGGGAAACAAAGGCTAGGTTCCCTCCCTCTTGTGATTCTGTGCAGCTGATTCCTCTTGGTGCGCAGCGGCTTTGTGTCCTCACCCACTCTTGCCGTGGCACACTCTGAAGAGCTGCTGTGGCAGAGCAGAGACTACTTGGTGCCAGCCTGACAGGCGCCCACAACCAGCATGGAGCAACACATTAATTATGATTTCATGGGTCCAGAGTCACCCTCCGTGCCCTCTCCACGGCTCCCTTTAACTACAGCTGGAGCAGAACATGGGAAACTTCAGAGTAGACCCAGTGACCACAGTCTCAAGTAAAATGCCTCGCTTGCTTTTGCCAGTGAGTGAATATTATTTATAAACCTACAAAATGTGAGTTTAATGGTCACAGGAGAAATAGGGTGAAACAGCAAGCATTCTACCACAATTACTTTATTTTTAAGAAGTTTTTGAGGCTTTCATTCAACCATCAAGTTTCCCTCTTAACTGAAAGTTAAGCTAATGTAATGAAGAGTAGATGAGTTAAGACTTCAGGACGCTCAGCATCACCAACACACAGTCTCTAACCCACAGACAGGAAATCAACCAAAAATACGAATATTTGCCAATATGGAAATATAGACAAGTACACCATACAGCATATTTAATAACATGCATTCTCTGAAGTTAAAGGCTCTAAAAACATCAGTCAAGATAAAAGTGCATTGTGCAACATGTATAAGCACGACTTCTACTTTCAGATCCACAACAGTTACATAGGATTTAATATATAGCATAGGAAAAGGCAGAAAGGAAAGATAGCAGCCTCAAAGAAGTACTTCAGACAGATTTTTAAATTTCTTTTACTGAAATACTGCCACTGATTCACAAGTCAGAAAACTGTTAACAGTTCATGTTTTTAAATTAAGAGCTCAATATTAATATGCTTTAAATTTATAAATAAAGAAAAAGTCATATCTAGCTTTCATTTAAATTGCCATTTAAAAATGCAGAAGCTACCGAGTTAACTAAGGCCATCAAAATTTACCATATTAACTGAGACTTTTTGAATCTGCTTTAAACTCAAACAAATGGGAAGTGTTCAAAGAGCTTGTGACCAGAGAGAAATTCTTAGATGGGTAAAAATAATTTTCCTATATTAGGATTCCTCAGGCTGATCGGGAGGTTGTTTTAAGTATTTTACCACTGGGAATTGTTGAAAGATCACTTTTCTAAGGTCTTTTCCTGCACAAAAATCAAAAGCACATAATAATCTTAAAACAAAAAGAGGTTATGGCACATGAGCATTTAGCAAATATTTCCTTTAAAATTGCTTTTGAGCAAAAACAAAACTTCTGGATCTTTTCTTCTTACAGCTCCTCAGCTCTAATCATGGAGAAGGTTACATGTTTTTTAAGAGTGAGATTATGAATTATTAATTGTAATTTTTCGGAAATAAACTTTTATCAGTTTCATCAGAGATTCTACAGCTATTGATGCAATAATTTCTGTTACATTCCTATGTGGGGAACTTCCAGGCCAATATCCTACAGAAGCAAGGTTATGATGCAAATCAGAAGTTAAGTCTACATAATTTTTTTATCTTTTCAGATTTACTTTGCTCCTCAGCTGGATGCTAAAAAGCTTTTTAGCTGGAGAGGAACAGGGTGTTTCCTCCAACTTCTCTTACCCCCACAGAACTCACCTTGCTATTTCTGCTGTACAGATGAGCAAAATGAAGTTGCTCTTCTTTGGTGTGATGTGCAGCATATCAAAAACCTTCTAGCAGGTGGTGAAGATCTTTGTGCCCTTAATGGCAGTAATGCCACACAATGGTCAGCCCCTGAGGTTGTGAAGAAAATTACAGTTTCTCCTTGTTCTTTCAGTGACTTTTAGCCTCTGTTTTGTTTTTCATTCCACTTTACATTTTTTGCCATTACCACAAGAAACCCCACTGTCTGAAAAATCGTGTCAACAGGGTGCAGGCTGTTGCAATCTCTGTTAACAAGTCAGGATATATATATAATAAATTTGTTTATGCTTACAGGTGTTGTAGAATGTAAAAAAAAAAACTAGTAGAATGTAAAAAAAAAATAATGCTCTATTGGATAATCTAATGCAAGAGCTATTTTTACTTAAAGAAATTAAAAGGCAAATTCTGTTTCTTACCATTATTGGCAAAAAAAAACCTCGCAATCTAATTGAAGTCAGTGGCATAACTTCAGTTTCATACACCAGTGAAACAGAGCACAACTGATTACCAATATTCAAGCTCCATCTATAAACATATCTCCACTAATTTTTTCAAATATTCAAAATATTTAGACCATATGTTTATCCCATTTAAGTTAGCGGTAGTCTCCAGCAGGACCAGGATTTCCCTTTGGGTGTCTCTGAGGTCTGTACTCATTCCTGCATCTCCAGTGCCCTCCCACACCTTTCTCAATTAGGTGAACTCAAGGAAAATATCTGACTTTGGGGTTTTTTTTCTGTCTTTTGTGAACACATTTTCCCTATATATAGTCATAGCACATTATTAAGTGATATAGAGTGATGACTGCAAGTTCCTCAGCTTGGAAGATTTTTTTGTTCTGAGAGGAAATCGCTTTTCCTCATCACAGCATACATATAGAATGTGTCCTTTGAACGATTTCTGGAGAAGTGCCTTAGGCACCAACAAACAAAGAACAGCAAAAATCACAACATCAGTTCAAAACCTTTGGTAAGAAATTATTCATGCCCGTCTAAAGCTCACTTGTTACCATCAGTCTCTCTGATGGGGCTTTTCTACTTTGCTACGTATGACACAAAGGCTTGAATCAATACAAAGACTCAGTTACTGAGCTACTTTAAAACTGCCTTTTTCTGTTTATGTCTCATGACACAATACTGGCACACAGCGATGAGAAGAAAACTTCATCTATTCTACATGACACAAATTACACCTTTACTGTCACAGTAGCTCCTGTGTGGCATATATTACACATCTGCTTATTTAGACTCAGTCCTGAGTTTGCACACAAGCCCTGAAGTACTGCCTGCCTCAGCCCCCCTCAAGCTCTTCCCTACTTTGATGCCTTAGACTATCAAATTCCTACTGACCTCTCTCTGTCAACTTCCACTGGCACCACATTCTGATTTCTAGCCCTGTGTCAGGAATTTTGAAGAACTTCTGATGACAGGTCCAAAGTAGGTGAAGGACTACCCAAAAGTTTATGCGAAATGGAAAAAAAAAATCTGTGAATAAGGCATCATAGCTGAAATCTATCTGAGAAATAAATTAATAAGGTAGCTCAGTAGTGGGGAAAAAAAGGAAACAAACAAGCAAAAAGACAACATAAAGCAGCTCCAGAACCTATATTCATCTTAACGCCATTTTTATGAGCATTCTTGTGAGGTCTTTGGTGTCCAAGCTACTGAGGAACCACTGGTAGCTCACAGTCCCTTGCCCTGTCCCAGTCTGCAGAGTTAAATCTCAGCACCAAGTGCTGCTGCATCACTGTCCAGGGATCCTGAGAAAGTACATTCTGGCCAGATATTCTGTTTCAGTCCAGGACTTTTCAAACACACCTTAACTGACTCCATAAAGGAATCCCCCCCAGGCTGGCCCTTCCTATGCCCAGCAACTGAGGCCTGATGAGAAAGCCCCTGTGTTGCTGCTGAGTCAGCCAGCATGGTTTGCTACTGCCAGACTCAGCAGAGCTTTGTCTCCATTGCAAGAGTGTCTGGCCTTTAAGAGCTGTCAAGCTGGTGGTGACACAATGCCATACTGTTCACCAGTTCACCTGTGAGTATTAATAGGTAGGATGTAAAAATAGTGAAGTACATTCATATAGGGGCACCGGTAGAGAGCAACAATGAAGCAGAGTACAAAAATTTAAAATGAGTAAACACATTGCCAAAATTAAAGACAAAAAATGTTACAACTTTCCTTAGTTGTATTAGTATCTCACCTGTGTTAGGAGGCTCATTAACTGACGTTTATGGCATACTCCATTTGAACACCTCTGGGACAGTCTTTTAGAGCAACAACCTTTCTTCCTCAAGTTCCTCATGTTAAGTTGTGTTTTCCATTGTGTTAAGCAAGTTACATCTTTCCTTGCATGCAGTGGAGCAACCCCTCCAGCCTTTGCCTTCCTGCAGGTATGCCCATCACTTCTTGTGACAGTGCTCTGCCATCTCCAGACAGGGAATGGCAGGTCAAGACTGTCTGTGCAATATTTGTCACACCATGGAGGCAGGGCTCACAGTAAGAACCACTGCACAGGAACCCAGCAGGTTTTGTAAGTGAGGTTGCACAGAGTGGGCAGGAGCAAAGAGGTAATGTAGGACAATTAGCAGCACAGTTCTTTGTACTTTTCGGTAGAAACCATCTCATCAGTGGTTATGGAACGTTGCCCTGAGGTGCAGCAACTATTTGCTTTGTGCCAACAGCAACTGCTTCTTTGCAGTAGTGCAGGGGCAACCATGGAGGCTGGGACTGGTGCTTTCTCCTGGTGCAAATCAGCAGACTGGCCCTGGGCACTGGCATCTTAGCCTTTTAGCTGGAAAGCCATTACTTCTCCTGTTGATTTAATATGGCCAGAGCAGCCTGCAGAAGCCAGAGAGCTGTTTGACATGGCATGGTCACACAGGACCTATTTTCCCTAACCATTCTGTTACCAGCCTGTGAATCAGAAGATTTCTGATTTCCCCAGCAACTGAGCAGGCAAGGTTTCTGGAGAGCTTTCCCTTATCTCTGCGTTTTAAATGGGCTCCCAGTTAGCTGCTGTGCTCTATTTTCAGGGCTGTTCATTGCTGCCATCATTCACTTTGATGGGCCCAACACACAAAGACACAAATTACTAGAAACTCTTGTGTCAGATCCAGTGAGCTTTCCATGCAATTTAGAAAAACCCAGGTTGGTGTGGAAAGTTCCCAGCTGGTAAGTTCAAACAGGACAGTCTGGGTGACAGCCTGAGTGACAGTCGATGCTACTCCCTGCAATGAACCACGTTTCATGTTGCCCACACATATGTGAACTAAAGGTCTGATTCTTGATGATGGAGGCTGACCACCCAAGCATCCCGTTTTCTTGGTTAACACAAGTAGCATCAACTAATGAGTACCCCACATGATGTCCTCAGGCAGGATGCTGCAGACTTACTAGGTTTCTGAAGGGCAGTTCAGGGACTCAAAGGCAGGGGTGAGGAGAGGCATCAGTAGCAGTTTAGATACTTCTATTTCTGCTTTGAAATGATTACACCAAACCAAAGAGCAGAAGTAGTAGTAGTAATGTGATGAGATCTCAAAACCCATCATAGAGGGGTTTTCCAGTAGTATTTGGTAACATTGAGGCCTTGCGCGTTGTGAGGCTTCTATGTTGCAGGAGGAAGGGAAGTAAACAGATTCAAACTATGATTGTGATTCCTGTAAATGATCACCAGTGAATGGCAGAGGGGAGGACTGGGCTTGTCAGTGGAAACTGGAGCAACTATGTGCTCCTGTGTGTGCAGAAAGTGAACTAGGAACCAGACAGCAAGAAGGCTGGTGTTGAGGACAGAGTGATACTTTTAACACTCCGCTTTTTGCTCTTGAAGACAAAAAATTTAAGCTTAATTACACAGTAGCGGTAAAGGCTTAAAAGTATGTGTAAAATCAAGAAGAAAAAAATGTTCAATAGCTCCTTTGTAGATTTGTTTCCACTGGCTCCCATATGGTGGGAGGACGACTTGAGGAGAACTTCCAGCTCTCTCCCATGATTAATCCATAATTAAGACTATGACTATTAGGTGGAAGAGGTTAGAGGAAGGATTTTCTTCTGGTTCTGTTTAAATCTCTTTTTCTCTTGACAGTTGTTCTTTTATCTACAATTAAAAAAAAGGATTTACTGAATAATACCCGGTGGCTAATTAAAAATTATTCTGGAGAAAATAAAGAAAATAAAGATCCTAAATAGTATATAAAACCATTAAGAAAACAACTGGGGAAAAAAAACCAACAAAAAATAACCTTGAAAACTTTTTTTTAAGAAGGAAGTCATAAAGAGTTTTTCTGTGCAAAATTAATAAACTCGTGGGACTTACAAATGCTGCTGGAAAGTTGAAAATTTGTCTCAGATGCAGCATACACAGAAACGCTCCTCATCACTTTCCACTTTCCCTTGCTTCTCTTGTAAGTTTTCATGTATTAAGGTTATTTGGAAATTCAGAAACAAAACCAAAACTAATATTCTTACTAAAAATCTTCCCTCTGCAGTAACAATATGGGTTATATATGAGACTTGAATAATGCAGCTCTTGAATGGGAGAATTTTAAATGTCAGGCTGTTACCACTGAAGTAATAAATGTGAATTTAAAGATTTTTCTGAAAGTACCTACAAATTGAACAATAAGTTCACACTCATAAAGCTTAGAAATAATCCCAACACCAGTTCTATGCTATCAAGCAAGCAGTGACCACAGCCATTATTCAGCCACCAGCCACTAACTCCATAAAAAACTTCACAAAGGAACTCACAAAGGCCTCCTACTTCTTCAATTTTGAGGCCAACTTCAGGAAATATCTTCAAAGTGGTGCTCAGAAATCACAATGCAAACTGTTTTCTATCTTTATCTCAAAGCAGGTTCCCCCAGCAAAACATGGACTCCAAGCACAGACCAGGTGCTTCCTTCCACCCTCTTTTCACTGCTAGCAGAGATTTTCCTCACCCAGTGAAAGCTCCTGTGCCCTAGAAGCAGAGGTGAACTTTCCTATCTTGACATCAGTGAGAAAAATTAGGTGGAAAATTCTGGCACACAGGATAACCCATGCAAGTTACATTTTCTGATCACTCTCATAGAAAAGGGTTCATGTAGAATTTCAAGCTGGGTTAAATTGATTTCATCTCTGAAGTTAACTGCACTGTTGCTTTGGGGTTTCAGTCAGGTGTTCTAGCTTGTCTTAGTTTTGTTCAAGTGAGACCAGTAGTTCTCTTAAGTGAAAGGATGCTGTCAGTGAAGGCAGAATAACAGCTGGAAACACTGCAAAGACCAATAGGATTGCATCTTGGCTCATGTTTTGGATCAAGTGAGGTAAACTCTCTGTACCATTTGTGTTGCTCTTTTTAGCTGAATCCAGCTCCAAACAACAGGTGGTTTGCTGCAAGTTTTCAGTATCGAATCACTTTTTCTTCTCATGATCATTAATGATTTTCCTAAAAAGGGAACAGGGTCCTTAATGCCCCTGGTTTCTCCATTCATGCATTGCAGTTGACGCAGTGCTGTTATCCTCCACCCACCTCTGCCTTCAGTGCTGCTTGTACCTGGAATTGAGGGATTCTCTGATCTGCTTACATGGTTGAGGGGTTTGGAGAACAGGTCTTATGAAGAGTGGCTGAAGGAGTTGGGGTTGTTTAGCCCAGAGAAAAGGAGGCTTATCACTTTTTACAAGTACCTGAAAGAAGAATATAGAGAGATGAGGGCTGGTTTCTTCTACCAAGTAACAAGTGATAGGACAAAAGGAAATGGCCTCAAGTCGCACCAGGGGATTAGATTAGATATTAGGAAAATTTTCTACACTGAAAGGGTTATCAAGTATTGGAACAGATCTCTCCAAAGAAGTGGTGGAGTCAACATCCCTGGTGGTAGATTGGTAGGCACAGTCCTTAGCAACATGATTTAGTGTTGGTTTTTGTCACTGTTATATTGATAGTTGGACCTAATAATCTTCCTACCTAGACAGCTCTATGATTCTATGAATTTAAATGCTGTCCATATTCAGTTGGCATCTGCTTGGCTTTATTTTGGGAAGGGGAATCAGTTCAGGATATTCACCTTTCTTTCTGCAGTGAATGTATTCTCTGGGGCATTATAAATCTATGGAAGGTATCAATAGCTTAGCAGCAGTTTCAGGGAGCTGTAGAGGTCAGAGCTTGACAGCAAGTCCCAGTAGGTCTAATCATTAATAAAATTTGAGTAAAAGTATCACATGGAAAATGAAATCTACACAACTGAATCACCTCATCATCGTGAGACCATCCAGGGAGGACCATCTTCTCTCACATCAACTGGTAGAGCTGTCATTGCCACCTGAGACCAGCAGCAGGGGTGAGCAAGCAGCAGATGTTGTGGTTGTTCATGTGGCTGCTGTGGAGAAAAAGAAATTATCTTCAGTCTTGCTAACACTAAGTGTAGCGCTTCAGCAATAAGAAATGCTGGTGGGGAGTGACTAGTGTACATAAACATGCCATTTCATGTACCTCAGAGTATCTGAGCCCTCCTCACAGGGCAATCAGATATAACCTGTGGGAAAGCAGTTGCCCTTCTGGATCAGTCACTGAAAGTCTGATGAAAAAGCAAGGGCAGCTCAAATGGCTCTAGACACACATGTTCAGGCACCTGAATCATTCCCAGAGGATTTGAAGGCATGTCCTTCATTTGCTGTATTGTTTGAGCAATGTGCTCTGCAGTAAAAATAGACACAGAGGACACCTAAAGCAAAGTTAAAAACTATTTAACACTGAAGAACAGTTTTCACCTGAGCAATACGTGGTGACTGAACTAGGAAAAAAGTCACCTCCTTTGCTGTCATTGTCAATACTCCTCTTTATTACTGTTAGTCTTTCCATCTCTACAGGCTCTTTCTCTGACTCTTGAGGCTCTTCCAGGTTAGTTAATCCTGGCCTCTTGCAGAACACACAGCTATAGTCTTGTGCAGCATATGGGTTACTGGCAACAATGAACAAAAGACTGATATCCTATGGAAATTCTAGGGCAAATGCACAGAAGCAAATGCCATTTCTCTATGTCTAACACAGGTTTGAGGTAGGTACTTTCCTTTGTGCTAGCAAGTTCTTGGAAGGAACAGTCAATATTGATGATTCCTCTCATACTACATTGTTTTGAATACAGATGCAGAAAGTCTCAGAATGGGAAAGTGTATATTTCCAGGGTTAGCACACCAGTTCCCCCTTCTCCCCAAGCTATGTACTTCACCAAGTTTAGCTTCTCCAAAATTTTTTCCAACTTAATCTCCTTATGCCAGAGCAGGACTTCACAGCATTAAGGCATGCTCACTGTTGAGTGTGGTCTAGCTGCAGGGAAGGACTGTTACAACTGATAGCTCAGGTCTTCTGGTGCTTTAGGAAAGTGTAACATAAAGATTCTCCCTCTGCTTTCAGTAGCAGTGGGGTTTTTATGAGGCCTCACACAGATCTTAGCTATTTTAAAAAAGAAACCTTGTTGTGCACCATTTAGGAAGGGCACCTGTGGCTGAGGGTGCACAAAGCTCAGCAATTCCAGCGTGGCAGCTGAAGTTACAGAAAATGGAACAAGCTACTCAGCAACCCATAGACCCAGTGTTGGCAGGCAGAGGGAAATGAGGAGAGTCCTTCCTTCACTTTTATAGCAGCCTCTATTGTGATGCAACATATAACAGGTCCTGGCTTGATCAGGAAAAATAACTTCCAACTTCCATCCAGCTCAGTGATGATCAGCAGGATATACAAGTTATGGAGATCTCCTAGTGAGACACGCATTGCTGCAGCTGAAGCTGCTGGCTCCTCTGAGGTGTCTGACAAAGGAAAATAGTTGAAGTGTTTGCTCTATCAACATCCCGCACTGCTGCTTTGCCTGGGAGGTGAAGACCCCAGCAGAAGGAGCTGAACTGCTGGAGTAGCTTCTCCTGCCTGACTGCCATTTGCTGTGTGATATGTAAAAACGAAGATCAAAGGGTTTATGTTAAAATGCTGAGCTACAAATGTAAGTACTTTGCAAAAAGATGCATGACCTTGCTGATGGGGGAGTATGGCAGGAGTGGAGAATGATGCTGCTCCTGCCATCCCTGCTTCATTCCACCACAGCAGGGGAGCTGTCACCCTGTTGCGATTTTTCAGAGGTTCTGAATTTTATGTGAAAAGCTCACATATGAAAGGGACTCCATTGTGCCCCTTGTCACCCTACCCCTCCTGTCCTTCCTGGAAACTTCTCCTTTGTTCATTTCTCATTGCTAAAAGAGACTGATAAACCTAAGCCAAACACTTTCCTTTTATTCCTCTTCATTAGCATCTTTTCTTTTCCTCTACCCTTGAACAACATTCTGGTTCTTGCCACTTTTCTTATGGAATGTGGATTTTTGCACAGTACATCCCAACCTATCTTCAACACGATATTCTTGTCATGACAAGGGAACCTTTGGAAACTCCAGTCCAAACAAGCTTTGACTGAACTAGAGATTTCCTGTCATGGCCTTTGCTTTAACACTTCACATGGTTCTTGTGATTCTGCAGTGAAGATCTTCATACCTCAGTTATACTCTACTGAGTATCTACAAAGATGGGACTTTGCAGGCTGGCAACTGGGTGTTTTTAATAACACATGTTTTTTAAATATAATGGTGGGTCCATGCAGTTTCATCTTTCTCTCTTCAATTTAAAATGTGAATAATTAATTGAATGGGGAAAAAAAACCTTCACAGACATATGTGGATGGAAGAAAGAAAATCCATGTTCTCAAAACAAATGTTGCACAGATGGCAGTAAAAATGCATTACTCATTTTGTACTTGAGAAATACTTTTTAATTTCTCATTTTTTAAGAAATCAGACAATGAGCCAATTTTCATAGAACCATAGAATGGTTTGGGTTGGAAGGGGTCTTAAAGATCATCTAGTTCCAACCCCCCTGCTGTGAGCAGGGAAATCCTGCACTATATCAGGTTGCATAGAGCCTCAGCCAGCCTGGCCTTGGATGTCTCCAGGGATGGGGCCTCCACCACCTCTCTAGGAACCTGATCCAGTGTCTCATCACCCTCATGCTGAACCCTTAAGTCCTTCCATTTTTCCCCCCATTTGCCTCTAGGCAATTGCGTTCTTTTCCCCCATCTCCTGCCTCTCCCCCATATCAGCCCTTTTCCATCCCATTTCCCCCCAAATCCCACACACGTGGGCTCCACTGGAGACTTCTCCCCTCCCAGGCTGTTCCAAATCAGCCCCTCCCCACCCCAACCAACACTCTCCTACTTAACACCAGTGGGGAAGGGCAGTAGCTATCATTTGCTCCCCCGTGGGATCTGAGGGATGCTCCTCCTGTTGTCTTTGCTGCAGGACGTCACTGGTGAGTTGCATTTTCCAAAGGGACGCGGTGGGAGGAGAAAGGCAGGCCCCCCGCCTGGTTAGTCAGTGGGAGGGAATGTGGTGGTGGTGACCTTGTGTTTTTATTTCTTGCCTTAATACCCTGAGGGGTTTGCCTGAGGTCAGATGAACGTTTAACAAGAAAGTAGGAGCGTTGTGTTTTAGTTTTGTGTTACAGCTCAAGGTGCTGTGGGTGCGGTTTGCATGGGTTCAGCCCCGAGGATGTGGTTTAGCCCAGAGACGAGCCAGCAGCAGCTCCATTCTCTGGCCCGTTTGTGCTCTGTCTCCGTGTCTCTCAGCTGAAGCACCAGGAAGAGGCCAATTCTCTAGAGATCAAGGTTCTTCAAAATCCCTGTTTTACTTGACATGTTATTAAAAATAGCTGTGCCAAAGCAGGTTCTAGTTCATTTGTCAAAGTTGCAGTATTTTTAATGTTCAGATAAGTTTGGATCTCTTTCCCAAAGCTTGTAGGGTTGTGTGCATGGTGATCCAGTGTTAGCTTTGGAGGGTCTTTGCAGTGAACAATTAAACTTGCTAGCTCACAGTTTTCTCTTGTATTAACTTGTGTCAATGTTGACTGTGAAAGCTGATCCCAGTAAAACCTACCTGCATCTTGGAGAGCAATGCCAGTCATTACAATGACACCACTGTCATTGCTGTTCTCCAAGTGCTGCCCAGGAACTTCTCAAACAGTAGTGGCTGATAAGTCAAAAGAGCAGCCTGATCAGGCTTCTCTCACCTACCTTGCCTAAATCCTTTCTTCTCCCTGGTTCCGTTAAAGCTGATTTACAGGTTTTAAACATCATGATCTTTGGTGGGGAAGTATTTCTCATTATTTATTTACACAAATACAGAGAGACCTTGTTCTCAGTGGGAGGGTATGTTAATTTAATACTAGCATCCTGCTGATCGGACATATTCACATAATATTCTCCCCAACACAGTGCACACTACGTTCTCTCATCTTGTTCATGCAGCCTAAAGGTCTTTCTAGTTTCAGAACAAACAACTCTGCTGCTCATCTTGCTTGACTTATCCAAGGCATTTCAGTGGAGGTGATCTTCCAGCTGGCTGAGTTAATTGTTACACACTGAGTAATCCAGGCAGGCTGTGCAGCAAATACCAATGCCTGCCATCAACATGGGCAATTTTGGTTTCCCACTAGAATTTGGCAGGCCTTCCAAAAAGAGAAGAGTTGTATCTGCTTTCAGCTTTTGCTGAAAAAGAATGGCTTTATGATGAACCACAGAAAAGGGGCTCGTGTAGCATGGCTAATGTTTGCAGTCAGCACAACTGTAGGAAGAGAAGTGTGTGCAAGTATAGAAAACCCTTATTAACATGCGTAAGCCTAGAAAAGGTATTTGAAACACAGAAAAAGCACATCTCAAGCACATGTAACTATTCTCCTGAAGCTATAGCTTATTTTTCTCCTCCCACCATCACAATCATAAGTGGAAAATTTCCTCACCTCCCCACTCTCCACCTTGCCTCCTGTGTCCATTTTATTTAAGCACATCACTTCTTAGGTTGAGGATCACCAGAAACCCCTCACTAGTAGAAACACGGGAGACACATGGTTGTCACAGTTTGATGTTGGCTCCCTGCTGATAACTTTGTGGTGGCTCAGACTTTTCTCTCCATGTGTTTCCACTGAGCAGGAACAATAAGACACCTCAATGCCAAAGGGGTATAACATTTACTTCACTTGCTTCACTTTCCTGTAGGAAAGTGTTGGTGTTGTTGGTAGTGCTTTTTGGACCTGGCTTGTCCCACTCCTATGGAAACAGTAGCCAGCAGTGGGAGGACCAGCCAGTGCTGGGGGCAAAAGGAGCAGATGAGAGGGGATAGAAGCATCCCAGGGTGATGTGTCAGAGTGTGAGGAACAGCCAGGCAGAAATCACACTGGGTTTCTGCCAGTGTCTCCTCCAATCTGAAACTGCCCTTTGAAAGCATGATGAATATAAGGGAAAGAAAGCACCTTGTTCCACCTTTGTTTAATGTGAAACTGCAAACTGAAGTCATTGTGAGCAGCTGATGAGAAAATGATGAAAGAAACCTCAAGTCCTTTTTATAGGAAGTTTCTGCAATGCAGTGTGGAAGTTATCCACACATTTTACTGAACAGGTACCTTAGAGGAAAGGCTGAATACTCGTGAATGGTAACAGAGAAAAGGGGCTATTTAAAATTATGATATTCAAATATTTCTTTCAGTACATCTTTCAAAAAATCCCAAAAGATCAACTGTTTGTTACTGCAGCATATACAGTTATGAACATTTTCAGAGGTAAGATGACAGAGGAGTATATTTTTAACATAAATGTATCTGAGACAATTGCAGCTGTAAATTTCCAAACTAATGGTTTTTTTCTTACCTCCTTTCCTTCTTGTCTGCCTGCATAACAAGCAGCCTACATTCTTGTTTGCTTAATGTATCATGATGATGTCCTGTGAGGATTTGAGCTATTTCATCACTTTATACCTGTGGTTCAACAGTAACACTCCCAAGTCCCCGGGAGGCACTTTTCACATTACCCATCCTCTTGATTGCCTGTACAAGGAGAGAGATCTATAACTACTGTATTTGGTGTCACAAAATTCCAGCGGCACAGCAGTCAATACAAAATGCAGCACTAATTACGAACAGCACCTACCTGCTCAAATTGCTGTTGAAATGCTAAGTTTGGAACAAGATATTTTTATGCACTAGCTTTTCTGCAAAAGAAATATTACTGGAAGTGAAACAGCCAGGCTTTCAGTTATGAGAATGAGCTCTGTACTTTTGTCCTTGTTACTGCTGCTTTCAAGTAGACGGGGGAAAAAAACAGAAACAAAAACTTCATACCCATTTTCTTCTGAAGTTAATAAAAAGAAAAAAGTAGTGATTGTGATACTGAGAGGAAAAGAAGTCTAGATCCTGTTATTTTACAGAGCTGGCATTGTTTGTTTTAGGTAACATAAAAATTTTTCAGATCACTTATAGGTACAAAATGCAATATGAATATCTGCAGCCCTGAGGGTCCCTCAGCCTAATGAAGAGCCAACCTGGGCAGCAGTTGGGGTTCAGGAGGCAGAGGATGGGTTATTACTCATCAGCATGAAGCTTGGAAAAGAGTGATTCCTGGGAACAAAACAACAGTGGAAAAGAGGGGCTATTTAAGGGATTTGGAGAGAATAGAGAAAAGATGCTGGTTGCACAGAAGGGGGTAGAAAATAATGATCTCGGTGACCATAGTGTGATCCCAGACCCGAGAAAAATATTCTTTCCTCAAAGTAGGTCAGTCTCTTGCAACCTGAAGATTTTGAATTTCCTGGGGAAATGGGGAAGAAAAAAATTGAAGACTTCTCATGTCCAGGGATTTTTTTTTTCCATTCCCTAATGGACTGTCTGTTTAGAGGCTGCCACCATGTGTTTCAGCAAGCTGTTGGTTAGGACTTATTTCTCCCACTTGGAGTGGAGGAAGTATTTTCAAATCATACTGCTGACCAGAATAGCTACTTATTTCTCAGCATGTCATTTCTACAGTAGGTACACTTTTTCCCACTGCACTTGAAAACTATTCACCCTCAAAACCCATCATGAATTATACACTGAGATCTCACTAACAAAATGTTCTCACATTTATCCACCCTACTGTTTACTTCTCAAAAAAACTGGTTAAGCTGCTGTTCAGACTTTTCAATGGTACATGATTCCTCTCTTCATGTTCCAACGGGCTATCGGCTGAATCTGAGGGATTGGGTTTTTTCTTGTTCTTCCTAGATTTCCTGAATTGCTCATCCTTTGCTACAAGGACCAGCAGCAAAGCAGGTGAGGCATTACGCTGTGATGCCAAAGGCATACATTCATCTTGCTTCAGGCTCATGCCAAATCCTGCTCCAAACTGACCCAGCTTAAAATAGGTACCTGGCCACAGACACTGAAGTGAATAGTGGTTAAATACTATGTAAGATTTATGTCTATTTGCTCTTAAGGTAATAATTGTTATGAAAAGCCATGAGATGTGTGCTAATATTTTTAAGAAAAAAATCCAGAGTCCTCAGAGAAAAAAATGGCAGTTACTAGAAGCAGAAAAATATCCCCTCTTGCAATGCATGTAAATGAAATTATGATTTTTACTACCACATCTGCCTAGTTCCCATGTTGCTCATTATCTGAGCAATCTGGGTTGAAAATGAAACCTTTACATTTGCAGTCATACAAGCAAAAAGCTGAGACACTGAAAGCAAACTTCAATTACCAGCTATCTGGCAGCTCAATTAGCAGTTACCTTCAATTAACATTACCTGCACTGTTATAGCCCAGTGACTGTAATACAGTAGCTAGCGAGGTTATTTGGCTCTACACTATCATTATGAGAAATGGAAACAATGCTAAAGTAATTATTCTTATTCATCAAGACACAAGAAAAATGAGTATTTTAGCTTATGAAACATGGTAAGTACTGAAGCCTCCATTAATTTTATCAGTGCTTTTAATTTGTTAGATGATGAAGCATTAAGGTTTCCATAGCAGCTACTGATTTCAGCTATTAGGAGTAGTGACCTTTTAAATGTTATTGTTCAAGTGACTGTATTCTAAAATGCTAACTAGTATGGGCTTGAATACAATTTTCTTTACATTAAGCAAATAAATTTGTTGAACTTGACATACTTTGAAGAACTGAGTAACACCAGTGCCACTGTAACTAATTCTATTTCGATTTGCTAGCTGGAATTTTTTTGCCAGGGAATAATGTTCAAACTTTGAACAAACCTTTATTTTTTTCAAAGCAGAATCCAGTCAAAGGTATGAGCATCCAAAGAAAGTAGTATTCTAACAGATGGTCCACAGAAGGTCTGAAACTTTGAAAGCAGCTCTATTTGAGCTATTGCATGTCTCCTTCTGGTTTCCTCATTGCCAGAAAAGAAACTGTATATAAATAAACTTAAATGAATGATTTAGGCCTTTTTTCCTTTGACACCCCACTAGTCAGTCAGAATTTTTTTACAAAAGATTCTGCATTTAACAGCCAGATAATTCTAAAGAAACTGTTTCAATCATCTTACTCAGAGGCTGTCACCAAAGCATGAGTTGATTTTGGCTGTCTCAGTCTCATTGATCTACAGGTCACCTCTGTCACTTCATGATTTTTGAAGCCATGAAAAGGACCTGATTAGAAGTGACCTTCCCCTTTCCCTTGTACTGGAAAGAAACACTGAAAGCATTGTCTAATCTCGAGACAGAAGAGTTTAGTAAAATGCATTTACCCTCTTGCAAAGTAAGACTATCAACTGAGTCAAAAACATACTTTCTTTTGCTTTCTTTACCTTCTCACCATTTTATTTTTTCCATCCTCAAGGACAGTGGCGAATCTTGAGGACAAAAGATATGAAATATCCTCTAACTTCAGCTAAATTTATTTCTCAAGCCATACCATTACACTAGAGGATGCAGACCACTACCCACTCTGGCTGATGTGAATTTCTTTGTCTTTGTTCAGACAGGCACTGGATGCTTAAGCCAATAGATAGTGAGCACGTTCCCTAGGAAACTGTTCAAAGATTAATAGGGAAAATTTGCATTGGAAAGACTTTAATTTGTTGTGGAACTACGAGGAAATGTAGCCATGGTGTCCAGGGAACAGGGCCAGGCACAGAGGACCCCTCCACTACATTACTTGGGTGACAAAAATGGCACAGCTCTGACAGAACAAAGACTGGTCTCAGCTAAAGAATTCTCATGACAGTGTTCATAGAGAATGTCCCTACTTGCAGAACTTGAAGGGTGACAGGTCTCACGTTATTCTATATTGACAGCCCAGAGTAGCTGACACACGATGCAGTGTAGCCTTACCAATGCCAGTGACCATAGAGCAGCTGGCGATGGGGTTTAATTCTCTGGTAGGATTTAAAATGTAATAAAGCTAACTGCAGAGATACTCTCCACACATATTTCTCCTGAGATGAGATGCTACAAGGTATTCTCACAGAATCAGCAGCACATTGTACCAGTAACAGTGTTGCATAAAATGGAGTAAGACTGGGTTAATTAGTAGATCAAAAGTAGCAGTCATCAGAGAAAGGCTCTGTTAATGAAGTAGGACGGTTGGTGTAGGAAGGGGCTGACCTCCATGATCAATATGATCTGCCAGAATCCATTTATTGAGAGCATGAGACAAGCTTATATACAGTGATGGCTAGTTATCAATGCTACTAACATACTGATTGGTTACAAGTTACATTCTTGCATTGATGTCAGACCCTCCTCTTAGAGTTCTTCTGCCAACACACACAGCTGTACACAAATTCTTATCTGTTTCTCCCTCGATACTTTCCCAGACCATCGAGGACTCCTTCCCAAAACAGCGGAAGACACAAGCGAGCTCCAAGGCCGTCAGGTGGCTTGATAAAGTTTGCCTCAGGCTCTGAGCTGAGCAGTTGTTAACCCTTTATAGCCTGTGCCCATACTGCAACACTCCGTGACCACTGAGGATGTTGTTAGAAGGTCAGGTTTTGATAACGTTTCCTGATGGTATGAGAATCACAATAGTCACAGTTTGCTGCAAAAACAGCAATCCCATGCTCATTTATTCCAAACCACTGGACTATCTTTTTTCCACAGCTCATTCTACAATACTGCCAATTACAGGTTGCTTGGCAGAACTGTTTCAGATTCATATATCAATTTCTTCTTTCTCTACGTTTTTCACCTTTTCTCTATGCAGCAATGTATATTGAAGCCTCCAGTTATGTTTTTTTCTCCTTCTAGGATCTGCTTGTGCCCTCTTCGTGCTCTGGCCATAGCTAGCACCTCAGATGCTGCTTATTCTCCAAAATCTGCTACCCCAGAATCTGTTTATATCCTTTGACAAGCTGCATTTCATCCTTTCTAAGCCACACATCTTCATGTAACATGACTGTTTTTTGGGGTGTTTTTTAGACCAATTTATATGGACATACAGGATTTCATTGTCATATTGGTCAGAGAGGATACAGAGTAGAGAAATATCCAACTGGTCAACAACTTGAATTCAAAGTATTCAAACTTCATGTCCCGCAGTATTTAACTGGTTCAACCTCATTTCTCTAGTCCATAAGTTTCCATCAGTAATAGTCTCAAGGTCTTCAGTACCTCAGGGGCTCAGCTGAAGTTCATGGTCTTCAGCCTTTAATATCTGTGCCTAAGGCTACAGTAGAGGTGTTCTTTTATGATTACAGAACACGAGAGGTTGCACATGAGGAGTCTTTGTCTATTCAGAATAGTCATTGTTACACAGCCAGCTACCAAAAACTTGATCCATGGTTTCACTCGGCAATGCCTGGCACATGGCATAGCTCTGCTGCTGATTGACTTGAGAAGACATTTTCAAAACTAATTTACAGTGTGTTTATTATATCCCCAAGCTAAATCAGAGAGCAGCCCCATAAATGGAGACCTCATTTTTTCATTTATTTTTCAGGGAATTGACCAATGTGCCTTGATCTGAATAAATTCTTTTATACTACAAAATAGGGAGATGTATGGGCATGAAGCACACTGAAATATTTTAATTTATATATTTATACGTTCTGTACATTGTTCGTTCTCATTCATTGCATGGCAGAGCACAGCATGATATCAAATGCAGGAGGACTTCCATCCCTCCCATCACAGTATCACTGTGGAGTGCTTAATTTCATCCTAACAGTACTACTCCACCATTTAGAGTTCACATGGACCCAAAAGCAGTGTGTTTCCTTGTCCTGTACAGGACAAAGCCTTGGATTTCCTGCCTTTTTAACTGACTGTTTATCAAATTATTTATTTACTACATGGTGAGCAATCACCAGCAGAAGTAAGCCAGCTGTCTGAGAACTTCTAAACTGTGTGATGAGAGTTGATATCAGCAGGACACCAGGATTTTGCTAGAGAATTATAACTGGGAATAAGCACATCAACACGGAGCTGCCTAAGCTGCCAAAAAGGCAGTCACATTTAAGAAGACACGATGTGAAACCTGAGGTTCAGCCACTTGCGCTTTCTAAGTTACATGGAGGAGACATCTGGTATCAGTGCAAAAAGATATGCTCACCACTGGCCAAGATGCAGCAGCAGGAAGAGCTATGGTTACTGAATGCTGAGGTGCAAATTCCATTAGAGAGGAGACTTGGGTCACTCCAGTGCAGAATGGATGTGAGTTCATGTCTTCTGCAATGGCAGAGATTTGTCTGGCATCTCTGTACCTTCTTCCCCTGCCATGCCAACATCTATGGCCTCTACCTCTTGAAATGTCCCTGCAAGGTCTGACCCTTCTGTCACCAGCCTGTTTGAATGCTATTTGCAATCAAGAATCTGTGATCTTTCTTATTTACTTTGAACAGTCATGTAACGTATTTAATTCATTCTGTGAATCATAAGGGTGATTCCCTGCTTCACTGATGGTAGCATGTACATGGCATGATATGACACTGGCCTTTTGAGACATGCAATCTCAGATTTTACACATGGAGGAAATGGAGGTAACTGTTTCTTGTTTTCAGCTCCTTCCTACCCATCTCATTATCTTTGTTATCTCCTTTACAAAAGCCATAGAGAGATACAAGGAGGAAAGTGACCAAGACCAGAAGAACTATAAAGCCCCATGAAGCTTCTCTTTCTTGTCTTTTGTGGGGACACATTCCATGGAGTTACAGAACTGTGAACTGTTGCCCGATAAGATTTCTTTTATTTACTAGTGAGCATGGATTTTTAGGGCAGGTCGCTATTCTTCCTCATCTTCAGGTTGAATTCCTTCATCCCCATGCATTAAAAGCACTATTTTCCACATAGAGCACACATGGTATTTCAGGAATTTCTTTCCATCTACCCCATCAGCTTCCCTGAGCTTAGTTAGGAGAGGTTACTTTGGTATGCAGGCTGGTCCTTCTTCAGTGAAAAAAAGAGTCTGATATATACTTGTTCATGCCTCACAGAAGTCAAATTTTCCAGACATCTCATTAAAGAACATATTTAGCGACAGAAAGTAAACAAATTTTTTCTCACTCTAATTTTTTTATTGAAGATATGACCACACAGCTTCTATAAAGCAGTAAAGATATATCCTTGATTACAAATTTTAGCAGCATTGTCATGATTTTAGTAGTTTGTCTCACCCACGCTCTGTCAGTAACACTAATTTCCCTCTTAGTGCTCTCCCTGCTGATGGTTTGATTTATGGGATGATTTGTAATTGTGAAGGACCTGGCTGTTTTTTCCACTGCAGAACTGCACACTGCGCATCAGTTCTTAAGGCAGGAGGTCTACCCACATGGCTGCCTAATGGTGTGGTTGCCAACCTCAGAGCCACATTACAGCAATTCTCAGTTGTGAACCACTGCACTCTAAGGTTGCTTTGACTGGGAAGAATGCATGACTTTTCTATAGCATGTAGTTCCTCTTCATGTTCAAGCTCAATTACTTCAGCCCCATGGACTAAAAGCACTGCAGACTAACTTCAGTCTTTGGCTGGTAGATTTGTTCCTTTGCAAGATGAGAAGAGTGAAATTGGTTGGCTGTAAAATAAGTACGTTTTTCAAGCAGGAGACCCATTGATCATTTTTCATGCAGTGAGAACTTTGGTGGCTGTGGAAAAAAAAAAAAGTTGCATTATAATAGCTCTTCACATGCAGGAAAGAAAATGTATTTCTTAACCTTGAGAGGTGATCATTCTGGACAAGTCGTGAAAGTGGTTGACAGTCTGTAAATAAGTTCTCCTATGACTCAAACCATATCTTCTTAAACAACTGAAATAATTCATTGTTTGGCACCATCAGATTCTACTCAAAAACATTTATTCAATCCCTTCTTCTTCATATTCTCATTGTGTGAATGGAAAGAAAAATTGAACATTGAAATATGATGTTTTGAGCTCATGGTTCTGGACCTGTGCCCAGAGTCACTTCAGCTTATCTGCTTTTGGATCACATATAAACTGCTCAGCTGCTCATATATACTATCTAGTCTTAAAGTCTAGGCTCACTAATCCCAAACCTCTAGTATACTCTGTGAGAAATACAAGCACACCTTTGCACTCCATCTCAGCTGTTTCCAAAACCCAAGAAACTTTTGCAATAAAGAGAGGAAAAATGTGATTAAAAGGAGAAAATAAATTGAATCTGTCAAACCAAATAGCAAGTGGGCTGGCTGGTTAGGTAAGTAATTTTTATTGGCTTTTTCCAACTAATCTGCCTGCAGGATTTGTGTTCTACTGTATCCTCAAATAAAGCACCTGACTCTTGTTCCAATATATACTTTGTCCATTAATAATTTTGTACATCCTAGAGAGCATTTATATTATTTATTATTTTTATCTAGCCATTATCACAATCACTGTGCCTGTTTAATGAGAAATTACTCTGGGCCAACTTACTAGAATTCAAATTGTGTTTTATCATTCTTATAGAGTGGGTTTTTGGAATATTTGGTTCCTAACCTAAGAACTTCTCCTGGCTCTGAAAACAGTATGAAGAGGCGATGACTAGAATGGGTTGTGCCCTGATCCCATGCAAAAAAGACACTCTGCCATGCCGTGTTATCCTATCAGTATAATTAAATTAGATGATGGCCACCCTACCTTGCACTATTCTGATTTTCAGTGATGACTACACATGCTTTGTGTCATGCCAGAATCAGGGCAGATGAGGAGTTGGAAAGATACAGAATGCCTCTTCATATCTCTCACCTCTCTGGTCTCTCGAGTGATGCTGAGATCCAAACTTCTGGTTTTGAGGCTATAGATATACTTGCATCTCCATGGCCTATGAAAATGAGACAAGTAGATCTTTACGCAGCCAAATTCTATGTGGTTGCTATGTGGCTGTGAAAATGAGAAGCTTGAGTTACATGAAAAGATGTTTTCTTTACTTTTCTCATGGTTTTCCTATGTGTATCTGTCAGTTTGCTAATGAGTACACAAAATGTGGCTCTCAGCCTTGTAGTTTTGTCCTTTCAAAGCTGCAAGCACCTGCAAGCCTTCAGCCACTCAGGAAATGGCACTGAATTAAATATCTTCTGCTGTGAATCCAACTCTTTGTTAGCTTGAAGTGGGCAAGAGAAAGGTTTTCTCCATCCATGTGTGCCTCAGGAAGAGTGAGTCAACATTTTGCAGAGTAGAAATGACACTGCTGAAGACTACAGGACAGAGACAAATCCACATGCATTTGGGCTGCTTCTCCTTATTTCTTTATAAAAAAATTTACAAGGTAGCCAGATTGTTAGGAAAGAAAACTGACCTAGCTTATCTAAGTACAGAGAACCTCAAGGCATCTGTATGTGCCATGTTCACTGCTCCATAAATATATCTCAGAGAGGAAATTTTCCACTAATAAAAGTCATATTAATCTGGATAAGGTAACCAGATAGCATGCGTAGCATAAATACAAGATTATTCTACTCTAAATATGTTAAATTCATACACACATTTGCTATTTGTGAACAAGTTGACATTCTGACTTTTGTCTGGGTGAGGTCGTAAAGTTTTCTTATTTTTCAGTCAGATGAGCTTCTACTTTTTTCCATCCTTTTCACTTGAGTAAATCTAGCATCAGCCTAAAGTGTTTCTGCTCCTTCAGCAGTAAGATGTTCTCTATATTGTGGCCCCGAGATATTTCTAATTACTCAGACATTTTCATACATTACAGTTGGCAGAATGAATTAAGTTTAAATCTAAATATTAAATTTAGACCCCGAATTTTAAATTTAGATCTACAATGACCTGAATGTCCAAACCAGGGACCTGAGCACATCGCACATCTCCATCAAAACCTCTGGAGTGCCAGGGGGTATCTGCTCAACAGGGGCATAAAAACACCACCTGTTCCCTGGCTGAGGGAGTAGGAAATGCTCTGGGATCCCAGTGTTTCCACACAACACTTTTTTGGGATTCTAGTGTTTCACCATGTAGCTTGATTTCAGCAGCTAGGGGCTCAACTCTTTTCCTGTGATGCAGAGAAGAGAGACATTTCACTGAGTCTAAGGAGGTCAGGGAAAAATAATTGGGAAGTACTTGCAGATTCAGATATTTAAAGATGAAGGAAAGTAACAGTTGAGTCCAAGGAATGAGAACAAATAATTAAATCAAAAAGCATCAAAACTAATCAAGCCTCAGTGCCTGAACTGGTCACTTACCCTGAACTTCTTGAGTGAGGTTCAGTGTGTTGATCTGAGGCCCTGGGCATCAGTTCAGCATTACCACTGGTCCTCTGGGACACCAGCTGTGTACTGGTGCTGCCTGTGCTTCAGCTTAAACATGCAGGATGGACAGGATGAGATGGCAAGTGGAGGTACAAAGGATGGAAGAGTTTTTCCACAAGGCAGCAACAGAGAGAGAGGGATCCTGTAGACTGTCATATTTTACCTTCTGTAAACCTTGAAAATGTTAGCTTGAGAGCACATGAACTGTCATGGTGTAATTGTAGCTCGCTGGTATGTGTCAGATAGCATAAATACAAACCCTGGAAAATTTTTTGTCTGAAGTTTACCTTACACTGCAGCATAACTGTCAGCATAGGGTCAATGGCCATCTGAGTACTGGTGTAATCACACAATCAGAGGATCTGTGCTGGGTCAGGTGGGTCTCTGGTGCTCCTCAGTATCATGGTTCAGGCACAAACCCAAGCCAGAGAAATCACAGGATGAAAAGGAAAGAATAACATGGGTAGGATGGAAAAGAAAATTATTTGAAAGAAGGAATGTTCTATGACAGGCATTTTCACCATTGTTTCCTTCTTCATTTCTAGAAAAAGAAAAAAAAGAATTATTAAGCATGCCAGTATTAACACTGGAGAAAGATGGAGATGCTACCATATGAAAAAATAAAGCATATGTAAAAATTGTAACAAAGGTACCAAATTTCTGTAAGATCTGTCAAGGTAGAGATACATTAATAAACACATTAGTCAGAACCTGAACAGAACATTTAAATTCACTTGTGCTGTTAACCACTTAGTTCTCATTCTTGTCTGTTTTTAAATCTCCATTTCAGTAATATTTCTGTCATCCTGATGAAACCAACATGACTAAAGGCACAATTCTTTATGCAAAATACTACTCTGTTCACATGATCACTCTGCATGAAATTTGAGGCATCTATAAATGAAAATGCAAATTAGTTGGCTGTATACTAACACCCATTATATATATATAGTGATAAAGGTTCTGTAAGTGCTTTTGTATCTTTAAGTAATTATTTTGCTAAATGCAAAGAAAAATCTATTGTTTTCTAATTAAAAGAAAACAGCAGCTTGCAAAAGATCCATGATCTGAAGACAGCCATAAAATGCTAATTCTTAAAGTGTTCAGACTCCAAGCTTATTTACTCCACAGGGCAGAGAATGCTGGATGAGTAGGAAAGAAATCCCAGGACATCTGATTGCCAGCAGGAGACACAGAAGAAAGAGGCTCTTATCTAAAAGAAGAACTAGCAGCTGACACAGCCGTGAACAAGCTTATATTATTTTATTTCCAATGTATGAATGAAGTGCTTAGCAAACATTTCTTGAGATTTGAGGTTGTATCTCCTGAGCACCACAAGCAGGGTGAGCATGGGTACTCACCGCCTCCCCCTCCATCTCAAGGTTATTAAAAGAATGAAGACATAGCCATGGATTTAATATCACTGGAGCCTGTTCAGTTCTCTGAACTGAATTGTACTGCGTCAAAGAGAGACCTACAATTTTTTGCTCAGGGATAGCCATTAAACATCATTAGCTTGCAGTCCTTAACAACTTACACTGAAGTCAAAGCTGTGACCTGTCCCTAGACACCCAACTCCTAATGCAGGTTGAAGTTATTGAAGCAGTTATTGAAGCACAGCTCTGTCTGGACTGTTGCTGCAGTTTCAGTGATTCTCACCAGGAGATAACTCTCCAAATTGAATCAATCATTACAATTTGTCCATTTAAACTGTTTATACAAGCTCTGGAAGCACTGAAACTGAGACACCAGCAGTCCAACAAGCTCTGTAGCAAGGGAGCAGCACTGTATGTTTACTATCCTTTGTGTAACCGCTCAGGAGGACACTGTGCCATGCTAGGAGCCAGCATGGCAGAGAAAGGCCTGTAGCCTTTTCAGATTCCCATGAGCCCCACAGATGCTCTCCCTATGGAAGAGGTAGGCTTTGGAATTTAGATTTGACTGGCAGCCACAAGCATGGCTGAGGGACAAAGCACAAGAACTATGGCTGATCTCTTTCCGGTGCCTCTATGAATTTTCCTTTTCCAAAAATCAGCTTCTGATACACTTGACTGTTGAGAAAAGGAAAAGAAAGATAGTTTTATTTCTCTGAAGTGTATGTTGTACCCTGTTTTTCATCAAACTAGGAATCTTTGCTTAATCTTCTGATTTTCTGAGAAGGGACTGAGTGCACATGAGGAACTCCACAGTGTGACATCTTCTTTTTCTGTAGATGTAATCTAACACCAGCATGGCAGAGAAAACAGCTGATACGAGATGCAAGTGAAAGCAACAGCAATCTTTGTTCTCTGATAATGTGTTATGGCAATATATTGGTAAAGGATTAGTTTATGTGAGAGAGCATGCTACATGAATCCTGCTGCACAAGGAGTGCTTTTCTGTTGTGCTTAAAGGCAAAAACTGACATTCACCTGGCAGGCACCAAGGGTGTTCTTTAGGCATGGCTCATGGCTCACAGTAGAACTGACAAAGTGGAAATCAATGTATCCTTTTGTTGTCAGGATTTTGGTGAGAACCCTCTGTAAAGGCCAAAAAGATAGAGGACAGCCAGAGCGGAAGCCCTATCGGAGCTTTATAGAAAGAACAGTTAAACATAAATAGAACTTGTCCTGACAGCTCTGGGTTTTTTGACTCAAATGAAGAAAATACTAAAATACTGATCAACAGGATGGAGAGTTCTTGTTAAAAAAATAATAAAAAAGGAAAAACATTTTCCAGGAATATTTGTATAACACACTCCCTTCTTCTGGAAAGGTAGAAACACTCTAGGGACTCACAAAGATTACCTTACTTAAGTATTCTGGTGGGACTCTTTCCAAGAAGCTAGGAGGCAGCAGACACTATCTGGAGTTTAGATAATATCCATTAACATTACAGATAAAAGGGCTGGAAGGAAGGAAATGCCACAGCCAAATATTCACCTTCTTGACTGGGTAACAATGATTCTGTCCCCTTCTTCTTCTATTAAGCTCACAGTCTTTAATGGCTGTAGCTTTTCCCCACAGCTTATCCCCTGCCTATTTTAGTGCACTCTGATTTTGTAACCATTTCAATTAAGTTTTTTATTAGATTGTGGTCTTGTGTACCCATCCCAGGTCCAGGACTCATCCTGGATATATCTCAGTACTGTCTTCTCTGATGTTTTTTTTATTCCCAGCATCAACGCTTCCTGAGCTTCTAATGTTCCTGTGCAAATCCACAGTTTCTCTCCAGATGGTCTGAAATTTCTCTGCAGTCTTGTGTTTGTCTTTGTCTGGGCAGAGGTGACCCAGTACAGATTTCCTGGGGCAGCTGATGAAGCTGCAGCCTGAGCAGTGGCTCAGCTCATGCAGCATCTGCTCCTGTACCACAGGAGATGGGGAAAACTGCACAGAGACCATTCCTGTAGAAACATGCTTGTCTATCAGAGTCTGTGGTGATTCAGCTGCTTGCCTTTTTAAATGAGCTTGCTGAATTATTTTAAATGAAGCATGCCAGGTAAATCCACCAGCTTCAGTAAGACTAAATGCTAACAGTATTTTCCTTTTATTCCCCTGGCTTACAATTAGTAAAAAAATTACACAATTTGATGAGAGTATTTTGATCTAAATTCCACAGCTATGGTGCAGGGATTTTCAAACTAGATACAAATTTTCCAAAGCTACAAGCAATTGAAAACATGTTTGTATGATGGAATCAGAATTAAGCAACAAAAATTAGACACTGCTAAAATTGTGTCTTGAGACAGCACACTGTGGGCAGTGCTCTTGGCATATCTTGCTCTGCTGCAGATAATTTCATCCATGTCTCTACATCAGGACACCTACTTCCATGATCAACCCCCTAAGCCAAGTAGAATCCATGAACAGATACACTAGATAGAAGGGAAGGTAAGGAACATTTACTACTTTACCTTTGCTTTGCTGTGGAACCAATTCTGCAAGATTAAGATATCTTACAGAAGGGTTGGGGAAGCCCATGGGAGGAGCAGAGCCTCTTTTGGTGCAGGGAGCAGCAGCTACATGTTCATAATTTGACTTGGGTTACTACAGTGATGCCAGAGCCTTCCCATTCCCTAAGGTGTGAGTGATATTTGTAGGGATGCAGATTTTAACCTTTTTAATCTTTACTTTGTTTCCATTTTCAAAAGGCCACCAGATTATTTGTATGATTAGTCAACTTGAGTAGAACAAAGAGCAGTCACACACCAAATGACACAGAAAAACAAAGAGTTATCCCTGGGACTGTGTCTGCCACCCTTTAACACTGTATGATAGCAGATTATGGAGTAAGGTATGGGAGGGAAACATTTCTTTCCAATAAGATTACTACATTTCACAATACTGAATTTTCCTTTGCAAAGGGAAGAAAATTACTGATAGAGAGAAATACTTTCCTCCTAACCTTCTTCTCTGTCTCCTTGGCGTTGATGTAAAGACAGAAAGTTGTTGTGTGGATGCTTTCCTGGTGCCAGGTTGACTATAATCATGGTCACATCAATACCATGACAACAGCAGGTTTTCAAAGTTTGTAAATTTTTTTGTAAAGGTTTTCTGTGTATCTCCTGTTATGAGAGACTTTACAGAAGAGTAGGAACAGTACCTTTTGAAAAGCAGGCTAGAAAATTTTGGATTGATGTACACAATGACAGCTCTACCTTACAAACACAGAGACAGATAGGATCTCATTGACAGGTGGGATAACAAGCAAAACACAAAAGACTTGATAGTAAGACAAAGAAAACTATCTGAGGAACATTTTCTTCTCCTGATCTACAAGACCCAGAAATACATACTGCCTTTAACAAATTAAGCATCCAAGGAGCTACAGCTGAGCCCTGCTCTGCCTTTTTTGGTTATACTCAAAATACAGCATCCAGCTGAAGTTGAGAGCTGTCACTCAGACTTGCTGTAATGAGCAAAATGATCACAAGAGGCTGCGGACCAAGACATCATGTTTTGCTCAACTAGAAGATACGAGACCATTGTCAACACTCCCCAGTACCAGTGTAGACCCAAAAGCAGAGACTCACAAGGCTAGATAAAAGTAAAAAATGTTTTACTGTGGAGTGATTGCCTAGAAATGTAGGAGGTACTTCACCCTTGGAAACATTCAAGGTCAGGAAGGACCAGAGTAACCTGATCTAGTTGAAAGTGTCCCTGCTCATTGCAAGGGATTGAATAGGATGACCTTCAAGGGTCCCTTTCAATCCAAACTGTCCTATGATTATATGATACTATGGTAACTCAAGTTTCAATGTCATTTATTCATATGCTGACAACCCTTCCAAAAGTTCGGTTTCTTTTCTAAGAAACTCAACTCTAAAGTGACAGGCATCTGAAAATGAGCAATATCCCTTAAAACAAAAGATTGGTTGAATATGAGGCTCCCATTGCTGTGCTGAATTTCTTAAGCAGAAAACCACATTATTAGTCCAAATTATGATCTTTTAGGAAATTTCTACAGGAACTGTGATTGGGGTTTTTTTCTTTGCAAGTCAAGTAACTCCTACTGAGGTTATACAAATGAAAATATGAAACCACAGACCGTCAAAACAGGAGATTAGGAATGCATAACCCTGAATCAGTTGTTTGTCTGATAAGTGGAACAGCAGGATTTCTACCCCTTCACTTTTTTTAACATAACTCATAACTGTGCACGGTAAGTTAAATGCAGAGCTAATGCTACCTCTGCCAGGATGTGGAGTGGTGGAGATGGATAGCAGAATGATGAAGTGTTGATTCACTGGAGGGTTTTTATAATCCTGAACACCCAGCAAAATGGTCCTATAGAGTAATGGTACTGAACATTTTTCAATCAATATTCATTTAATTATAAAGCTGACAGTTTAGTTTGTATGCACTGTACTCCAAAGCTGGAATATAGACTAAAAGCTGGAAAATGCTCATCTCTTAGATGAACCAGAATGGAGAAACAAAGTTTCGTATTCCTCCTGGCCTTATATGTTTTGATTTCAGTGGTGTATGAGTTGAAGCATTGGCTTAAAAATATTAAACTTGCAGATTGTATTTACTTAAGCTTTCTATCAACTGTTGAAAACCTGAAAAAACACTGCATTTTCTTAACATTAAAAAATAATAATCAAAGAGCTGCTTTTCTTCGTCATGGTCACAGTGTCAAGTTAGGAGCAGAAGAGGCTCTTCTGACTCATCTTGCTCCTAGCTACTAGTATCTTCAGTTGATGCCTCCTCATAGGGACAGAAAGCAGGCAGTTTGTCCCCATCCATTCATGTTTCACCAAGCCTCTTGTATTTTCACAAACCTTTGTCATACTGTCCTTCAGACATCTGTTTTCCAGGCTTTCAAATCTCTGCTCACTTGGCTGCTCTTCATGCAAAGTTGTGTTGATCTCGCTCCTCTCAGCCCCTTCAAGTCCCACTTCACTCTCTTGAGCCTGGGGACATCAGAATACTGTTATAGAATCATAGAATGTATTGAGTTGGAAGGGACCTTCAAAGTTCATCTAGTCCAACCCCCATGCAGTGAGCAGAGACATCTGCTATTAGATCAGGTGGCTCAGAGCTACATCAAGCCTAGCCCTCAATGTCTCCAGGGATGGGGTCTCCACCACCTCTCTGGGCAATCTGTTCCAGTGCCTTACTAGCCCAGTACAACTGTAAAGACATATATGAACCAACCATGAACTTATACAGATGGCATGGTGCTGTTCTCCCTTCCTTGTCTCCTCTCTAAACTGGCTTTGGTTTAAGACAAGTTTGGAAGTATTCCATCCTGCAGTTCTCTCCCTGATTCTGATCCCCTAAGCTCAGTTTGCAGTGCAGTGAACATTTCTACTTTAGGTTCCAATGCTTTTTCCTCCACCACAAATACTGTCAGCCCTTTGATAATGTGGCTGGGGCAAGATTCCATCTCACTCAGCTGCTGAGGGCAGAGCACTTACAGGCTCAAGTTGTGCTACTGCCCTATAAATATTATTTCCAGGCTTCAGCAGCTTTCCACTCTTCATAGGACAAATGGAGTTCATGAAGCACCCCATTTACCACTTCACAAAGCTATTCCTGCCTCAAAATGCACTGTGACAGAGAGATTTTACAGCTGTTTTCTGGAAACTTGACATGGTATTGAAGTTCAAATCTGCAGAGAGCAATTTGGTCCTGTTGCTCAGGGCTGACTGAAGTGGGTTTACTATTCATAGAGCTACTAAATACCTATCTCTGGAGATGCAAAGCTAGCTCTCTCCCTTGACTGCACCAGGGTCTGGCAACTTGAGCTGCTCACTCTTCTAAGCTATTCACCTGGTGCCTAAGTCAACATCAGGCCTCTGGAAACCCTCACTTAGCCATGCAAAGTGGGTCCCTGCGCCAAGACCTTCATGTTTCCTCAGCCACAGTGGGAAGTCTGAGCAAGCTGAGCCCTGAAGCCTTACAAGCAGCACTGCATTGTTGTCATTCTGCCATAAACTGCCGGTAAAGCATTTTAAATAAAAAATGAATTATGGTGTTCATGCTCTGCTTGAAAAATTCTGTGGACTCAGCACTCTGATAAATCACCTGCATGAGGGTGAGGGCTCTGTTTAGGAAGTGGAGAGAGATTTGTAGGTTGCAGAAAGAATGAGGTTTTCTGAGGTGTTAGAGAGCACAAAATCTCTTTTTGAGAATAGATGGGAGGAAGGGGGAGAGGGAGAAAACAGAAAGAATAATTACAGGCTCTACATCTCATTGATAAAGGAGGGAATTTTCAATATTTCAGCCATACTTGTGTTAATTAGAAACATATTGGTAGCAAAGAATTGAAGCAGGTTTGTAACTAGCCAGTCAATGTAGGCATCATAGCATGAAATCATACTACAAGCCCAAAAATGTGTTTTGCTAACCATCCATTAAATCTTAATCTCAAGTTTTGCAAGCAATTTAAATTGAGTAGAAACTTTCCACTACAGCGAAGTAGAACAGGAGTAATTCAGCTTCTATGCTCGCAGAAAATAAAACTAGGAGAGGTGATCAGCTCAGAAATCGACATAAGTTTCTCTTCCATTTTAAGAGCTACTACTTTTATTTTTGTTTTAATATGAATATGGCTTTTGTAAAAGGTGTTGAATGGCGAGTGCCAGAAGCAAAGATTGGGAGTAATTGAATGCTAGTTTCAGGTTTGCAGGATGTGTTTATCAACTCCTCTCATCAGGCCTTTGGCCTGATTTGAAGTAGAAATGCCTCAGAGTGAAGCAATTCAGTTTTCCAGCTTTCCTAATCCTTAGTCTCCCTTTTGAGATTTCTGATACTACATTAGAGCAGATGGAACAGACAGTTGGCAAAAGAATTAATGTTGGTTCTCATCAACTCTCAAGTCCTATGAATGGTTTGGGTTGGAAGGGACCTTAAAGATCATCTTGTTCCAACCTCCCAGCCAGAGGCAGGGACACTTCCCCCTAAGCCAAGTTGCTCAATGCCTCATCCAGCCTGGTCTTAAACCCCCCCAGAGAGGGAGCATCCAGAACCTCTCTGGGCAGCCTCTTCCAGTGTCTCACCACCCTCACAGTAAAGAACCTCTTTCTTATATCCAGCCTAAATCTACCCTCTTCCAGTTTGCATCCATTACTCCTAGTCCTGCCATTCTGTACCCTATTAATAAGTCCTCCCCCAGCCATTCTGTAGGACTCCTTCATCTACTGTGAGTTCTCCCCTAAGGCTTCTCTTCTCCACATTGAATGACCCCAACTCCTTCAACCTGTTGTCATAAGGGAGGTGCTCCAGCCCTCTAATCATCATCGTGGCCCTCCTCTGGACCCACTCCAACAGCTCAATGTCCTTATGTTGAAGGCTGCAGAACTGAACACAGACAAGGAAAGTATTCTGGTCTTCAAATAAAAATTCCGCCACTGAGACATTGAGTAACCTCTACCTTTGTTCTTGTGGAGAATCAGTAAAATTGATCACTACAGCTCACAAGCAGTACTGTATCAGAATGTCTCCAAGAGCAGTATTATTTCTTTCTAGAAGGTACCTAATGCCTACATCTGGACACGTGTGAGAGGCTAAGTTTTTCCAAGTTCTGCTTATCCAGCAACTTCTGCAGAGTTGGAGAGGTCAAACTTTTTAGGCACCCATTTTTGAAAGCCTTTGCCAAGAGTCTGTTTCACACCCACCTCCATTGCCTTCAGTTAGCAAAGTGTGAGAACCTGACATGTAAATGACAACGGAGCTGAGCTACGGCTGAAGTCATTCCTTTAATTCACTGACATTTCTGGGACAGTGATACTAAAAATGTGAGAGCATTCAGCAGAAAAGCTTTTGTTTCGTACACTAATAGTTCCCCTTGTTCTGCTTATGCAATTGTCATCATTTATTCTAATTCCCAACCCAGCAGTTTGAGGCGTCAAGTGGATACCAGGGATAGTGCAGCTCACCATAGCTGCCCTTCTCTCCACTTTTAAAATAAAAAGAAGCATATGCACTGGCTGCATCCCTTCAAGTGCTTGCCTCCCTAAACCAAGCATTCATTTCTGTTGATGCTGCACTGACAAGGCCATCAGCTTTTAGTGGTGAGACTGTCATAACAGAGAGGAGAGCTGAGCAGGTCCAGCCAGCAGTCTCTCCCCTTTGCTGTTTGCAGCACTCAGCAGATCCTGGTGCAGTGATTCATCCACACCATCCATCACAATGCCCACTGCTGCACATGGAAGGTAGAAAGTTGACCTCTCTGTGAGGTTCAGATCTGAAGGAAATAAAACTCAGACTCCAAAATACAGCTGCAAACTGCTCTCCCAAAGTCCAGCTGCATGGTCTTGCATACAAACACAAGAAAGTTCCAAGACATCCATGCAAAAATAGAATATTGTAGGAAACACTACTAGAAATGCATGGCTTGTGAAAGAAAAGACAAAAAGGAACACAAAGATGCAACTTCTGTTGCATTTTAAATCTTAATTATGCTACAAGCATAGTGAAATGGGTAGGCAAGTTGTAATAAGAGGTATTGTTCTGTTTGGAAAAGGAAGGAGTTTTACCATTACCTTCCCATATGTGGAAATTGTGTAGTTACTCGTTTTGTGCAGAAGAACCTTTTCCTTTGGGTTTATCCTGGAGGTACTAACCATAGATGCTTTTTCTCCCTTTTACTTTAATAACAGAGTCACTTCTACCAGCACTCTCCAACTTACGGGCCTGGACTTCAGGCTTTGCAGTATCTCTTAACACCTGTAATTCCCTGAGGTTTCTGTTGATAACACTATCTCCTCTGACCATAATTGGGGCATTTTATTCAAGGCTTGTCTTCACCTTGCACATAAATTCTTTCCCTTCCTTGCTGAAGGAGATGCCCCGCTATCTGGTTCATGGGGTATCAGAGCACATCCAGTCTGTTCCTGAAATGTGGCAAGAATGCAGATGGCTCTCCTGGGCACCCACAGCATCACAGCTCCCCAGTCCCAGCATGGGATGCATTGCCATGCCAGACCCTGGGTGAGGAGTGGGACAGGACACTCACAGTCTGCCCATGCTACAGACACCCTGCTGATAGCTCCACCCAAGCCAAGCACTCTAATACTACCCCGTGTATCATCTCTATCAGCCACAGACACAATCTGCCATGCTTCAATCATCCCTACAATCTGTAAATGAAGGTGAAGCCAAAGTTCAAGAAGTTAGAGAAAGATGCTTTACTGCAGTTTTAATTTGCAACTCAGAGTTTTAAAATGTGAATTTATCATTTCTCTCTTTTTCCCAGTCACTTGAAAATGTCAAACTGAAGATATTCCCAAACGTGCTTCAAACCCAGAGTAAATCTGAGATAGGATGACTTGCAGCACTTGCTGGCTCTCCACCAGCTCTGCCTGTGCTGTGGAGTCCCCTTGAGGCCTCACACCTTCCCACTCATCTCACACAGCTTCAGAAGCAGCACTGTGACTTCCTCAAAGATAGCTCAATTTTTAGTTGCTGATGACCGTGGAACTTACTTTTACTAAATGTGTTTGATTGCATGGTGGGAATCAACTATTTAACAAACATGGGATGGACCTTTTAACCCATGCTCACAAATACTGTTTGTAATTTACCACCCACCCCTGCTTCCATGGACAAAAAGTTTTGTGGATTTATTAGCAGCTTTGGGTCCTTTTCAGATGGGATCACAAAAGCTCATCTCAATACACATGAGAGAGATCAGTAAAGGAACAACATATGAAACTCTTAGGGCAGTATGTCTGTCATGTCACAAGCACTAATAGATGTCATTGAGAAGGAATTATGCTATTTCATTACATGTACCATACAACATTCACATGTGCACAACCAGCAAGTCAGGTGACCTGCATGGACTTTATAAAACCATGTCCCCAGCTGCATCTGGGAGGCTAGGAATTAGAGGCATCGGATCACTGAAGTAGAGGAAAAGGAATATGGGATCTGGGTTAGGAGTCTATAGGGATACAGAGAGATATAACTTCATATAAATTTATATTACAGAAGCTCATAGCCCTTACTGTTGCTCTGTCTGTGAATTAAGCAGTAGTTTGCAGACAGCCTCCAAAGAATACACACGAGAATAACTGGGCAACTGTGTATATTTAGGAAGTGACCTGGAAAAACAGAATTCACAGTTTCTTTTGTGATGAAAATGAACTGAAACACTGTAAATGTTGTAATGTCGTATGTTTCTTCTCTCTTCCTTCACTGCAGATCAAGTGAATGCTTGGCTCATAGGGGCTGTTTTGCAGGTCTGTAGAGCTGTACAATTCTAATTAAAAGCTCCAAACTTGCTTGTTCAAACCCTTTGAACATACCTGAGACAAGAGGTTTCTATCTAAATCATGCTAAATTTCAGACCCATTGCACTTTTTGACAAAGCAGTTCTAGTTAAAGCCCTATTACTGAGTCCTAGCATGCTGCCTTTGATCAAACATGTCAAAGATGCACCCTGCTCCAGAGAATGGCTGCCTCCTACACCAAGGGCTGCTCTGAGGGTTCAGGGGTTGATACTGTTCAGTTGCCACCCAAGGAATGGGCTTATCAAATTACACACAGAACACTTTATTTGTAAATGATGTTTGAAGATGCAAAATAAGGAGTTTATTCTGTTATGGGAAAATAATAGAAATTTAGTTAGAATAATGGAAACAATTACTAAAGAAAAAAAAAGCCAGAAAGAAAAGAGAATGAGAAAGTAAAAGAACCCTGTAGGATATGCCACTAAAAATTAGCCACTTAAAGCTACATCTTCCATCTTCCCCTTGAAAAAGCTATCCACTCATTTTTAGAGAATCAGGGAAGCAAGTAGCAAGTGCAGATCCAGGAGTTCTAGATACTCTCCCCTGCCAGACTGGAATGCCCTGTGTCAGTTATCTTTTTCTTATAAGTGCCAACCTTCCCAGTCTCTCTGACTCAGTACAAGAGCAGTGTTTAATGAAGGGCGAGCAGGCTCACATCCAGTAGAAGTTTATGTTTCATTTGAGTGTCAGAGTTGGTGTATCCTCACTTTTTGCTCAGTTTTTCCTTCTGCAAATTTAGAAAAATGTTTTGTGAAGCGTTCAAAAGTAAAAAAATGTGAGAAACAAACAATTTATCATAATTTGACTGGACTCAAAATTTAATTGCCATAATAGCATCTGGTGCATACGTACGTGCATATGAAGTGTAGCTTTCACTAATGTGGAAAATTTTTTTATTTATCCACTAGAGTAGCAGTGATGAAAATGCAGAAGTTATGATCTTAAGTTCTTCACCATGTGGGTGGTGAGACATTGGAACATGTTGCCCAGAGAGGTGGTGGAGGCCTCATCCCTAGAGACATTCAAGGCCAGGCTTGATGAGGCTCTGAGCAAACCTAGTGCAGGATGTCCCTGTTCACTGCAGGGGGGTTGGACTAGATGGTCTTTGAAGGTCCCTTGCAATTCTGTGATTCTATAATTCTAAGATCTGCATTGAAAGTTTAATATATGGGCAGCTATATTGAAAATACTGTGATCAGTGATAAAGAAAATCATGTGAATTTATAAGGAATGAATCATCCCAGAAATCTGACTGTTTTGCTTGATAGAATTATGAAAATAAATGGAAAACAGGAATAAGGTAGATAGGTTATTTTGATTTTGCAGAGCATATGGAAAAAGTGGTATGAAATCTACAAAAAGATTTTGTCAGGATTTGCTAGAAGATGAACAAATGGTTTGCAAAGAGATTAAAACTCCAACGAGGGCTAACGAATAGTTTTCATGATAAAATGCATGAACGGATGCAGTAAAAATTACTGTTGAGTATAAAAATATTTTAATGGAAGCATAAGTCCTTTAAAAGTCTGGATTCTGATCCTCTTTAGGGAAGAAAACCAAAGAAAGTCACACAAGACACTTTTGAATGTTTAGGCATAATAATCACATTTCAAATCCAATGGGAGTGGAACTGCTTTTGAGAAAGGTAGTGCAGAAGTTTAAAATTAATCAGGAAGTCAGTTTAATTTCCTGGTCACTCAGAAACCTCTGTAAATATTAGCATTGCCTTGTAGAGATTTTTCATTGATGATCCAGAAAACATATTACTTGCATAGGCAATGCTAAGACGAGAGGCTGATAAAACCACGCTGCGCTGAGATAATGTAATGAGGACCAGAAAGATAAGAGAATAAATATTAACCAAATGAAATGTACATCAGAAAAAAGAATTTAGATTGCTTAAAGAGGGCAGGATTAAAAATTATAAACCGTAAACAGAGCTAAAAGAACAGTGAATTACAGCAGGAAATTACTGATGTGAGCTGGAGTTGTAAAGGCAAATACATAGAGCTTGGGGTGAGAGGGGACTGTGCACATAGTCTGTGCAGTTCTGAAACAGTGTATGGAAGGTATCTTCAAGCACAATGCCAGAAAAAGCATTAGATGCAATAGTTTGGAGACATCAAATAAAATCTACATAGAAAAAGTCAAAACCTAAGGCAATGTCCATTGAAGCTCTCTGCCTCTTTCAGCCCAGCATTTAATCCAGTTCACACCTTCAAGAACCAAGCTCTCTTTTCTCATTTTTTTTTTTAGTACTCTTACATTCAGGCTACAAATACTTTCCTGATACCACATGGGAAGTGCTTTAATGTTTTTGCCCATTTTTCTTGACCATAACAAGGGCATGTGGAAAAACAAACCAGTAAAACGGATGTGAAAAAGTTGACTAAATCTTCCCAAAAGTCAAGACAGGCCTCATCTGAGAAGTTGGAAATATCTGCTAACTCTTAATTGTGATACTGATAAAAACAGACAAGCATGACCTGTTGAACACAATTGGCTCTATAGTATTTTCCAGGTCCTGCAATTAAGAATATGTCAAACAATGGGACTTGAGTGCACAAAGAGGAGATGCAAACAGTATTTCCACAGAGTAGGTGACTGCCTACGGGCAGATTTGATTTACTGAACTGAGAAGATGACACTTGTCAAAACTTGTTCATAGTTAGAATAACTTCTACTCAGATCATCAGAAAAATGTCCTGTTTGTGACAAAGAATGCCTTTAAGGCATTGACACAAAAATAAAGGATATTATCTACTAGTATGCTGCCATGGGGTTTGGAGTTAAGTTGAGGCCTTGCCAGCACTAAGAGAGAGCATTAAGTATTCAGAGAGATAGGCAATAGGGTGTTTCAAATTCATAACTGCATGAATGGAAGGAGGGTGGAGACTTTCACCAGGAGCAGAAGAGAAAGAGACCATGAGGAAGGAAGGAATACAAGACTGAAAGGTCAGATGATCTGGACAGTATAGCTGGTGAGCATCGGACTTAGTTCTGCCTTATGAATTCAAAGCCATCTTGAAAAGATAACAGTTTCTCTTTTTTCTTCAATTTGGTTCATCCTGATGTTTGTTTAGCCACCTTTCTCATACAGGAAGAGTTCAGTATTCAAGTTATCTGGGAGTTAGTTCATATGAATCAAGCACTTATAATTCTACTCTTAATACGTACACCAAGACCTGATGTTTTATGGAGACACAGAGTTGTAGATATGTGCATATCACAATAAGATGGAGAATGTAGGTCTAATATTACATAGATCTAAGGGACCCATTAAATAATCTTGGCTTATTTCTCAAACAGCTATTAATAAGAACTACTGAACTTGTTAATTAAAAATTTGCTACTAATTACAGCCGTATCTTCTACTCAGCATGACTGAAATGCTAACTGATAGTTAATTATTTGAATGTAAATATTACTGCCATGGTCATTCAGGAACAGAGAAGAGAATAGTGCCACTGCTGGTAATGTTTCTGCAGCCAGCCTTGGTTAAAAAGGTGAATGATTCCAAGCTTCTTGGCAAATTCATTCCCATCTGGCAACAAGCACAGGATGATAACTGTGATTCCAATTACTGCTATCTCCCCTGACCAGACACTCTCCCATCTCCTGCACCTGCAGGACAACTCAGGAAGATATTTCAAATATGCAGCAGCACTAGCCTCTTTTTAAGCAAAGCATAACACAAAGCAATGCTATTTTTTTGCTGAATTTTAAAGAAAGTGTGTGTGGGTAAAACTTCTACTAGTTTATTGTCTACTGAAACAAACTAGTGCTCTTCAGACTCAGTCTCGGTGATACAGTTAGGAGAGGTCACTGGAAAAGAACTGACTGATTACAAAATACTAGGCAGTAATCAAAACATCATGTGTGTTTCATATGAGTTCCCATCTTTATCCATGAAGTCTGCCATATGGTGAGGTGGCTTTTTAAGACAGTTTCTATTTCTGTGAAGACAAAGTAAGACTGAAACCTACAAAAAGAGAATTGAGACAGTTTCTCTTACCAGAGTCACTAGGGGAGAAAGACAAGTCCAAGAGTCAATCTGCTGTCTCTTCTAAGCCCAGGAGAGCTCATGCCAGCCACCAGAAGATTTAATTTTTAAGATATGCCTTAGTCATAAACTTCACTGTAGTGTTGAAAAGATACCAGATTGTTTAGATACACCTTTTGAAAAAGATACCAAAACCAGAGAAGGAAATCCCAAATCTGGGACTTGGGTAGCAAAAAGAAAAAGAGACTCATTTGACAAACTGTCCCAAGTTCAGTTAAGTGGTTTATCTTCTTTGGATTCATTAGTTCCTATTTGATTATTTTTTCTGAAATGTTTTTTTCTTTGGTGTGGTCATTTCTTTTTCTCTTCTTTGGTACCTGACAGAGCACTAATGAAATGAGGATGTCTTGTTCTGAGGCAGGAAATTTACTGGGTAAAAGGGATGCTCCAAAGGGTCAGCTGCCTAAGAAACTGGTTTTGCAGATGAGCTTAGTAGATTTGAGTGAGTAGATAAGATAGTTATAGAATAATTACAAGGAACATCACAAATTCTGAGATGGCATAGGTGGAATATATTATTAAGTAATATAGCTGCATAACCAGGCAGATGAGAATTTCTACTCTCAAGAGGCAAGCCAAAACATAACCATAAGATGGATCCTCATACAAAGAGTATATTGTGTGCTCCCAAAAAATTATCCTATGGGAAATTCCATTTTATCACTGAATGGCTATTTTGCCTGACACTGTTCACTTTAATTGGTTGAAGCTATTACTGCAGTACTGCTATGGGAATTTTCATCTTAAAAAGGTGGTGATGAGTCACCTGGTTGATTTAGCATGAACAGGAATTCACTAGAGGCTATCTGAATGGCTAATGCTTTCCTAAACTCAGATCTCAATTAAACAACTAAAGAGTTATTTCCTTCAGGAGAGCTTAGGCACAGGTGGAAGTAAAAAAATATGGTTTGAGTAGGAAATTCCAGCCCAGAAACTGTATTGCTGATCCAGAGTTTACCAGAGAACTGTGATCATTTGGGAGCAATTTGGTTTTATATGATGAAAATAAATAAAAAAGTTCTAATCTAATCTTCAGAGGCAAGACCAGCCTTCATCTTGCAAAGCACCATTGTGGGCACCCAGCCTACCCACTTGTCAGGGCATGAGGGAGTGTTCAGCACTGTTGGGAAGTCTCTCCAGGAGACTCCCCATCCATTACTGGGCTATATTGTTGTGAAGTGAGAGTTTTCAGACACTCATCCATTGACCCATTGTTGCAAACCAGCCCCTTGCCTTCTCTGCATTGAAAAGCAGCTGGGAAGATTCAGGGAATTACTCCAGGTGTTCTGTCTGTGCAAGCCCATAGCTCTGCCTTGGTTGCAGTCATAGGACAGGGAAATTCATCCACCTGCATAAGGCTGGAGAACAGCTCTAACAATGCTCCTGTGACTATTTTTCCTATTTCCAATCTTCTGCCATTTCACTGGCAGCCAGCATAAGATTGAAGCCATTGTCACACTGCATTAGCTCTCTCAGCACCACAACAGAAGCCAACATCCCAGCTCTGCAGCATGGGTTTGCAGGCTCTCCTGGGATCTGCTCTCTCTGGGCCCTCACCTTTGTCACTGCTGCCTCCAGACAACTCAGGGCAGGGGAGCCCAAAAAAGAAGTTTCAAGTCTTCCATGCTAACAAGTACAAAGACTCAGTAGTGTTCATAACACAGTTTCATCAATGCTGAATGATCTTTTTGAAAGATTATTTTTAAGCATGGGGATTTATCTTCTACATTATGGATGCCTGTGTGAAATGTTTTGAGGACAAACAGTTTTTAATCATGCTTTGAAAGAGATACTTCTGCAACATTTTCTCACCAGTTTTTGGAAGCAGGTTGTCAAACTTGCTAGTTTTAAGGATACATATAGAAAAATACCTTTTTTTACTTCTCATTTTCTTTGTCTATGTTGCTTGAATGAAATCATACTGTCTATAAAATGTATTGAGTGCTACTATTTCCAAGCAGGGTGCAGCAAACTGCATAAAAAATCTATTCTGGAGGTGCAAGAAGAGAACCAGAGAGATTTTTTTTGTTTACAAGATTAGAAGAAAAGTACCTTGCAGCTGAGAGGCCCACCTAAAAAAGCTGTCCTTGTTCTGACAAAAAGTAGGCTGGAAGTCAAAAAGGCAAAGACTAAGTCTGGAAAAGCAATTAATCCTTGACGGTTACCATATTCCCTCATGTCATTACCTTTGCATTTGGGTTGGTTTCTAAAAAGATTCGGTATTATCATACATTACCACTCTTGGAGAATGCTGAAATGTGGTCTCACAAGAGCTGCCAAACATATTCCTGGCTCCATTTTGAAGAAGAGACTCTGAGTGGCCACAGTGTAAGGGACAGCTTTGATGCCTCTAACCTTAGGGGGAGGAATTGCATTCCCACCATATTCATTAGGTGTAATGAAAGTGGAAACATTGGTGAGAAAGAATGAAGAGATTAAAATAGTGTGTGAAAATAGGGGGGTTATTTTTACACTCCAGTGCACATGGAGTGCCCATTAATTTTAATAGGAGCTTTGCACTGCAATTACTAATGGAAGAACGTGCCCTGTTGTATTCTTTCATGGAACTCTGGCCATATTCACTGCCATTGCAAAGGAAGGCTAAAAGGACTGTCGACACAGAGTGAATAGAGAAAAGAAGAAGAATGTGGCTGTAGTAAAGAGGATTCTATAATTTAAAACAAGAAGATCTAAGAAATGGGACAAGGATTGAGGTTGGATACAAGGAAGTCTCTGTCAAGACATTGTCCATAAGGAGAGAAGGCCAGACAAGCAGACACTGCTGCTGCAAGTTACTGTGGAGAATCCCAGCAACTCTTCTAGATATACCAGGTCATTGAGCTATTCAAACCCTTTAACCCTTTAACAGCTGCCAACCTGTGCACCTGGCCATGTTCCTTTGACCTTAAGGCTGTCGGAGTTATTCAGAAACGTCCAAGTGGAGGATTAATATGTGCAGCAATATCATAGTGGGGCATAAACCAGTTCTCTTCATAGTCCTCCTCCAAGGCCAGAAGAGTCTTTCAGCTATCACCTGAGGAATCTGCTACATTGCCTTAGCTACACATCCTGTGTATTGCTATTACAGCAAATGCTTCTGAAGTACCATAACATGATCAAGGACTACGACTTTATACTGCATGCAAAACTCAATACCAAAAAGCCAAAGTTATTGAATGAGTAGAGACAAGATGATGTGAAGTACAAGAAGTTAGTCAACATATCAGGCTGAAGTCATACCACACTGCTAACCTAGCCATTGCCTTTCCTATATGTTATGAAATATCAACACTTACATAATTTTATAATCTTGTTTTTACATCATGGAGTTATTTTTCATTAAATTAAATGCTTACAAACTGCAGTTTAATTTTCCTTCATTACAGACATGTCCCTTACTGTAACAAAGACCTAAAGGAACATAGAAAGAAAATTATTTCTAAAATCCTGACTCATGTACACCCATGAACATTGGCTTTTCTGTTTCACCGAGTAGAAGTTAAGATTTATTGAGTGACATCTGGTTAATTAAATGTCTATTTCCTATGGCATGTTAAAGGAATCATAATGCAGAAAGTCAACATTGAGAGAGTAATTAAAGTGCACCTAAAGAGCAGAACTAACCTTGTAGTTCATTGTAATTAGAAACAAAATGGGAACAATATGTTTAGAGAATTACCTCCTTTATTAGGTTGCCATCAACAGAAACCTGTTTATGTCTTTGAAATCTCATTTTGTAAGCTTCCATTTCACTTTTACCCATCTGTGCAACTTAATATCTCAGTATGGATAGCTATCTCAGGAGTAAGCTGAGCTCAGGATTGTTTTCAAGACATATATATGCTAATTCAGGGGCACTGCAGTTACTTGCAAGTACAGGATTACAGTATGTTTTCTTTGCCAGCACTGGCTGCAGATTTAGAAAATGAACAATAGCATTGTATTCAATAATAAGTGTCTGTTAGAAAGAGAAAAGATAACATGCCATCAAAATACACACTGGCTTTTTACATGGGTTTCTATCAGTTTGCAAAGTCTCGGCTGCTTTTCCTGAACAGCCAACACCCAGCATCTGGGAAGGGGTCCTGGGGTGGTAGGGAAGAGATGAGGTGAAGCTAATCATGAATTTTATGCAAGAAAGCAGTCATACCTCTAAATTAAACAAAGATAAGTCATCTGTCAGACCATCAGGTTTTGACCCTATTCAGTTTGCAGGTGTGGAGGTGGCCATCTAGTCCTTTCACATCATGTCTCATGCCCCTTCTGAGCTATCCACTCATAGCGGTGCCCCTCCTCAACTCCTCCCTTGGCTGACACCTTCCTGCTAGCCAAGGTCATCAAAACCTTAGCCAGGGAGGGAAGTCTGGACCCTCATTTTCAGTAGAGCTCACCTGTAGGATTACAATTAAAATCTTCAGCCAAGATCCACTGGAGTACAAGAGGTAAATGAAGTAAAGTGCTGTGCCCCATCAGAGGCCTGTTAGCAAGAAGAGAACAGAGATTAAAGCATGTTTCAAAGCTGAATCTTTAGCTAAGTGAATTGTTTTTTTTAAAATCATCTAAATCTAAAATCCATTAAGTAATCTTGGGGAAAACTGTGAGCTAGTATGATTTTTTTCATCATCAATGAAGACAAATTTATTAAAGGTGTTTGCTTTCAGCCTTCTACTTAAGCTACCTGATGTCAGAATTCTTTGTGGCTCATAAAACTGGGTACAAATTATTAGACAATTACAGTGTCTAATATTACAGCTTTAAGGAATGAAGAGCAGGATTGAGTAAGTATATATTTGCGTATACAAGCTGCATTTTTATTCAAATGAAGGAGAAGAACTTACTTTTATTTATAAAGATCATGATCATAACAAGCAAGGCAGAGCTTTATGCATACATACAGAGTGCAGTTACCTGCAAACTCAGGGCCAGCATGCAATTGTTGGCAAATGCTCCCACCTGATGTGACCACCACAGGCACAATGGTGATTGTAGGGAAAAGTCAATCAGAGCATCGATTTCCATGCTTTGAGCTGTATATGGATAATGAAAAATGAAGCAAATACAAACTTCTCAATAGCCCAGACTAACCTGACTCCAGTGACTACCTGTACAATGAAAAACCCACAGATGGAGACAGCTAAAAGGGATCTCAGCTACTGCCACTACTGCATATGTTTGTTTCCAATAGCTCCAAGAGTTTCAGGCACTATATTTTCCTTCAGAAAAAAATCCATATCTTTATTTTTACCCTCTAATTTTAGCTAAAAGTCTTGGTAATGATTTCTCCTCCACTCCCCACTGGTCTTTCTGCTCCCGTTTGGCAATGCCTTGAATTTGTCTGAACCAAAGGCTTTATTGTGTGAACTATTGTCATATAACTCATTTTATATTACTAGCTCATTTTTGTAGGTGACTCTCCTTGACATGTATCTTTATATTTTCTATAATCTCCATTCCCTGGTGAAAATTTTGCCACTCGTGGCATATTCCTTATCCTTGACAACTGTTATGACATAATTTTTTTAAAAAAGGAAAAAGAAACACAATACTTGTCTCAGGACAGAGGAAATGCCATGAGTTTGCTGACAACTTACACTGGACTTGAAGGGACTGTATGCAAAGGCTGTTACAACCACATGATCTTTAGCCATGCACTCTCTCGTCATCTTTTTGTATTACCTGTTTTAAACTTGCAAAGCTCTTCTGTTGCCTTTGGAGGCAATTCAATTGTCCTAGATGCTCACCCAAAATTATGCTCCAATTCAGCCCACAGGAACCACTTCAAAGAGTGCTTTTAAATAAATTAGTCTCACAATAACTTCCTTTGTAAATCATTAGCATTCCCATTTCAGGTAGAAGATAATATATGCAACACATTAACGCTCTTTACAGAACCTTTGTGTTTCTTTTTAAACTGAACAGACCTGAAAATTCATCTACTTCCCCCCAACTCTTGCATTCTAATAACTTACTTAGCACACTATTACCATATTGTACATTACTTTCATATTACCTTTTTCTGCAATTTTATTTTCAAAAGTGCCATTCTGTCCTTTTCTTATTTCTCAAAAATGCTTTGCACTCTGCTAGAAATTTATTCAAGTAAACATTAAGCCTGATCCAAGCATCTTTTTTTTTTTCTATTTCACTTTAGCAGGCATAGGAATAAGTTTATGAAACCAATAAAGTTCGCTGTCATTTTTCAACTACTTTCAAGTGTAACAGACTTTCACTATAACTCACAGCCCATCACAAAACAAGTAGTTTTTAAGTTTCTCTGCACCTGGACTTAATTCTGTCTTAAATACTGCACTAGCTTCCCTCATTTACATCTCAAATTTTAATGCCCTCTGCAGTGTTGCTGTGATAATATACATACAATATGAAGGAAATTGGGACTTTTTTAATAGCTTCTCAGCATCAGCACTCTGCTGCACTCCTCCATGGCAGAGGATTTTGAAGAAACTATGGAGTGGAAGAAACCATGTATGCATACAACAGTATGATACTGTTCCATACTAAAGGTGAGCTGTCATGAAGTCATCCTTGAACTGTTCATTTTAATTTGGATTTTGTGAAGTCCAAAATGAGTTACAAAACATTCCACTTTGAAAAAGAAAAAAGAAAGGAGAAAGGAAAGAAAATAAAAAAGGAAATAAGCATGTATGCATAGCCAGCATGCCTCCATCTTTGAACTATTATAGTTTGTGCAAGACATGATTTACTTGTCTTTACATTAGACAGTTGGATTTAAAGGCAAGTCTTCATCTAAGTGAATAACTTTGTGTTCCAAACACCTGCTAATGTGAATGCCAAAGTGAGTTCTAGTTCACAAAAAAATCCTCCAAACAAAAACTGGAGGTGTCTACAAATATGTAAGTGAGAGTTCTATTACATTTGCAACTAGCAGTGTAGTGAAAAGAGCCTGAGTAAAAATCTAGAGCATGAGAGTTAAAAGCTGGAGCAGACAGGTTTTGTAATAGTAGGGGGGGTGTCCTTGCACAGGGTGCAAGTTGTGTCTAGTAGCTCCTGTACCAAGATAGTAAATAGCATTGAAGATCCAACTGCAAAATTAGAATATCAGCTTAGTACAACTGACAGATCCTCAAGAAAGAAATTCATTGAATTTTGGTGATTTAAATGAGCTTACAGGGGGAAAAAAAATCTTTGCAACTTGTTATTCCACTTACATATCCCCGTGTTTCAACATTTGAGGAGGGGACTGTATGACTCAAGAGATATTACAAGAAAAATACAGTAATGTGATGGTAACAATGAGTTAAACTGTAGTCTCTGTAATGGGGAAGGTAAGCAGACTGCATAAATTGTTGTTCCAGCATAAGAGAGAATGAACAAGAAGCAAAGCAAATTAATCCAGGAGCTTAGTGCATATTGTGTTTCAAATACCTACAAACTAAGAACATACCTTGTGTGTTTTAAAATCCTATTCTAACCTGGGAAACATATTAATCCATATAATTTATCTGAAAGAAATCTATCCATACATGAGTTGCTCCTTCCAGTAGATACAAATCTAGATGGAAGTCTTGCTTTTTGGCACCCTTTATATATAGATTGTTTATGGTGGCAGCATCTTGCATTACTTCTTTGTAATTGTGAGTAATTATTTTGCACTCTGAGCTTAAGGAGCTGTGTACTGACTGACTACTCTGGCTAACCTCATGCCAGCAAAATTCCCACTGAATGTAGCTGTTCTTGTGAGAAGCTTGTACAGGAGCAAACCAGGACAGAATTGCTCTTCAGATTCAGTGGAAGTCTCCGTTAACTTCAGCAAATGACAAAGCCCAATTACAATTCACACCTCTACACATGAAAGACAAAACTAATTAGTATAGCACCAACTGACGGATTATTCCTTCTCACTTGACCATAAACCTCTCCCTCTTTTTCTCTCCCACTCTCAGAATATAGAAACATCTCTGTAATTTATCTAAATCAAATTATGTAAGTCAGTCAGTTAATTAACTGATATAGAATAGAATCATAGAATAGTTTGGGTTGGCAGGGACTGTAAAGATAATCTAGCTCCAACCTCCCCTGCCATAGGCAGGGACACCTCCCATTAGACCAGGTTGCTCAGTGCCTTGTCCAGCCTGGCCTTAAACACCTCCAGAGAGGGGGCATTCACAACCTCTCTGGGTTACCTGTTCCAGTGTTTCACCACCCTCCCCATAAAGAATCTCTTTCTTATATCTAGCCTGAATCTCCCCTCTTCCAATTTACAAGCATTATTCCTAGTTCTTCCATCACATAAACCATTTAAAAGTCCAACCTCTATGATTATGGGTTCTGGTCTTCATAATGAGGATGTGGAACATAATGCAATTATTGCCAAGTCATTATTATCCATATTGTGAGGGTAAGATAGCATGTGTCTTCCAGAGGGACACTCAGCTTTTACTAAAGACTTCAGCCTGTGACAGTCCACAGGAGCTAAGGACACCATGTTCCTTAGTTGTCTACAACACCTTAAAGCATCTTATTTCCACTGGAGTTTGGCCTGATATGGCTCAATGTACTTGTGATATCTTTTTCTGATGAACACTGAAGGAACACCAAACCCCTTTCTGCTAATGTGCGTCATTTTAGACTATGTCAAGGTGACTTAAATGAAAAGAACAAGTGAAGAGCTGTGTATTTCCTGAAGACAGGAATTAACATCTATTAACCCTAAATTACAGGGGGAAATTAGTTTAAGTCTTATAATGGCTTTCATGAGGCCAAACTAACATTCACTGCTATGTTTTAAGGGGAAGGATCATTCCTCCTTCTATTTTGCACATACTATTTGTTTAATATTAAAATATTTAGATGTTAAATTTCTATTCTCCCCACAAGGCGTTATGCAGTAATATATATGCAAAATATGAAAACAGAAATAGATTTGCCTATACATCAGCATTTCAAATGCTCATTAACGCCAGGACAAACAAAACACTGTGTTCCAGTCCTCTCTACATCATCTGTCATTTGGATACACTGAGTATAATGAGCCAGAACGTTGGTATTTGTGTGGTGAGGGAAAGTTAGTTTTTATATTTCATTTACAACAAACATGATACAAAAGCCCATATACAGCTTAGAAAGTAAGGACTCTTGTTGCGAGTTCCAGGCCTGGATAATGAGGACCTAGATCCAGAACATAGATGCCCCTCAAGAAGTTAACTTTGCCAAATACTTGCCAGTATCTTCTGATGCTTACACCACTGCTCTTGGCCCATCTCCTTGCTCTATTATGTTTGCTGCTGTTTGTTAGTCTTGACTTCAGACCAAGATACTCAGGGATCTATTGTTTCTTAAGTTCTAGCCTTAATGTATTTGTATGGATCCTTCAGAGCCAAAAAGTGCCAGTGATTTTCAGTGCTACAGAGTAAATCTGTTTATCTACTGCAACCCTGGGTACATAGATTTGGTCAGACGGCCATTTTGGGACACGGTGCATTTGGACAGCACAGAGAAGACAAGCAGCATTTCAAGGTACAGAATGCTTCTGGATGTACAAATTTCATTTTCTCACATGTTCTAGTAGTTTTGGTATGCATCTTTTCTAGAAAATAGAGTCTTGATCAAATGCACAGTTACAGTAGATGAATTATTATTATTATTATTATTATTATTATTAGACTTCACAGT
>VZTY01009628.1:149237-165555 GCA_013400935.1 Turnix velox | reverse complement strand
GCCTCTCACTGCCCCAGGTTGCTCAATGCCTCATCCAGCCTGGCCTTAAACACCTCCAGAGAGGTGTTATCTCTCTGGGCAGATAATGAAGGTGAGGGACCATCTCCAAGAAAGTGAGGATATGAGAGATCTTTGCAAGCAGCTGCATGGTTGACTCAGCTCACCCACCAAAGAGTATTTCCTGTCTAAATAGTTCCCAAATAATTTTCTGTGTTGAAGTGTAGATCTCCAAGCAGAAGGTAGGACAGTGCTGGCTGGGTGGGCCCATGCATGTTCTGGAGAAGTTCTCAGATCCTCTCAGACAAGCCTGCTCCTCAGGCAGCTTTTGTTAGGTAGGGCATATTTGCACTGTATGACCCCTACTCAAAGGAGTGACTACAATCAGAAACAGACCATAGCTAGTGCAAAAATTAAAATGCCAACTGCTGATCAGCACAACAAGGCCACTGAAATGTTCATGGCTAATTAGTACAGATTCTACGTGGCAAAGTGAACACACTGTGAAACAGTAAGAAAAAGCACCCTGGTTTAAGACAATTTTTTTTTTCCTTTTCTGAACTTTGAAAGAGGCAACATGATTTGCAGACTCCAACTTGTACCCATGCAAAATACAGGTCTACCATGATACATTTTATTTATCTGGATACTTCAAATATAATTTCCTTTTCTTTTTATCTGAATTCTCCTCCAAAGATTAATGGAGCTGAATATGAATGAGAATCGGGCCCTTGGTGGCCCTTTCACTGTGCCCTCAGTACCATTCTTGCAGAACAAGGTAAAAACACATCACCTACTTAACCAGTGTTTGGGCACAGCACTGAGTGATTGGTTCATCTAGTGACTTTTATAATTACACAGTTTTAGGTCAGTGAAATCACAGCTTTAAATCTGTAAAATTAGAAACCTCTTTTAATACAATGAAGTGTCTTATTCCAGCCATTTAAGGTTGCAGCCACAAAGATATGCATCCTATAATTGGAATTTGTTCCAGTAAGAATTGCCACATAACAGAGACTGAGTCAAACAAAGGGCAAATCTGTGATCTGCTTGGGATAAGGCCAGACATGAGCTTGTTTATGCCAGGCTGCAGAATGAATGGAATACAATATGACAAAACAGCTATGCTGTGTTCACTTGGCAAGAACCAGACAATAAAGTTACTACAGAGCTTGTGATTCTTGGGTTGGATATATAGTTCATTTTAATAAATTGCCTTACATTGGGCCTTCCAATTGTGTAGAACAAGTCAGGAATCCTTCCAGTGAGCTATATAATGTCTTTTTAAAACCCATGAACATGCATTAGAAAACATTTCATAACTATACATATACATATACACACACAAATGCACTTATACATGTATACACAAGAATTGGGGATGCCACCTGTGTATATAACAGCTTTCTTTCCACTCCTTCTTCTTCCAGCTTTTGGTCAAATCCTACTTCCACACCTCTAACTTCAGTACTTTGCATATTAGTATATAGTTTGGGTTGGAAGGGACCTTAAAGATTATTTAGTATATTTACTAAAATATACTAAGATTATTTAGTATATTTAGATGCTTTAATTTTTAGGATCCCAGCTCTGTGTCAGCTGCTGATTCTACTTCTAAATACACAGAAATTCATTTTGTTCAAAGCTACTTTAGGCTCAGTATCATGAAAATCAAATAACCACAACAACTTCTGGCTCTTACTAGATGCATATTATTATACAACAGGTGCTAATTAGTAACACAAGTAGTGATGTGTTAGTAACTATACAGTGCTCCAGAGATCTTTTTTCCCATTCAAAATGTAAAAAAAAAATATAAATCACAAGCCTAATAGAAAATGGGAAAAAATGGAGAGAGGAAAGAAAAAAAGCTGAATATGACACTTTCATCTGAGTCAAAGACTCTTCAAAAATACATAATTCAAAATTTAACAACTTTTTTCAAATTAGGGAACAGAAGTTGAAACTACAAATACAAATCCATGAATTTGGCACTCAACTGATTTCTGGAAAAATGAGTTGCAATACTTGATAAACAAAAGTAAAAATCATTTTGCAATGAATGAGAATTAGAAATTTCCCTTCTGGGAAAGTAATCCTATGGTAAATATGAAGAGATGTCAGATTAACAGTTCATTTTAAAATAACACAAGAGCTGCATTGTGTTAGGGGTTTTACACTGAGGCATGCTACATCCAAGGTTCTGAGTAGCAGAGCTGGGCTGCTGAGACAAAGAATGTGGTGGATCTCAATTCTGCCAGGACTGACCCAACCTTAGTATCTCAGATGTATGTTATAAGGGATTCAGTACCAAAGCTTGTCTGTAGAATGACACTGTTGAATCATGAACATGAAAACACTGTAGCAAGTCACATCCAAGACTGTCTAGCCCAAGAACCCCCCTCTGGCTATGGGCAGAATCAGTGTCTGAAACTGAAATTTATACATCCTTCCCTGCTTTAGCAGTCAGTGACTTAGAGACATCAAGTGTTCAGCCACTACTGACATCTCTATTTTACATGCAATTGCCTCCTCCTTTTTGCTCCTTGCTGCTCTGCGCCATGAGAAATATTAAATAATAGCTGCTTATTCAGTGCTCCATCCCAGACTCAGTTGTCACAAAAATTATTGACTTTGGAAGCAGTCATGAAATGAATGTAGCAGGGACTACTTCTGCCACAGGACAAATGAATACACTAAATAGCTGAGGTTATAGAAAGATGGATCTTCCCACCCACCCATACAAAGCAGGATAAGTTCTGCAAGACAGAAACAAGAAGAAAAAGGTTTAAGCTGTGAAAAAAGATGTGTTCTTCAATGGGGTGAAAGCAGTAATAGGAAACAAAGACAGAGATACTAGAGTTTTCTGATACTTCACATACACCTTGCTTAAAAATCAACTGTTGCTTATACAAGTTTTGCTGCTGTCTGGTTAAATTACCAGCAGCACAGACAAGTCTTGGCAGAAACACCGGGGCTACTTGCTTTAGTTTCTCAGAGATTAATTTGCAGCACTAAATTTTAGAAGAAATTCAAGAGAGAGATGAATTCTTAAAGTTCATGCCGTGTTGCATCGGCTTTTGAAATGTTAGAGCTGAATTTCTGACAGCAGGAGATGATACATACAAACTCATGAATTTCCTGAAGGAAATTACTATCGAATAAACCCCCCTCAAGGGGAGAAAAACTTGGTCAGACATTTTCAGGAGAGAGGGGAATTTTGGAGGAGATAATCTGGTGATAGCAAAGCAAGAAATGCCATTTATGAGACAAAATTACTTCTGTCAATCATGAAAAATAACATTCAAGTTATAAAAAAACTAGACAAAGAGGGACCATCTTAGAAAAGTGGGTTTTGTTTGTCACATAATAACTTTTAAATTACCAGCAGAGTTTATGATCCTCTAATACTTTTTGAGATTGCCTCTTTTCAATGTTCATTGTTATATGTGTGATAACAATAAATGCTGAGGGATTCGGGACTTAGCACACTAAGCTCAGACTTGAGATGCAAGAATCTCTTCTCAAAAATGTCCTTCCCATTCAGTCCTACAGCATATAACCCTCTAGACCTCTCTAGAATCCTCTGCCCAGCAGCTCATTTTGTATGAGACAAAAAGGCACCAGAAAAGGGCACAGTAAAGGTCTGAGCTACCTCATATTCATTTAGAAAAAAGCCCTGACCATACACCTGGCCAGAACAATAGACAGGTCTTTGCATGGGAGGCAAGGAAAGGGAGAGATGCAGGTGTATGCTCCTTACGGAATATTTGACAGGTCAGGAGAGCCTGCAATAATCAAGAGCTTGGTAGGGGGTCACAGATGCTGTTAGCTGGTATGGGTTCTCATACCTTACTGAATAAGCTCTGTAATTCCCCAGAGCCCCAGCTGGATGGTGAGACAAGAGCAGAACTAATTACTGATCAGAGAGGAACACGATAGAAATGTCTACATAACATAGAGCTTAGCTTTCTTGTCTTTAATGCAGGGACTATTAAAAACAATGTTTGGTACCTCAGTGAGGGTTCCATATCTCTACCAATGAGTTTCAGCTTGTTTTTTTCATTCACTAAGGGCTATTAAAGTAATCTTGACATTTGAGAAGTTAAGATGTTCCACAGAGTGAGCAAGTTTGAGCTCAGTACATAAAACAAGATGTTTTCTTCTTTGTGAGCCTTATGGATTCGATACTAAAAAAAGGCAGTGTCCTACTCAAATACTCCCTGTTACAATGCCAGATGGGGATCTGGCACTAGAGGCTGGAACTGGTAATAGGCAGGAGTCCTGATTTGTAATGTGAAAGGCTAAATAATACTCCAAAATAACTGTCAATCACTGATAGAGATAGAACCATTTTAGTAAAAAGAAGTCTAAGTAGCATATCTGAATAATTTATTGTGGCAGCATAATCTGCAGATTTCAGCTGTGATTACAATATAAGACTCTATTAATGACTAAAAAGTACAGAGAATATAGCTCAGAATAAATCAGAATCATAAAACTGGTGTCAGCAAGGGGAGAGAAAAAGTTCTTAGCAAAAGCTGGCTAGAACTGTGTGCTGCAAAAGTCATTTCAGGAGCTGCTGGGAATTTGATCAGCGAATTCAGATGACAAATTAGACGTCTAAGTGTCATCCTGTGTTTTGCAGAAATGTTTTGGAGATTCCTTGTAAATTTAAAGTTAATGCACATTTTGGGTATCAATATTTCTATTGTTTAGGAACATACCTTTCAGTTTGTGTTCCACAAAATTCAGTACTTGGATATTGTCACAAAAGGCATGTGTGTTTCTGAGGAAAGTCATGATCTCTACAAGCTGTTGAGGTTTTGACAGACAAGACTAACATAGTGAGCCCTATTCCTTGCTCCTGCCTTTGAACTCTATTATCCATATTAAATTGTGTTAGACACTAAATAAAATCTTAAAAATGCTAGGCTATGTCGTTGAACTTAACACCTTTCCTTCTAATGAGAGAGGCAAGCTCAGTAGTTTCAACTACTTTATGGGGTGAGCCCTAACTTACCCTGAAATAGTTTTTATTAATTGGATAGCTATATATGGCATATTGTTTTTTTCTCCCAAAACATGTGTCCTTCCTCTCACACAATGGGATGAAATTATGGTGGCTTCCAGGCAGTTTGTGATGAGTACAAATAAAAGAAATCTGAGTTTGCTTCACAGGCTCTGAGAAACACAGGGCTGAAGGAAAAATGAAAAAGGCAGGAGTCCAGATTAAAACCTGATGGACAGAAATGCGGCAGTGACTTTCACATAGATGTCTCCCAGTGGAACCTGTCTCCAGTCTCTCCCTGTTAAGGTTGTGATGAATGACACATAAGGAACAAAGATTGTGCTGTAGATTCAGCAAGAAGAGGATGTAAACTTACATTAAAATTAAAACAAAACCCAAAAATGTTCTTTCCTCAGCCAGAAGTGATAACTATATTAAACCTCCCACTGAGAGCAGCTCCAAGCAGAGGGAAGAAAGCTGTAAACAAAGCAGGTTCTTGCTATTATATTTGAATCTTCCAGCCATTGTTGAATCTCCAAAGGCATGTAAGAAAGAGAAGAGAAAGAAAGAGACCCTGATACAGATGAAGAAAGATCACAAATAATGCTGGTAAAAGCTCAAAATGCCTCACTTCATCTGTTTTACTCCATTCTACTTGTTCCAGTCAGTGTTCTTATTAGGGATATTTGATGACTACCAACACCACAGGCAGCACACATGGCATGTCCAAATTTCTGGAAAACTCCAGTCAAATCCCTCTTCATTCTCCTCCTCCTCTACCTGAGGAAGTGACTCCCTACAAGGTACAGCTGCTTCAGAAACACAGTTTTCATTAATTAAGTATTATTTGTCAAAACTGGCACTGATTATATAGTATCATGAGTCCTTGGAAAGTAGAGCAGACAGTGATATGACGTGGCATTTACCAACAGCAGTTCTTGTATTCCTTTCTCTGTACTTAGAAAATAGCAGTGACAACAGCTGGCAAACCAAGTCCTCATGACATATTCTGTTCTACCAGCAAGTCTGTGCCTATTTTGGTTGGCTCCCTTGCCCTTGACGGCACAGCACAAGTAGAATCTACTTTAGTGTGAAGCAGTTTGCAATTTATCTATGAAAGGTATTTATAGAGCAGGATTCACTATTTAGGCTCTAGCCCGACTAGCATTTTAGAAGAGAAGGGATAAGGCTTATTACCAGGGCTTTCTTAAGTATTTTTGCCTGGCAGAAGTCTTGACAAAGCTTCTTTTGAAAATCTGAAGTGGACGTGGTCAAGTGTGCATTTAAGAAAAAATAAATTTAAAACAGACCATCAAAAATTAAAACCCATCTGTTGCCACAGAACATAAATTCAAATACTCACTCACTGAGGAAAAAAAAAAGGCTGAAACTATTTGCTCATTTTCTTGACAATGTAATGTTCTTGTGACATATCACTCCTTGGGACAAATAGCTGGCTGTTTTTCATGGTTGTGCAGCACAGATTGGGTCCCTGTAAGGCATGCTCTCCGGGCAGGAAAAGCTGAAGGGTCTGAAGGCTGGAGGTCAAGAGATATTTGGGATAGGGAGAGAACCACACACTCTACAAATTGCAGTACATGAAAAGGAGACAAAAGGCCACATTCAGCTGCAACTGGCAGAAGGAAATTGGACCTTCTTAAAAGAAAAGAATGTTCACCAAAATAGATCATTTTTCTAGTGACCCAGTGTGGGCATGTGATCTAATGGCACCCTTCCTTAGCCTTAGCATAGGAGGCAAGAGTGGGTTTACCTCCTGCGACTGCAAGTGGCCAGCTTGGGCACTGAGTATCAGGGAATGGGGCAAGAGGGAGAGACAGATCTCACATGGAGCAAGGTGAGATGCACAATGAAGACAGCTCAGCCATCCAAATGACTTTATTTCACCAAAGGCTTTCCATTTATCATCACTACAGTTGTCCATTGTTTTACCTTTGCAATGAAGACCAATGCTTGTAAATCCACCCTCTACACTCAGCAGCATTTGTCCCTTTGCAGATGCCTGCTGCCGCACAGGCTGCAGCTGGCCATCAGGGCAACCTTACCAGGGGCTGAAGAGGATCTAAATTTGCTCTTGTCTGTCCCTGTCTTGGCTGCCCAGCTCCTGATGGCTCCTGATCAGTGGCAGCAGCAGCAGCAGACTGGTGTTCAAGGACTGCCTGTCATTAGCTTGATAGAATACCAAGGCTTTTGAGAAGACTACCAGCAAAGCAAAAGAACAGCAATTTTACAACCTCTATCTTAGCTAAGTATAAATGAATTTTGAAGAGCAGAAATGGAGACAGGAGAGGATTATCTATGCCAAGCACTTGTCTTCAGCATCTAATCTCAAAAGCCCAACACAAACAGGGGAAGTTACTAGACTTATTTATGAAAAGACTCCAAGAAGTTTTATAATAGCACATAATACTCCACCTAAATATAGGGTTAGTTCTGGCTAGCACAAGTGGTACTTGATCTGACAAAATGGAATATTTAATGGAATATTTCCTCCACATGATCCTTCTGTTTAGCTAATAGAATGAAAAATATGAATGGACACTTTGCTAGGCAATAATTATTATTAAATTGCTTCCTGTGATTTCCTCTTCTGTTTTGCAAGGGCTTTAGGAAAAAAAAACCAAACCTGAATTGGAAAAACCCCACATGAAACCACTGCAAATGCAGCTCTCAGAAAAAAAAATCACAAAGGACCAAGAAGGGCAGTAGTAATCCTAAGATTAAAATAAATGAGTTATGAGAGCAAGTTAGAAAACTATGTTTGTAAGTAGGGATTTAATGGAAGTGACCAAAATCATAACTGAGATAACAGAAGCTTTTTTTTTATTTCAAGTGCAGAAGATTGGATAAGGGGAACACAAATAGAAGTTGAAGAAAAATAAATTTTAAGTAAGCTTTAAAAAATATCACTTTCCATCTCTGATAGCAGTAAGCAGGTTAAAAAACCTGCTGCTCAGAGTCATGAGGTGGTGACCTTGGGATTACTCAGGAAGGAGACTGGACTGAAAAGTGTTATAAAAATAAGCAAACTGCACCAAGTGAAATAGCTTCTACTTGCTGGCTCCTACATGTTCTGCTTTTATAAATGTCTCTGTTTTAAATACTACATGCTTGTATACCTAACATTCTGCACTGTGCTTTTCCAAGCTTGTAAAAATATTATGTATTTATTAGATCAAGAAACTGACAAGTTTCTGTAAAGAGAGAAGACTTAAGTAACTTGATATTTAGGCTGCAGCATCTGACCATCATTCTGGTGTTTTAGGTGCATGAGAAAACAAACATAACTGATCTCTGAAAACATAACAAGGATAATCATGCTAATGAATAGAAATCATAACTCAATATAAATGCTGAGTAATAAACCCATCATATGTCTTCTATTCTATTTGTGCCAAAAGGGAAGTTTTCTTCAGTCTGAAAACACTGTATGACAAGCTCCTCTATACTGTTGACATTACATGAGAGCCTGTAAATATCATCATGCATTAGCAACTCTTTGGTGCAACAGGAATTACTCACAGTCTCCTTGAAGAAGGTCTTACATGTACTGGAAATCATTTTTTTGCAGCAGTCATGAAGGACTGAAGGCAAGGCTGATTTTATTTAGCTCTTCCACTTTCTTGCCTGCAGTATTCATTAAAGCTTGGCTTCAGGAAGCTGCTCTGCCCTGTTATTTCAAAGAGGCATGGAGGAAGGCATGTTTGCAGTTCTTCTGAAACAAGCTCTGAGCCACTGTTCCAGAGCTCTGTAAAATGAATTTCTGCCTTGGATTTTGGATCACAGCAATTTCTCAAGCAAAAGCTGGTGTGGAGGTTTGGTTTTTTTCCAGAATTTTCCATGGCCTAGCATTTGAAGTGAAACTAAAGGACCTGAGCAACTGGGAAAGTAGTAAGCCAGAAATTATTCAGAAATTGGGAAGGAAGAGAAGTTTTGCTCTTGCCTTTAGCACTAAATCCGAGTTCAACTGGTGTGATTCATAGTTCATCATCTCCAGACCCAAAGTGTATGACTAGCTCTTGATGCTGCCAAACAGAGGTCAAAATATACACACCTCTGGGAGAGAGGAATGTGCCCTACAAGAGGGCATGGAAGAAAAGCTCTGCCAGTTGAGCAGTGTTTTTAAAGGAGGGAAAAGCTTATCTTCATGGAGCCTATTGTGATTGACAGGAAAGATACCTTACATGTATGTGGAAATTGGAAGCTCACAGCTGAACCCTAACTAATATGAATCTGTTATGTTGCAACAGAACCTTGGATCAGAGTTTCCTGAAAGAAAATCCCAGAAGGGTACTTACAAGGAAGCAGGGGAGGGACATTAAGAATGTGTAATGACAGAATGAAGGGCAATCATTTTAACTACAGCAGGGCAGGTTTAGATTACACATTGGGAAGAAGTTCTTTAAGTTGAGTGTGGTGAGTCACTGGAACAGTTTGCCCAGAGAGGTGGTGGAGGCTCTACCCCCGGAGGAATTCAAGGCCAGGCTTGATGAGGCTCTAAGCAATTTGCTCTAGTTAAAGTTGTCCCTTCTTGCAAGGGGGTTGGACTGGGCAACCATTAAAGGTCCCTTTCTTTAATTTGCACATTCTATGATTTTATTTTTCTAATACACACAATCCTCATTGTTCATCAAAAGCAGTCTGGACCCTGCCATACTGATGAAGGCCCTTGGCAAATACTTTATGATGTCATCAGGGATTTCTAGAAGTAGTGCTGCTATAGTACTGACATAACAGTTATGCTATAGAAGTCCATAACAAAGATTTTTTTCTTTACTAACTTTACACAGAGAAGCAGAGCACATACCAGAATACTTGATGTGCATGAACTAAAGCACTCATGTACACCCTAAAAGAATATAAGAATAGAAGTATATTCAACCAGCAGATGCTCCTTTGACCTTCTCTCCTCTCTTCCTCACCAGCACTATCCAGGCATCTTGATTCTCTTAACAAACTAGGCATGTCACTCTCTCTTATGAGCCATGCTACAGAAATTAAATGCCCTTTAGCTGTGAGAGTTCACATGGAATAATGGGATTAGAGAAATTAGAGAATGGTGATGATTTCATAGCTTGAATCACTCTTCAAAAAAAAAAAAAAGAATAAATACTGCCTTGTAAGTGCAATTTGGACTCAATAATGCAATTATCCAAGCAGAGTAAGTTTAAAAATTAAAGTTCTTAAAAATTAAATTCTTAAAATTAAAGTGCAAAGTTCTTAAGTTTCCCCAGGTGTTTAAGGGTGATTGTTTGTTTTCCTCCTTTTTGATGGGAGGGAAATGTGTATATGTGCTGTAGTAGAGATGGATTCATTGAAAATGGCTTCCTCTCTTTTAAATATTATTGCAATAGTAGCTACATAACACATAGGAAATAAGAAGTACAGAGGTCACAACAGCAAATGGAACAGGTCATGTTTTGGACACTGGCAGAAACAGCCTTAGCTTTCATTTTTAGTTAATTTCTTACACAATGACCTTAAAAAGTTTGAAAAACACATAGTCAAAGTCATCAGACTGACCTAAGAGAAAGCAGGATTTTTACAGCAAGATTTCATCTCCTAAATCAGAGACAGAATTGTGCTTAGTTTTGTGTTGGTTTACATTCTTTTCTAACTGCTCATCTCAGAAATATGTCTCTTTCAAGAAACTTCTATCCTCTGCCTTGATTTAATTATGTAGATAATAAATAGTTTTGAGGCAGAGTTATTCTGTTCTTCCTTTGTTCCACTATTAGAAGTGTCTTTATTTACAGTACTTTAATCATGCATTTGAAAGCATATTCAGGTCATACAGCATTTAGAAGAAGATAGATCCTTTGTACTTTCTTGAAAAGTCAAGATATTATCTACTTAATTTTTTTCACCACATTAAATTTTCTAAACATCTGTTTATTAAAGGTAACTCAGAGAGTTCCTATCAGGGAGAGGGTAAGGTATCTGGATCAAGGTGCTGGTTCAGCACTTGTTCAAACTCTTTGAATGACCTCAGGGGTGCTTTCCTCTTTCCACATGCAGAAACGCTGATGAATTTCACTGCTGGTGTCTGTCCTTATCACTCTCTGGGAGTAAAGTGTTAAGGAGAAAAAGTGCTGATCTGTGAGTATGGCCCTCGAAGAAAGGAAGGAAGGCAGGGCAGATTTGCTCTCCCAACCCTACACTCCTCACAAACTTATTCCACTAGTTTTGTGTTTGAAGGAAAAACAAACGGTAGAGGCAAACAAGACTGTGCACCACTCTTTCATGTGCCTTGCTTGGTAATTGGCTCTGTCTCAGGCTCTTTCAAAGTCCTCCTTTGAGCACTGGCACTCTCCCATTTTACATAGGAAAATTTTTGTTTGAAGAGTGACGTGTGGGCAGTCCAGAGAATTTCTCATTGTTTCAAACATTTTTTGTAAGTTCCATAAGACAGAATTAGTGGTTCATATCTGCCAAAGCCGTTACTACTGAGGTTTTTAAATTAATAAGTATGTGGCATTTCCCAGTCCCCTGGAGTGAAATATTAAAGTCTCTACCAAGTTGCTAAAAAGACTTTTTAAACTTGGATTAGCACAATCTAGAAAATGGATAGAAAGTTTATGTCCAATTCAGTGGTTTGACAAGCACATCCCCTCTTGACATCTTGAATCTCTAGTAGTGAGTCTGTTCTTCTAACATGAGGAAAAAACTTAGGCACACCTCTTTCTGGCATCTTCTGAAAATAGATGTGAGAAAATTACCTTGCTCCTGTTCCATGTCCATATTGTCTTTGACTCTCCCACTTGTTCTCCAACTCACCAGATGATCTCATCATTCTTTGATTTCTGCTTTCAATTATCAGAAAAATTCCTGTTTACTGAGATAAATAGGAGAGGCTGTCAAAAAAGTCTGTGCAGCTCTGAAGACCTGCAGTTTTGCTATCACATTCAGGGTGTTTGGAAAAAAACCCACCCTCTACACAGAGAATGTAGTTAACAGTACGCATTACTGCATGCAAGCTCTTTAGGAGAAAATGAAGGAAATTTTAGTTTATGCTTTGACTGTTAAAGTTTAAAAAAATATTAATATCCACATTAATAATCACTCTCGCTGAAGTGAATCCGAATTGATTTGCCTTGAATTTCCTGAATGTGGAAAGGTATATTTTTAGCAGTTTAGATTTTAAACATCTAATGGGGAAAAATATTCCTTTTTGTTAATTCAAGGGTCACGTTACCAGTCTTGCCTGCTTGCTTAATGTCAGTGGGGTAGGCTTGCTGGTCTCTGCTTTCTGCCTTCTTGGCAGCCACTTCCTGTGACTCCACCAGCTGAACTTCCTCTGATTAAATCCAACAAGTGCAGAAGGCACAGTCCTCCTCTTGCCTTCTCCTTTTCCCCTATGGTCAAACCATTTTGGAGTAACTGCAATAAACACCCTTTCAGTGATCTCAGGACTGGCTCAACATTAGGCTCATCTGCACTTGATTAAATTATAAATTCCTCATTCAGACAGGATCTGAAACTGGTGCCCTTCCCTTCACAGCATGGGTTTAGAACTACCAAGGGAATGTCTTGTCTTCTTTTGCTTTCCTGAACATTGCATGCTGCATTTCCCATGGTACCACATACCTACTTGGGTACAGCTCCCTACCTACTTATAGGGGCTGAAGGTCTTGCACCCCACAGAGGCTGTTGCTCCAGCTTCAGATTTTATTAAAACTTCTCCTTAAAAAGAGAAGGGCTGTGTTGTCTTCAAAGAAATCTGTGTCCTCAATACAGTCATCATTTGCACTAAAAGCGGGGAAAAGTGAAAAGAGACATACCATTGCACTCCTAGGAATCTTCATATTTCCAAATTGTAAGTCTAACTGATAAATATAAAATTTAAAACTTGGCAGATGATTACTATTACTTTTTTTTCTTCGGTGTGCCAATAATATCAACATTTCCCTCTCGCAGCAATTTTTTTCCTGAAAAAATGAACAAAGCTCTTCCTGTTTGTTCATATTAATAAAGAAATTACATGCATATACATAATTAGCAGTGATTTGAATAAAGAAGCATATGGATAAATGAAGGAAAATATTCCTATATGTGCCTATTTCTGTATTTCAGTGGGTGTTTAGGTTGTTCTGATAGCATTACATTAGATAGAGAGCATATATATATATAATTTTGTCAATTCTAATGCAGCTATTTTACTGCATAATGGTACATAATTATGTAATTGAGGCAAATATACTTGGTACTTGCAATATGCAACTATCTGGCAAAACACTATTTAGAAGTACCGGCACTGTGAGGTGATATATACAGGCGTCTTGAAATAAAGTAATCACTAAAGTTCTTCTTTGTTCCATTTCTCAGGTGAAAAGTATTTGCTAATGCACTGCACCTTCACCCTTACCTTTGCCAGGTTGCTTATATTCACATTTACATTTCTTTCATACCCACTGGCATGGATTTTGTATTTTTATGCATTTCTATACTAATTGTTTTCCTCTGTCATGAAGTAAGACATCAGAAATTTGCTGACTCCAACCATGCACCATTTCTTTTCAAACCAGACATAGCAAGTGTTTCATTCTCTTAAGGTTTCCACTGATTTTCTGAGTGACCATTCAGCATGAGATAAGAGACCAAAACTAGTGCTGACTTCTAGTCCTGGTCTCAGTTCAATTAAGCACAAAATCTGCTCTTTTGTTGCAAAGGAGTTATATTTGGTGCAGGTGTCAAGGCATTGGGGGACAGCAGGAGTGGCCTCTGTGAGAAATGGCATGACTCACTACGCTCTCCCAGCTCCCATCCCTCCACACTGCTTGGGGAAATCGAGAATCAGAAAAGAAACAATGAAAATATGTTAATTTTTTTGCTTCATTTTGTTTCTCACAGATCTATTTTAAATGGCACTAAGTTAAAAATAGTTTTCCCTGAGTCAAGTCTCTTTGCCTAAAATGGTAATTCATAGGTAATCTCCTATCTTCATTTCTTGTTCATGTTTTATTCCTTCATGTTTTATTTCCGTTTCCTTCTCTCCCCCTGGAGAGAGTAGGGCGAGCAGGTGGGTGGGAGTTTCCCTGCTAGCCACAGCTAAGCCTCTACAAAAAGATTTCATTTGGATGTTTGAACACAAAAGAATTCTCAGAAGTAAGAGACTTTCCATCAAGCCCAAAGTTTCAGAAACAAGACTGGAGTCCTGCCTGACATCTACTCTCCCATTTGTCCAGTTCAGTCAAGCATTTCAGCAATCCATTTAGATTTGTTTTAAGTTTTAACACAGTTGTTATTAAGCAAAGCACCTGAGCAGGATTTGGGCCATAGTGATTAGGAACCTTCTTCATTTTCACAGTTGAAATACTGATTCAGTTTCTTTCTGCCAGTTGCTGGAAGGCCTCCAGAATTGCACCACATTATTCTTACTTAGCTTGTTTTTCCTCAGAGTGCTTAACTGGCCCTTATTTCCAAGTAGCACACAGCACTTTTTATCCCAGTGCATTACTTCTGATCCAAGCATTGAAAAAATTTGGACTTGCATATAAGACAGAGAACATTCTCTTTCCCTTGCATGGTGCAGTACCACATTTTGAGCAATTAAAAGTTGCAGATCCAGAGAGTACCTGCATTCCAAATTCATGTTCAAAATGAATCTATTTTCAGGCAATAAAAAAGGCTATTTAAAGCACATCACAATAGAGAGAATAAAGGAAGAACTTGGCCCCTTAGTAGCCTTAATGAGCTGTTATTGCATACATGAATTTGGGGCTACATTTTGACGTATTTAAGGTATGATGGCTAATTTGGCTCCCAGTTCACAGTGCAGCTTGCCCACCTCTTCATATCCTAACTAGACAGGTGCCAGAAGACACAGTTGAGATGTCAGGCACTGGGAGGACAATGTTATTTGTCTTACTGTCCTACAAGATGTTCTCTGGGTATCTCTGAAGCAAAGATGAGGACAGGCGACACACATGCACTTACACACAGAGATGCAGGAGAAACCCACAGAGAGATATAATTAACCAGTTAACAGCTGCTAATGAGAGCCACTCATTGAAAGATTTAAGACTGGTTTTCACACTCACAAAATTCTACTGCTGTGTATTCAGGGACTGCTGCTGTTCTTGGGGATTTAGGCATCCAGATCTCCAATTTTTTGCCCTTAGTTCTAAAAAATTGTTTACTTGAATTCCATACAGTACTCTACAATTAATTAGAAATCTCATTAAGGGAAACAAGGCTATGCTATATAATAAAATTTTGGAGGGAGTGTGTCGTGTGACAGGCAGTTGACTTCTTAAAGGGAGAAAGATCATATTTGCTCTGAAACTCAGAAAGTTGCTCCTCAGCATTGCAGGCACAGAGGGATTGGTAAAAATTGTATTTCCTTATATGCTTCTGCTGCCAACAGTCCTACCTTGGCAGATTTTTCCAATGTCATACGTGAATTTGATCAGTATTTTCCTCGCTCAGAAGGACCCAGTGTCTTTTTAAGGTCTGGAGACATTCTTGGAAAGGATGTAATTTCCAAATCTGACTGGTTTGTGCAGTAAGTTATCCTCTTAGTTTTAATACAAACATTGTTAATTCAACTTCATCAGATACAAGTCATCATTAGGAAGAGGTACATGATGCAAGAGAGTAACTGTCATTTTACATCATCTTCATATGGTAGTCATAGATTTCTAATACAGTGATCATAAGCCCTTATGAATTATCAACTCAGTCTTTGGGAATATCAGTTCCCTTATTTCACTTGGCTTTAATTTATTGTTCCTAAGTAGAGGACAATTATCATTTGCAGCCAACTGCTCTTCAGACACTCTAGAGAAAAGGCGTTTGCTTCTGAAGCTTTTTCTCAATTGTTTCTGCTATTACATTTTTTTAAACAAACATAGTTCATGTGCTGTCTCTTTTTTGCTAACAGACCGGTCTTATGGGCTGCTAAGACTGGTCATCACAAGTTTCTGAGTTTTGAAGGACTTTCATGGATATCAGGAAAAAAGCCCATGAGGACCCAAGTGGCTAGTGTTAACTTGGCCTCCACGTGGACAACCAAGCCAGTCTGACCAGGATTGCAGCTGGCATATGGTTTTCTTGCTTCAGAAACTGTGAGAACCTTGCACGCATCCAGCTGAGCATAAGAGGGCTCTGCAACTGTGACAAGGGAAATTATGATAAAGAAATAAATGAAAATGTCAGTCAGAGCAAAAAAGGAGTTAATATCTTCATTATTAGTGCTCTTCTGGTCCTGTCTGTTGCAATCCAACAGGCAGTAATAATATACATTTATAAGTGCTTCATCCATTCTTTATTTTAGGAAAAAGGAGAGATTTT
>VZTY01009628.1:39704-142723 GCA_013400935.1 Turnix velox | reverse complement strand
GTTTCTTTAGCTTTCAGAAAAGGCACTTCTGCCTGAGAGAACATTGTCATGACTGAGATAGCAAAGGAAACAAAGACAAGGATTAGCCAGCCGGTAGCACCTGTAGGTAGTTTCTATGGACAAGGAGAGGAACAGGGTCATTTTAATTCTAGAAGCAATTTGGTTACATAAACATGTCTCCATTTACATTTAAGTGGTTATTTCATCCTCCTTGTGCACTTATGTCTTTTGTTTAACTTCAAGCTCCCAGACAGTCCACAGATGACTTTTATGCATTTTTAGTCAAAGACTTCTGTAACATTTTCTCTACATTCTCTGTCCTACGCTTAAGCTTCAGTGTTGTGTATCAGCTCAGGAGACCTATTTTCTGCTGTCTGGATTTTTTCAAGCCTTTCTGACACATCTTTTCAAGAAAACAGCCAGCTTTCATTTTTAAAGCCTTCTGAAATCCTTCATGGGAGTCCAAAAAAGAGGGAGTTTCTCTCCTTGCAACACAAAAGCGTTAGACATTTCCCTCAGCCTCCCACGGGGTGAAGGTCCCGAAACAAATATAAAGGTACTTTCCTTAACAACCTTACAAGCCTGACATCAATGCTTTCCATGGAACAGCTCTCACTAGAACAGATTTATATAATCCCCAGGCCTCAAAAAGATATCGTGCAATTACACCAAGTCTTTTGTGAGAAACTCAGAAAGTTTTAGTGCATCACTGAGCAGTTAACATCTGTGATTTCCTACTGAGTTCTGAGGTTTAAATCAATTAGCAGTAATTGGGGCTGTTTACATTGGCCTTTCATGTGGAACAGGCATATGCTGGGATTTTAAACTAAATGTTTAAAGTTCCTGCACCAAGTGACCATGCAGCATGTTTTTTAAAATATTTTGACCCTATGCTGTGCTGTTAGCTTGGGTAGTAATGTCCCTAGAAGGCATTTCTAGTACTTTAAACAAAACTCAAATCACCTGATTTGGAGGAAAAAAGAGTTGTTTTCTTCTTATTTTTATGTTCTCCATTTCTCAACATCTAACTCTTTATGCTGCACTAAAATCACATGAACCTGAAACAATTAAATGCAACAAACCAGCTAATTTTGCATAGAGTGATCTTGAAAATTTTCCCCAGCCTATTAAAGGTAATAAACCTACCACATCGAATTACACTCAGAAGTGCTATATGCAGTTTTTGTAAGGGATTGAGGCCATAGATAACAGTAGTTAGCAGTGCAGAATTATATTGTGTAGTTTCAAATAAACCTGCAGATCTTTTGGTACAGGGATGGTACCAATCAAGAAGTTAGCTGAAAGCTTCCTGTGGCATTCCCCTGGCCAGCTGGAAGTAAATTTCCCAATTTCATCTATTCATCTCAATTTCCCTATTTCATCATGAGGAGGGAAAGAGCAATATTTTTCCAGTTTTTCTATGGTTTGGGAGCATTCCAAACCCTTAAGAATAAACAGCGGATTGATTTATTAGAGTCTACAAGTCCTTGGTTCCTTTAAATAGATTTACCAGTGCTAGCACTTCTAAAAACTGTCTTCCATAAATGAGACTGGAAGCAGGTGCTGACCCATTGCAGGTACCTCAGCATCTGCAGAGGGAATTGCTATTTATCCCTGTTGAGTAAATGGGGACAACTTGTGACACAGAGAAGCTGAGAGACACATCATTTGCATGAATGATGCTGAGGATTTCTTACACCTTTACAATGAATGGAAAGCTAGACAGTGGCTATTCCACATTAGAAATGAAGCAAAAAAAACATTGGAACAAATGCTTATTTCCATTCTGTTATGTTGCTAGGGAAATCTATAACAAATACCATTATTATTGGGCAAAGCCAGGTCAATGGAGAAACGCCTTTAAAAAATTGAAAGCTGAAGTGAGACACAATTACATTTTGTTCAGGTCAATAGGCACTTTCACTCAAGAGGACAATTATTGAATAGCAAACCAGAAGATGCAAAGCCATCATTACTGTGTAATGAACTAAGCATGGAGCTGCTTTGGCAACTGTAACCTGAGAACACCATCAGCCAATTGCCAGTGATTTTTTAAAGTTAAATAAATGTTTACATGGAGAAAAGCAGGGGAGGTTGGAAATGCACATGACTTATTTGCTAATATGCATCTGGCTTTTCAGATTGCTCTCTCCTTCCTTGCAGGAGTACTTTTCTGAGGCTAGGACTAGACATGAGGACCTGGAAAAGTGCTGATTGCAATAGGGACAGTGGTGTCCAGTCACTGGCAACTGAAGGGCACGGGACCTTTCTCCTTCTGTTACCACCCAAGACATTTTCACAATCATATCTACTCCCCTTTCAAATATAGGAGTCTGCATGTCTTCCCAGTTTTGCTAATTGCTTTTTCCACTTCCAGCTAAACAGCCACTTGAACTCAGCCCTTCCTCATATGGATTTGTCCTTTTCCTCCCCCTGCTTTTCAGACTCCTGCTCCCAATGCGCCCTGCAATGCACTCTGCCCTCAGTATTCTACAGTCTGGGTAAACACAGCCACAAAGGGGTCATCCTCTTGACCAGAATGTTATTGAGGTGAAGGTTTCTCCTGGCTTTGCTTGGGAAGTACATGTCAACATAGAGGTTACTCCAACAGGAATCAGCTGTACTTACGGAATTACAGAGTGACTGAGGTTGGGGAGGTCATCTCATCCTAGAGCCTTTGCTCTAGCCATGTTCAGACAGTTTCTGTATATCTTCTCTGCAAGGATGGAGGCTCCTTGGGCAACCTGTTCACATGCTAGGTCACCTTCACAATAAAATACTGTATTTCCTGATGCTCAGACAGAGCAGAACTGAGCTGCAAATGCTTCTCCTAATACAGCTTAGGATACCATTAGCCGTCATAGTGGCAAGGGGATATTGCTGGGTCATGCCAGCTTGGCGTCCAGAAGAACCCTCAGGTCTTCTTCTGCCTTAGCTGCTCTCTGGCTGGGCAGCCCCAGCCTGGGCTGATGCAAGGGATTGTCCCTACCCAGCAGCAGGATTTTGCACTTCCCCATGTTGAAATTCATGAGACTCCTGTCCGCCTGTTTCTCCACCCTGTACAGGTCCCTCCAAAGAGCAGCACTAGCCTCTGATGTATCAGCCATTCCACCTGGTTTTTGTCAACTCCTACATAGGAAGCATACAATCACAACCAAAGCTGGGGTCCAGTCTGGAGCCTCACTCCCAGCTCTGCCATGAGAAGCTGCCAGGAGTCACTAAACCTCACTACTGCTTGAGCTCTCTCCATATGGCATGCAGAGATGTCTGGAGGAGACTGTCCCCCAGAAGTCCATGTCCCTGGCCGATCAGTGACCTGTAGTGACTATTTATTTCAGCCCGTGTAACTTGAACCATTTAAATCCTGCCTGTACTGCGCAGTATGTGAGTGGAGGCTGTTTGTGTAATTATCTTCCTGTAACCTAATTCTGCAGAACGTGGTTCTTATCTACATCGTGTCTCCTTTCCATTGCTCTGACATTGAGAGAAGGGACAGACAGCTAAATACACTTCAAGAATATTTGATCCAGCAAATACAGCAAAGCAAAGGAAAATTATGCTTACAGCCTTACAGAAGTCAGATCACGTGCATTTTCTTTAATTACAGCAGCTGCTCCTTGTTCCTTCTTCATGCACATTATCCTTGTGATTTTGTTGGCTTTTTCATCCCAGCTGATCTCCTATCACTCCCCACAACGATGTAAGGCAGATGATGCAAGTTTATAAATTTGTCCTTCCAAAATCTGTCACAGTCCAATTCTTTCATTGTGTTTTCCATTTCAAATCCAAATTATCTCTGGTTTGAGGAGCTGAGAAATCAGTAACTTATTGGGGTGATGACATACTTGGACTTTTTTTGTCCTCACATCTCATCCCATGCTGATTTATGAAAAATGCTCCAATCACCTTTAAATATGTAGTTTGATATTCAGGCTTCATTGTCTTTACATCAATACAGTGACATTGCAATGCTTTACCATAATTTCTTAGTCTTTATTTTGCATAGAACAACACAGGCCTCATATTAAACAGGTTCAAGTGTATTTGAGAGACAAAAGGTGACAGAAGTGGTAATCACCTCATTTCTCATTAAAGATGACTTAGTACCCAAGGGACTCATATTAGAATAAATATTCTATCTCCTGTTTATTAACCTTTGTTCTTTAAAATGGTGAATGAGTGCTGATAAAGCTATCGTTATTGTGACTGCCTCAGGAACTGATCGTGTTTCTTCAGCTCCTAATATGATTTGGAGTCACCTTACCAAAAATAAACAGAACTTGACTCTATTATGCTCCAGATTGAATTTCTAACATATATTTTAAGCCTAAATATACAGGCAACATCATCAGATTTCTCACTATCTGACATGAATGAAACCTACTAGGTATTTAGTACATAGTTTTTATATATGCTAAACAGAAGCAAAGCAAGTGCAAAAATTACACAGTCTCTAAGTTTCCTAAGTCCCCAAGTTTATTTCAGAGAGTGAGCTCTTTTTAGGAGGGTAAACAAACTTTCCTGTGTTGTATGAGAGCTGCCATGTTTCAAACAGTAGCCAGAGCAAGCTGCTTCAAAAGGAAATTCCCAAACTCCTAAATTTGGCTGTTATAGCACAATTTATTTGCTTGAACACAAGATAAATGTCCTGAAGCAGGAGAGTTTATACTGCTCCAGTAAATGATAATTTTAGATCTGGCAATTTCCCCTTAATGCCAGTACTAATGAAGCATTATTGTTTCAACTGCAGAAGCTTAACAGATACAGAACAAACAATGAGGAAACAGAATAAGCATTGATTTAATAACATAATAGAACTGTGCCTTAATGGAGAATAGGCAGTCAAGAAAATAGCAAAATATCTGAGTGTTACCATATAATTTTGTACAAAGTTGATGGGAATAAGTCCAGTAAATATAAAAAACAAGGTAACCGGAATCAAGAGGACTAAACTTTCAATGGACTCAATCAGCACCTTCAGAGTAAATTAACTTCATATGATTTATTGTCTTTATGAATGCTAAAATCTTTCAACTCTGTGGCCAGATATTATTTTCCTTCATAGTTCTCTTATATTTTCTTTGCATAAAAATTCAAGACTGTTTTTTCCAGTCAAAGAAAGTGGCAAAACAGATGTCCTGTAAGGATTTCAAGGCTACCAAAGAGATTTAGCACCTTGCTAAGGGTGTCTGTCACGGACACTGAAATTATTTTAGTCATTGCCTGTCTAGTAAGCCATGACCATGAATCCCAGACAGTGGATGCTCCAAGTCACTCATTAAGTTTCTGAACTGTGCATAGGAGGTTGGAAAGAATATGGTTCCCAGGCATGCAGCCTCTACCAGCACTAATGGATCTGGACAACTGCAAGTCTTTACTGGCATTAAAAAAAAAATTCCATTTTAAAATCCAGTATTTACATAACCTTTTTTAATTTTTACTATAAAAAACCTACAAGAATGACTGCAACCATTTCTGATAAGAACCAGAAGATAAAAGTCAGACACACTGATTGCTTTGTTACCTTTTAACTTCTCTGCCTGATGGTCACGTTGACAGGTTTGACACTTTATTTAGTGAGGATTGGTAGTAAAATCTTCTTGGCAAGACACTTGACACTTACCTCACTTTAATATTTTCCCCATGCATCTCCTCCGTGGGCTGATTCATTTCAGGAGCATTTGATGCAAGCAGAACCCATTGGAGCACAAAGTGACAGATGAGAATGTGAAGACTTCTAGCTATCCAGCTCAGTACTCGCAAGCAACACAGGGAACTATGCCAGAGGCAGGTAACCAGGACATTTGCTGAAGTCCTTGAGAATTGCATGTGTTACTGAGTTTGAAAAGGAACATTCAGTTTTTCTAGTTACTGGCTGAAGACTATGCAATGCAAATCAAAACACAATCAATCCTCCATTTCTTTGCTTGAGAGACTCTTCCAACTCCCTGCTTCTCCTAGGCTGCAGAATCCTGGTATACAAATGAAATGAGCTCAGTATGATTTCAAATGGGAGAAAGGACTAAAGAGTGGTTATGAGCTAAATGGGCTGTTTCAAGCTCAGGGTGTACTTCCCAGCTCCATGAAATACTGAGAAGTTCTAACAGGTGGTATTATAAGTGGCACAGCAGGGTCAGCCCAATCAGTTATTAATGCTCAAGTGAGGATGTTCCACACTTCAGCACCCTTGTCCTACTCATTTCTCCCCTCCCAGGAGAAACAAAGCCATCAAAATCAAAGTGAATATCTTCTGCTTGATGAAGCGTAGCAGTGTGTTTGGTCAGGAAGCCATCAGAACTGGCTCAGAATAAAGGATGCTTGGCTGTCATAGCAGGGCCACACCTTTCACTGGGACATTCAATAACACAGAGATAACTCAGACCCTGGCCTGAGCCTGGAAAATGCACTGTCTTAGATACTCCATGTCCTGGATATGAGTCTATTCATCCTACACTGATGGTCAGATCTACTCAGGCAAAAGGGAGATCTGAATCTGAGCCTTCTACAGCCCACATAAGTGCTCGGCCCACTTGCTCAGCATTTAAAACCAGGACTTCTGCTTCTTCTCTCCTGTTAAAAGTCAGCCTAATGTTCACCACTTTTTTACTTCCTAAAAAACCAGAGGATATAGCACTTAATGCTGGGACAGAGTTAAGAGTTGTTCAGACACTGGAGTCTGTTTCCTGAGTTCCTCCTGCTCACTGGCTGACGTGGCTATTTGCATTTTTCTCATCCCCAAGGCTCCCAGGGATGCAGCCCAGTGTGGCTGTGCACAGTGTGGGCTTGATAATTTCACCAGGCTGCTCTGCCAGTCCCACACACTGCAGCATCTCACTTTCATTTGTCAAGCCCACTCTCAGCATGCCCTCGGCCTTAAAATGGTTGCTAGGGAATGGTGCTTTTTGCTTGGGAAAACAAAGAGAGGAATGTGAAAAGAACTGGTTAAACACATAGGGGTGCTCAGTATTTAATCTTTGCCTTTGTTACCTCGATGAAGAGAGGGCTGCAATAATTCCCTTTGCTGCTTTATGACTTAAAAGTAGGAGTTCGATGCCAACAAATGTTCTGACATGACTACTGGCAAGCTACTTGCATCCCCATCAAACCAGGAGCTGCTCACAAAGAAAGAAAATGAGAAAGATAAGCCCGCCCTTAATATGAAAGTTCACCCTTTCAGCTAGGAACGGAAACATGGCATAACTCAAGTGCATGGGTGACAAACTCACTGAGCATCATTGAGATTCAGGTCTGGTCAATAGCATTAAGCCTGCTAAGAGCCTCAGTTGCAATCCCCCTCTATGGGAAGAGTGACTTTCCCTCCTCACCCCAAGGAGACCATCTCCCTGGTTGCCTATTAGGGCTACCACAGCCTTCAGCAAGGAATGTCTTATTCTTAATCAACTACTTTAACTCCAGCTGGGATAAAGCAAAATCCAAGCGGGAGCATTTATTTACAGCATCCAAAACAGACACCGCAGTAACAAGGAGGTTTTAAGACATAAGAAAGTAGGATAAACTCAGCCTTCTTACAAGAGAAAGTATAAAAGATCCTTTTTATTTAGTATTCCATTCATTCACTGCAGGTGCTCTCCTGATGTGTCATGGATGCTGCTTTCTTTTGTGTCATGTGTTGCAAGCTGCACTTGCTAGAAAAAAACCACTTTTCTCCACACCAGTGTCTGTAACTAATCTCTTTTCTGAGGCCTCTGAGAAAATTTAATTTTTTCTCTTGAAACTTTCTTTCTGTCTGAAACTTTCTTCTAACTTACTCAGCAGATGATTTTGACACTCCTCTGGTTAAATTAAGAAAGTCTCACTTCTTTGGAGCTGAAAATGTCACTTTGTCAGACCAGCTGTCATCCCTGGTGCTTTACTAAGCCAACAAGCACTTTCTTGACTGAGATCGAGTGCCACCTTACCTGCTGAACCTCTCCTTCCCTGCAATGGCGAGTCAAATGCTTTCAAAGTGAAAGTGTCTCCAGGCACTTGAATTTGTCTTTAAAATCAGGAGAACATTTATAAACACCCTTGGCATAAACACGTCATGCAACAAGTGAACACAATCATTATCATCCTTTGAATGAGATGATAACTCTGGGTTTAATGCAAATGAAGGAGGTGGAGGGGAACCCTTTCTTCCAAATATGCCATGAAAATATAAGAAACTATTGACAATAGAACAGACTTTGGCACCTATATAAGATATTTCTTCCTGAAAAGTGTCATACTTTCAACTCACATTGACTATCTATGGAACAAATAATTGTAGGGAAAAGCCCAAGCCATTTTACATGTATATTTGGATGAGGGTCAATTTTATTTCAGGAGTCTGCTTTTGGGATGACCTGTTTCCTTTAAGGCTTTCTATATGTTTCTGGACAGGATGACAAGTGAATGACAGCAGAGCTGACAGCTCTATTAGCTGCAGAAACAGGATGGGCAAATGCCACATTGTATCACCTCTGGATAATGAGCTGCATTTCTGACTGCAACCCAGTTTCTCGCAGGACAAGCCTTGATGTGACAGGTTTGTGGTAGATGGAGCAACACAATCTGAGAACTTCTTTTATACCTTTACTAACACACCTACTATATATAGTGCAAAGAAGGCAAAAAAAGTCCTCTGTAAGCTCAGCAAAAAGCAGATTACGTACAGAAGGATTCTAAGACAAGACTTTGAGCACGCTGCTGTGAACGAGATCATCCCAATGTTTTCTGATGGTAGCCCTCTGTCCTAACACATCTACAGGTCAAGTTGCTCATTCCCTAACTTTCCCTTCCCACTCACACCACACTTCAGGGCATCAGATTTAGGAGCCATGGGGATGCTGAGAAAAAGGGCCATGTCTCAGTTTCTGCTCCAGGATCTTTCTGTTCTTTCATTACAAATCTAGAAAAGCAAGTCAAGAGACCCAGAGAGATGCCAAGATCTGTTCCTACATCCTGGGACATTACAGGGACAGGGGCAGGTCTGTAAGTAAAGGTATTCATATGGGATTATTGAATGGATTTATAGCACAGGGTCTAAGTCAGAAGTGGTGCTTGCCTACAGCCCCAAAGTTCACTTTTTGGGAATTATTAATATTCAGTTAATTCTATCCAACATTGCTATTAAAACATATACTTGAATCATAATAAGGTTTCCAGACATGAGCTGTTCATAGGCTTGCCAGTTGCTCTTTGTTTAATCTTGCTTGGTTAAGCTGTTGTAGAAATCTGCTACTTACATGTTTTCCCAGAGAAATTCATACTATGGAACGATTTCTTGTCTTCCCTTTCTTCGCCTGTGAAAAAAATTGGTAAGTAATAAGGATTTAAAAAATGAGGAAAAATAAATAAAAAGGACCTAAAATGTAAGTATTCTCATATCTGAGATGGTATTGCAAACATGTTTTTCCATAAAATAAAGTTAAAAATAGCCAAGAAAATTAACATATTTCACGAGACTGTTAGACTATTAATTCTGTGGAAGAAATGATTTTTTGTGAGAAGGTTTTAAAACTCTATTATTAGTTATTTAATATCTGTCAAAAATTCAAGAAGGGAACAAAAATTTTTTTTGATTCTGTGGAAGCATAGAAGCAGATACACACAACAGGCATAGGGACAATGTTGTTTGCCATATGCTTCACTCGGATCTATGCCAGTGCTGCAAAGAGAGTGAAAATCCTTGTAGGATTCTTTCCATTCTTCATAGGATTCTTTCCAATCTTTCCAATCTTTCATATCTCTCCTTGTATTAACACAATTCTCAATGCAGTCAAACAAAATAGAAGTTGTCTCTATTGTTTAGTTTTTAACTTAAGTCAAAATTATGCAGAAGAGTGAAATGGTGAAAATAAAATTAATGGGGAAGCAGGATGTGTTACATTTCAATAGTTCTCCTCGTGGATATACTAAATATACTTCTTAAATGTAACTTCAGATGAACAGGGCTGGAATTATTGTATCTCTGCAGAGAAAGAAGAGGGGAAAAAATGCATGTTGGTCTGAGAGAAGGAGATATGAGAGATGATCCAGGAAGATGTGGCAAGGAATTCAGAAACCATGAGACATTAATGATATGTGTTGATTTAATTAACCCATGTAACATCATTTATCATGCTAATCACAAGAGATGTGCCCATAAAAGCCAGTGTTTGAAGGTCATACTTGTATGTAACATACTTACTATGCTACACAAATGTCCATCTGTAGAGATCTCTTTTACTTAGACTTTGAAAAAAAGTGATTGAAATACAGTTTTGAAAAGCCTCTACATGAATAACACAGTCTTATATATTGTAATCGGGTCCATTCATCCTCTTAAAAATCTGGAGTTTCTGGCTTCCCTGTATTTAGCAGATTTAAATGTCAAAAGTAAACAATCAAGACCTACTTATATAGTGGCATCTGTAATGAAGTTGGAATCCACAAATTTCAGGACATTTTATTGTTTTATAACAGCAGTTTTCTATCTGCCAGTCTTTTCTGCCTACTGCCTCTGCCTGTTCATTATTCAGGAAAGAACTTAAATAATGATAAGGCTCCAAATGAATTCTCAGTAGCAAAAAAACTTCTTAAGAGCTCATTTATGGTCTCAGCTACATAAGGGTAAGACTCAAGTACCCTGATGAAGGGAAAAGAGTTCCTGGGGATACATGCCAGCATAAATGAGAGCTTAATTTGGCCCTAGATTAGAAACCCTTTGTCAGCTGAGGGCTCAGATATCCTATAGCATTCAGTGCTGCCCCTCTGACACTAGGCATTTTTCTGTCTAATTAAAATTTCCTTGCCTTAGCTTGAAATTATTAATATTTTTAAAATTAATTTTTAATCCTCTTTCTCATTTTCTGACTTGCAAGGCTTGTGAAAAGCATTTTGCAAATGTTTGTATTTATCTGACATATTAAGCAGTGCACGGAGCCCCTAAGCATGCATTTCTTTAATTGAAAAAATGGTATTTCTTTAATTTTAAAAATGGTATAATAGGATGCATGCTTATTCATTTCTTCATCCACCTTTCCATTAGCAAGAATTAGGAAAGCACCCCTGGGAGCATACACCTCTAGCACCCTTTGTATGCTGACTGGAAGCATAGCTTTGCCCCCTATGGCATGAGCCCTCAGCCAGTCGAATCTCAAATAGGTTGCAACAAGACAAAACTCAGCAAAGCAAAAGCCCTCCTGCATATCACGGGGTGGAAAAGTGTTCAGCACTAACACCTGCACAAGTGACAGTCTACAACTGGTTAGGGCTCAGCTGCAGTGTCTTCTGCTTGAGCACGTTTTAGATGCCTCACAGTTAAACAAAGATGTTGTAAATTAGAGTTCTCTCTCAACATTTTCAGACTATCTCTGTGATATTTGAACTTCTTTTACAGTGGCTGCACAGGAAAGCCAACCTGAAGGACATTTTCTGCTACAGAGAAAAGGAGGGGATTATGCTGATTTGGCTTCACTACATGAAGAACGAGAGGTGAAGTTTTAATGTACTTCTAATTCTTCTTTGTCCCCTTCACCATTGTTTGTTTTACCTTTTAAAGTTTCCTTCAGGGTAATTTAAAACACTTCTTTTCTTAAATTCAGACTGGCACTAAAGGACCATTTCTATCACAAAATAGCCAAAGTACTTGCACAGTGAAGCTTTTGTTACTTCCAGAGCTTTGTTCCTGCTGACATAAGAATACAGGATTATTTGTACAGTGCAGTGATAGCCTGGCTTTAGGTTTTTAGGGAAGATGCAGGGAACCATCAGGTCTCATGATGGGAGTTCAACCTTTAGGTTTCTAGGCTGCTGTAACAGTTTAACTCCAGCCAGCAACTTGGATCATGCAGACACTCATTTCTCCTTTCCCTGCAGTAGGATAGGGAGAAAAGAAAATAAGGTTGAGATAAAGACAAAATAACAGGTAGAGCAAAAGCCTTGCATGTAAGTAAAGCAAAATAAGCAATTAATTAACCACTTCCCATTGGCAGGCAAGCGTTCAGCCACCTCCACGAAAGCAGGGATCCAATATGCGTAACGGTATGTTGGGAAGACAAAAAGCCACCACTCAGAATGTCCTCAGCTTCCTTTTTCTTCTTTCCCTGGTTTTATATCCTGAACATGCCAACACAGGACATGGACTATACCTTTGGTCAGTCAGGGTCAGCTGTCCCAGCTGGTTCTCCTCCCAACTTCTTGCACCCTCCTTCAAATAACTCACTGGTGTACTCAGGGCTGCGTGAGGAGCAGTAAAGGCCTTGTTTGCCCCACAACAACCAAAAACACCCATGTGCCAGCAACACCACTCCCATCCCAAATACAAACCACAGCACCACACCAGCTGTCAGCAAAAGTTTTTGCAGCTTCATCCCAGCTGCAACCATGACACCTGTAATACTTGCTTTAGGATTAGCGAATCACAGAATCATAGAATGACCCGGGTTGGAAGGGACCTCAAGGATCATGTAGTTCCAACCCCCCTGCCTAGCAGGGCCACCGAACAAGGATCATGCCTTACCCTTCAGGTATTGTTGTCCTTGCAGGGTACTCAAGTAGCAAGGGTACATTAGTAAACGTGCTATTTTGTCTGTTACTATCTAGATAAGGGACAGGGTATTTCTTTGCCTTCACATCTGTTAAACCTTCCTATATTCCTAATGACCTGCAGGATGTTCAGCCCAGATAATACCATGAAACTCAGATTAGACAAAAATAGCACATGCTTGAGAATTCACCTCTTTCTCCTCAGTCACTGGCAACAGGGAAAGACGGCAGCCCTTCTAGCTCTTAGCAGCTGCCTATAAAATAAGGGACACCCCAACAATGCATCTGGAGTCCAGCTTTTCTGCTTTAGAAAAGGGGCCTCCTGGAATCTCACGCAAAGAGAGGATTGTGCTGCCCCCTTTTCAAAGACAAACACTAGATCTGGATGGCAGAGGTGGAGTCACATCTTTAAGGCTAATCCTTGCTCCTTTATCCGAAACAGGAAATTCCAAATCTGTCATCAAAGCAATGCACTTAAGGCATAACCCATTTAACTTGTTGGGTTTTTTTTTAAACAGATAGATTAGAACAAAACAAACAGTGTGCATTTTAAGAAGACTGGATGCTATTAATGACAACTCTGGGAGAGTATAAATAAGCTGCTACAGTTTAACAGAATTTCCTAGACTAGCATAAATTAATGGCTCATGGGCTAAAATAGATCTGCAGCCTCTGTTTGCTGTAGAAGCTCAGCTATTCTGCTAGTCTCTGAGAGAGAAGGATTACAATACAATAAACACACCAGGATCTTGAAAAATATGAGCAGATAGCAGCTGCTGTTAAAAAGTGGAGCAACAACACAGAAGCAAAACTAATAAAATAATAAGAACAGGTTTAAGGCATCCTCTTCAGAAACACTATCCTACAGGTTAAAGATATGAAGATTTAGCTTTTAACAGCTGTGGTGTGCAAGGAACACATCCTCTCCCCTGTGTAAGTGCTTCAATTCTTGTTCTGAGCTACATAAATCACAGTCAGGGTAAATGCATTATGAGTTAAGGGAAGGAAATAATACGATCTCCTTGCAGACATTGGGAGCAGCAGCATTTCACATATGTGCCAAAATGCCACACAGCTATTAGTATAGAACAAGATGCATCTTCTTTTACAAAGAGTCTATAGCAAATTCATATTTTATCTCTTAAATCCTCAGCTGCTTACAGCAGGACTCACAGTCTTTATAGCATTTCTCCTCAGAACATCTCTTTCAGGACTAGACTCAGCTTTTCTCCCATTTTACAAGCACAGATGAGAGACACAGATAGAGACAGGTAGAGATACATAAAAAAGAACTAGGTGCACAAATTCCAGTGCCAGCCACAAAGCCCAAGGATATCCAGTTACACTGGGCAAAAATCATAGAACTAAGAGATGAAACAAGCATCTTTTCTGACATAAATTTATAGTGAAGAAGAGTTGACAGAGTCCATAGTTGCTCCTGACATTAAAAACCTCCTTGGGAGAGTGGATCCACCTGAAAGTGAGAGACAAACATAATACAACACTGACCATGGTGTCCCCATTTTCTGATCACAAATCAGTTTCCTGTTGACAAGGCCATTTTTCAAGGCAGCATCTTTGTCTCCAAGCCCTTCCCACACAGTTAGAACTCCATCAGGCCATTTGGGAATACATTTAACAAAGATGCCTTTTGCATAAGTGAGATAGTACCGAAGAAATGCAGTTCTATAAAACAACAGCACAAAAGGGAGGAGAAAATCTGTCTGGAAAAAACAGTGAAGATGGCCCTCAATTTCCTAATAAAACACACGAGTGCATTGTTGCTCACCCATCCTTCTCTTTATGAATCACACTAAAAGGAGATTACCAGAGTTTTGCAATGTTTGCAACTCCATGTCATTAGTAGGATAAGAAGACAAAACTGTGCTTTATTATCAACACCTATCTCAGTATGAAAACTGCTCATATGTGACCTTTAATCTTTAATTCCTTATTCAATCAGATGTACAGATAACAAAGGTATTGAAGCTGTATATGAAGTTGTCACTAAACACATGACACAGTCAGAATTCTTTAATGTTTTCCTCCATGCAATCCAAAGCTTTTTCGTACACATAATCAAAAACTTTAACCTATGCTTAGATAATGTGACAAAAAACTTAGAGGCATAAAATAACAAATTAAGTTCATATGTGTCCTTTTGTGCATTACAGTATCATCAGTGATGAGAGAACCATATTAATAACTAAGAGCATTTTGGATAATCTTCTACAGCTATGGATACATATGGTCTTGTAGTATGCTGATTAGGGTAATAAAGTCCATGGTACATTTTAATATACAGAACACATAGTTAATCAGATATGGATTTCTGCAGAAGCTCATTCATCCATCCTTCACTCCCATAGAGCCAGGCTACTTCAGCAGTTAAATCAATACTAGCTTTGCATTAATTTTTACTTGAAACTGAACTTAAGCAAGACAGAACCCTTCTAGTTGTTGGTAGCAGGCAGAGGAATGCAGAACATCATGGTTATAGACCAACCAGCCTTTGGATGGTCAATGTAGTCTGCACTTATAGGTAGCTTAGGTAAGCTTAGTAAGTGGACAGTGAGGTGGATTGAGAATTGTGTGAATGGCAGTGCTCAGAGGGTTGTGATCAGCAGCACAAAGTTCATTTGGAGGCCTGTAATGAGCAATATTCTCCAAGTCAGTACTTGGTCTGGTCTTGTTCAGTATATTCATCAACAACATGGATGAGGGGACAGAGTCTGCTGATAATACAAAACTGGGAGCAGTGGCTGACACACCAGAAGGCTGTGCCACCATGCAATGAGACCTGGATAGGGTGGATAGTTGGGCAGTGAGGAACCTAATTAAATTCAGCAGAGGCATGCATAGGGTCCTGCATAACCCCAGGCATAACCCCATGCACAGGTTGAGGTCTGACCTGCTGAACAGCAGAGACTTGGGAAACCTGGTGGAGAAGTTAACCTTGAGCCAGCAATGTGCCCTTATGGTGAAGTAGGCAAATGATCTCCTGGGATGCATTAAAAAGAGCACGGCCAGCAGGTCAAGAGAAGTCATCCTTCCCCTCTTTTCTGCCCTGATGAGGCTGCATCCAGAGTACTGTGTCCAATTCTGGGTGTCTCAGACCTCAGTTTAAGAACAACAGGGAACTGCTTCCTGCTTTCAGTGAAGAGGTACACCAAAGATCAAGAAACTGGTTCATCTCTTCATGAGAAAAGGTTGAGAAAAGGTTGAGAGACCTGGGTCTGTTTAGCCTGGAGAAGAGAGGATTGAGAGGGGAGCTCTTCAATGTTTGTATGTACTTAAAGGGTGGGTATCAAGAAGATGAGGTCAGGCCCTTCTCAGTGCTGCCCAGTGACAGGACAAGGGACAATGGACACAAACTTAAAACACAGGCAAAATTAAAGCATAGGTCAATCAGAGGTCTGTCAAATATCTTTTTGAAAGTGAAAGACAGTCGGGAAAAGAATGAATCTCCCAGGCTCAGACACAATGCATTACTCATCCAAGTCTCGAGGAGCAACACTTTCCAGCAACTACTGGAGTATGACTAGTGTCTTCTACTATATTGTGATCTTAGTTAATCATCAGGCTGTGTTTGATATTCACAGCAGGAAGGATGAAATACAACACTGTGTTTTTACAGGAGCATTTGGTCATTGGAATGATAATCTGTTTGTTTCAAACATAAAAATTAACAAACTGCTCCAGAATTTGGTACATAAAGCAAACAAACAAACAAACAAAATGAAGTAGAATGGAGCATTAACAGAGTAATAAATATGAACAACAGAATGTGCAATTTTTTTGTAAAAATTATTTTGTCTTGTTAGGTGAACATGTCTTATGAGAATTGTTTGAGGAGGCTGAGGTTGTCTAGCCTGGAGAAAAGCAGGCTGAAGGGAGACCTTATCGCTCTCCACAAGCAGTTGAAAGGAGGATGCAGAGAGGTGGGGGTCAATCTCTTCTTTCAAGTAATAGGCAGTAGGACAAGAGGAAATGGCCTCAAGTCATGCCAGGGAAGGTTTAGACTGAAAGGTTTTCACAGTGAAAGGTTTATTGCAACAGGCTACCCAGGAAAGTTATTGAAGCACTATCGCTGGATGTATTTAAGAGACTGGTAGACGTAGAACTTAGAGATATGGTATAGTGTGATTTTTGTCAGAGTTAGGTTGACGTTTGGACTAGATGATCTGAAGGGTCTCTTCCAATCAAAGAAATTCTATGTTACTGTGATTCCAATCACTATGTCTACCACAGAAGGGGGCACTCAATTCACTAGAGCGTTCATTTTACATCTATGGTCAGGAACACGTATGGCTTAGTGCCAGTGACAGCTGAAAAGCTGATTCTGCCTGGTAGATCAGGACTGACATAGGGCTCAGGATGACAGCATTAAGATGCTGACTCCTGATGAGGTCTGAATGGAGACCCCCAGGGTTCAACCTTCCAATGGAAACCCGAAAGACAAGTTAACTGGCCCGAGGAAATAGTAGTTCTGCCTATGAGCCGGTCTCACTAAGAATTTTCACTAGTGATCACAGCACAGTGATATGGTCCACTAAAAATGTTTTAAGAACATTTGATAATGTGACAGTCAGGAGCATCATAAATAAAGCTGAACATCAGAAAAACTAAAGAAAGGATCAAATATAGAATTTGAGTTGGAAGGGACCTTAGAGATCATCTAGTTCCAACCCCCTTGCCATGGGCAGGGACACCTCCCACCAGACCAGGTTGCTCAATGCCTCATCCAGCCTGGCCTTAAACTCCTCCAGGGAGGGGGCATCCACAGCCCATCTGGGCAGCGTGTTCCAGTGACTCACCATACTCACACACTTACGAAATAATTGGATTTTTCTGCTATTGACTATTGGCATCTTTTGGGTCTCCAGAACTGGAAATGGAAGAAGAGCTGGGGTGCTTGTTATGAACAATCAGTGATGTGCAGATGTGAAAAGAAACATTATTACTAATGTTTGGAGTGGAGTGTTCCCAGAAGAAGTAAGAAAGCATTAATGCCACTTTGCTATAATGCACACCCTATGCAGAGTTTGCTCACTCCTACATAAGAGTAATTACTTCAAAGCAGGACAGACAGAATTTGTAGAAAGCCTGTCTTTGGGAAAGAAACTATTAATAAAATGAACATCGAGAAGATAGGACTGTTCCCTAAACACAGAATGAGATTTAAGAAACCAGGAAGAAAGCTACCTGCCCACATGAAAGAATGCTCTTGGCACAACAAATGGCTGTATATTAGCCAGGGATACACTTAAACTCAAAAATCAGAAGATTTGTATTGGGCAAGATGTTCTGTGTCAGGTTTCCAGTAAGAACAGTAGGATCCAAATAAACCAAACCAAAAAAAACCAGATTAAATTTAGAGTGGATCAGGATGTGAAAGGAGTCATATGAAAGAGAACCGATGTGGATGAGTGCCAGCTGTAACAGGACATTGTTTTTAAGTGATAGAAGAACCTTACAGCTTCTGAATCCCAGCTCTTTTGAAAATGCTTTAAAATAATGTCCTATGGCAATAATAAAGATTATTAATACTAATAATAGAACATTTTCCTAATAGATCACAAGAAAAAAAATTCACTTTAAAACATGAAATTATACATAACAAAACAAGTAGCCCATATGAGGTCCTTCTTACTCACTAGTTTTTTGGTAATGATTTTCAACTTGTTTCTAATTTAAACAAAACATTTCTCAGTTTGGTGGAAGTTAATATACTCTTGTGTAAATGGCAACTCTTGCTGAGCATGTGTCAAAATCTAGAAGTGGAGAAAGGTACAGTTTGTAACTAGTGTCCTAGTAAATCCACAGTTAATTAGAAGTAAATACTAAAATAAATCAGCATTACTGTAGGACAACATGTCCTTCTGAGTTTTACTTGATCACTGGGAAAACCCAAAAGGCTGAGAAACATGGAGGCAATAGCAAATTATGACAACAATTAAAAAACTCTCAGCCCACCAAGATGCTCATTCGTATGTCTGTGGTAATCTATAACACACTTTTAAGGACAAGAAAAAGTTTCCTTCAGGCATGTTGATAATATATTTGCCTCTAAGCATCTTACAGAGCCCTCTGTCATGCAATGCTCCTTGTTTTCTGCTGGGCTTGATTCTGCCTTGTTTACTTACCTATGTGGAGAACTGCCAGAGCTGTATTTGCTGGATCAGAACAGACACTGCTCGTTGTACTCTTGAGATAAGAGGTTGCAATAGTCAAGCCATGTTTGAGTATCTCGACCAAAAAATATGCTTTAATAATTACTGTGGATCAACTAAAAGAATACCTCTTATCTTCTTCTCAATAGCCAACAATTTAAAAGGCACTCTTACTGTAGTGCATTTTAATTTTGCTTCAGTTGTTTGAGAATATTCCCACAAATTTACCAACCTCCTTTTCAGCAACAAAGAGCAAGCTGTAAATTGTCCCAAACCTGTTTTCTTTCTGAGCTCAAACAAAGGACTGCTCTTGCCCTTCTCTTAATAGGTCTGCATAAATCAAAGCTTGGTAAAGGGCAAGTCTAGTAATCTGAGCAAACAGCCTACACTAACTACATGACTGGATTGCTACATGCCATGCTTCCCATTAGTTATCCATAAAAACTTTTGACAAAGTTTACAGAGAAGTCAAGACACAAGTGGTGCATTACAGATACGCTCATTTAGCCTATTAATCCAGGACTACATCATTCAGCACTGACAGTTCAGAACTGGGTTTTTTCTCCCCTCTTCTCCTTTTCTGCTGTATTTTTGCATGTAAGCTGTCCTGAGCCCTCATGTTATAATGGCACAAATTATGACAGCTGACTCCATGCCTATACAGGGGTGGTCTCAAGACTTTTCAGACAGAGCCAGCCCTGTTGCTGTATGTGTGCAGACTCACTTCTGTATTCTAAAATTGTGACTGACAGAGGAGGACACAAGTCTTCACCTCTCTCCTGTCCACACTATGCATAGTTCTCTGCTGTAAATGGGCTGTGGCTCTAGTAAAGTCAGGGAGCTACAGTGGCTTCATCGTATCTAATGGTCTGACCCACCCTCGCCTGTATAACTCAGCTTACCTCCACAAAGGGACTTTTCTTAGCTGCACTGCTGAGCAAACAACATTGGCACTGATAGAAGAGCCTCGACTCTTACAATAAAAAGCCAGAGTTTTAAAAGTGAAGAAATATGTAGGTAAAACAAGGTTGAAAACTAACTTGGACTGTAATTAGCTGGTGTTGATAATAAAAGTGCAAAGCCTGTTTCACAAGCCCCTAGGCTGCTGGAGCTACCACTGATACGTTTGAGCCCATACGCAGCTCTGTCTTACTCCCAGCACTACAGAAAATACAGTTATTGTAGAAAAAGGTAAATGGTAAAGCAAAGATAAGTGATTATAAGCATGTAAATGAAAAAAAAAATATTTTGAAATAAAGTGTTCTATTGTTTACAACGTTCAATTGTGACATGTTTACATCACCACTGAATATAAGCAGGTAGAGGAAACATCTGTTACAGAGGATGGAGCACATAGACATGTGTAAGGTGATGGGATGGGAATGAGTCATGTGCTACTGGACATGTTACTGTAGTGGGACAATAACATTCCTGCGGTTTTAAGAGAATGTCAAATGATCATACTGAATCACAGAACCACAGGTCCTGAGCACAGAAATTGCATCCATAGTAAGGAAAGCGCCAGACTTTAATGTCACCACCAGATAACAGAAGACATTGATGTTGCTAATGAGACCATAGAATGCGGACCTGAAAAATTTCTGATGTTTTGTGAACATTGCCTAATGCTCCACAGCATCTATGAAGAGGCAATTCAGCCTGCTCTGAAAGAATAAACCCAAGAAATCTGGTAAAGGCAAACCACTCAGTGTTACTACAATTTGCCCATCTGCAGATTTTGCAGTGCTTCTACAGCAGCAATACACCAGTAGCAAGAAAACCTGCAGAGGAAAACCCAAAGGGAATGAGGCTGATGAGCTAATGCAGTACCTCAAACAAGTTACCCCTCACTTATAATGGAGCACAGTTGGCTGAGAGGGAAATGAAAAGATGCAAAGTCTAAAATTGAAACCACAAAGTGATGTTCTGGAGGAATACAAATGAAGGCAGCATAACAGAAAGAAAATTACTGAAAAACATTTGCATTTAAACCCAGGATGCTTGAGAGCAGAAACAGCTGTTGTAAATTTTAATTGAAGTTGTTCCTTATATTTAAAAGTTTCCCTGCACAGAAAAGTGAAATGGAGGTAAGCTAGAACTTGCCCTTTAACTCCCAGGATAATACCAGTATAGCCCCCTACTCAACCCACTTATTTAATTAACTTAACCTACTCTAGCAGGGATTTAAACTAATCTCTCTAATTTTGGAATTAAAACAAATTCATTTGGACTCAATTTAGTATGCCAGCTTAAATATCCCAGTTAAATGGTCAAACTTGTTCAAAAGAAGTAACAAGCCCTACAACAATACAACTGTTCTGTGACCCATTAATGACAGAAACAATATTTCTGTGAGTTGTTGCTAATGTTGGGCACCATACTGGCCTGACAGATGGGCATATTTTCTGCACTGTACCAATAGCCATTTAGAATTGAAGCTGACATTTTTAATACCTTTGAGTTGCCCTGCACTATTTGTAAACTGCACATTAGGAAAGGATGCCCATCTATCTCAGTTAATGTGAGATGGGGACACTTTAATGCCATTGCTGATTTGTTATTATTACTTTAAGACTAAAACTGCGTTTGGCACTACAGAAAGCAAAAAACTAAGACAATTCCTGCAGAAAAAATCATGAGTGCAACAGATTAAAAAATGTGGGGAGAGAGGGCAAGTGATAAGAAGGACCAAACTTTCTAAGAACAAGGGTTTTAGGCCAATTCCTATCTCAGTTCATGCTTTTCCATCTGCATGGAGATACTGTCTGCACACTTCAAAATTAAACAAGCTTTCTCTTTGGAATGTATCCAAATACAATATTTAGACTAGACTAAAATGTACCACTAGCTCTGGATGCTAAGAAAATAACAGAGACTAATTGTACTTATATGTCTTTTCAAAATGCTGATGTCAACAAGGACCACGCTACTCAGCTGACAGAGAAATGGAGCCTAAAGAATTGACAGGCAAAGTTCAAGGAAGGAGCCCTGAGGAGAACTCAACAATTTTCTGAACACAGGTCTATTGCTTATGAGAACCCATGGCTCACCACTAAGATAACCTTGAAAAAATAGCCAAGTTTTGCTTCTAGAAAGGTGATCAAATGCAAGAAAATGTCAAATGAAGCTGTCACGCCTCAAATCCTTTACTGGCTCAGTAGGAAAAACCACATACAGAATAGGAGGGGAGGAAAAAAGCCAAGGAAGTTATCTTCAGAAACAGGAGTTCTGAGAAACATATTGCCTGGTCCCTGGAAAAGTATCAAAACCGTTTGGTTTTTATTCTGAATATGACCAAAGAAATTTCTTTTCAAATTGAAACCCAACAAAGGCATTCATACCTCATCCTATGTGGTCTGATACTTGCCAGATAATGTCAGTGGTTAAAAGCTAATGGTGGGCTCAGACTTAGGACCAAGGAAAGAGAAACATGACACAAAGTATGTCAAAGTGTCCAGCCCCTGATATTAACACAGACTGACAGTTGTGACCATTGGGAACCCATGTAAGGAAAATGTCTTCAAATGGGAGAGAAGATGGAACAGAAAGACTGTTTTTCTTTTGGGGTCTTCACAATTCTGCTTCCAGTTGTGGGGGGTTAACCCTAGCCAGCAGCTAAACACACACCTACTTCCCCCACCACACTATACCTCCATGAGGCATGATGGGGCAGCTAGCAGGAAAAGCAAAAGCAAGGAAATGATTGAGAGAAAGTGAGAGAAAGAGAAAAAAAAATAACAAACCCACAAAACACTGTGAAACCAAGTGATGCCAAGACCAGATGTCATCACCTCCAACAAGCAGACTGGATGCCCAGCTATTCTTTGAGCAACCACTGCCTTGGAAGACATCCCTCTCCCTCTTTCCTCCTTCAGACCCAGATTGACTGCTGTGCGTGATGCTGTATAGCACAGAATAACCCTTTCCCTGATTCAGGTCATCTCTGTGTCCTCCCCTTACTTCTTGCCTGATCACAGGGGATGAGGTGAACACAGAGAGGATAACAGAAGAAAATTCATCTTTAGTCAATTTGTGGCTGGAGCCACAAATTCAAACCACAGCACAGACCAGCAGGATGGAGTTGATTTGTCTTTCACCTCTGGAAAACTTTTTACTCCATGAAGTACTCATTCTGAAACTGTATATGTTACCAAAGGCAGATTAAGTCCTTGTGGCTACAGAAACAAAGGAGACAGGACGTGACAGAGATTGAACCTCAAAATCATAAATGCTCTCTGACTTAAGATTGCTTCATACACACAGAACCATGAGAGAGGTCATTGGAATAGGTTGGAAAATAGTTTGATATTGGAGTACTTCTGTGTGATGGGAATGTCTTCCATCTGCTCACTCATATTCCAGGAAGCTGAAACTGTCACAGAAATTAAATAGAACAAACAGTAAACTGATTTAGAAAACACACTTTATTAACAAAATTATTAAAACATGGTGCACAGACAAAATTTCTTGGAGGAAGATAACTTAGTCCCTGAATAAAAAGCTGTGAATATTTTTTTCTTCCTTCAATACTGGAAACTAAAATAATAACATAAAAAAAACATGACAACCACACTGGACATTGGGAGGCCTCAACTACTTGTTCTTGGATGTGTAAAACACAGAAGTGGTTAACACTTTGTAGGGTCACTTCTTACATTAGGATCATTTAATGAAAAAAGGTCACATTAAATTTTCTTGAAATTCAGGAATTTTCAAATTTTCTTGAAATTCTGGAGGGAATAACATTCCCTCCAGAATCCACTGTCTCAAAATACAGTCATTTTCCAACAAGGCAGCATCTCTCTATTTCATTTAAAGATGGTCTGAAAAAGCCAGTGTATATGAATAGATTTTTATTTAATTTTTTTTTCTTTTCTGTTTGGACACTTTTTTGTACACATTTTGAGAACACAAAAATTATCACAATAGGTCAGATGAACCATTTCAGTATCTGACTGACTTGCAAAAAGCAGTTGTTGAAGGAAAATGCCTGAAAAGTGAGGCAGACATGGGACAAAATCCTGGAGGTATGAGAGGCTCAAGAGCAGTCCTACCCAATAAGCAACCACAACAGAGAATGACAATTAAGATGAGCTGTACTGACATACTGCAACTATCTTTCACCTTCAGCAGTTTCTGCAAGGTCAACCTACATACACATAATCATTTTGAAATTGGATGAATAATTATTCCAAGCAAATATAAAACCTTGATTCTCCTAAACATGATGAATTCTAAAAAAATTCTACATGAAGAGGAGGAATACAGAAACAGTCTTCCTTCTCTCTCAAGAACAAAGGTAAACTTCAATGTGGAGAAAATACAGATGACAAACATTTGACAAAACCCAGATTTTGTATTTAAAATCCAGACCTCTACTTTCACTACAACAAAGAAAGTAAAGAACTTATGTCAGTATCCATTGCATTAAATATTTTAAAACCTCTCTTTGCTACCAATTGTGAATTTTCCCAAGGACAAACATTGTCTCATAAATGTGATACTAAGATACATAGATGATTTCTTTTTGACAACGAAGAGGTCTTAACAGCCATCCCAGTTGGATTTTACTGGAGCAATAGGTAAGTCACTCTTACCTACATTTAAAAATTACATTTAAAAATGTACCAGATGCAATTCTCTTCATCTTTGGGTTTGAAACACAACCATATATGAAGAATGTCACACATCCCTGTTTGTCTTGTATTGCCGATAGATTTTTCTAGAAGTCACAGCATTGGAACTTATCTGTACATTTTTCCTAAAAATGAATTTGAGAATAGTTTTTAACACTGGTATCTGCGTTCTTCACATCTTCAAAAAGGCAACCTGTAATAAGGAAGCAAAGCCAACATTGTGATTAGTCAAAATATTGCAATGATGTTTCATTCTATTAGCTCAAATTACATATTATAATCTTTTCACTTCAAGAAAATAAGACGCTAATGCAATGAGAGTACAGGGGCTATATATCTGAGAGCAGTGTTCCTTTCCTACTAGTTTTCTCTCCTTAAAATTTCCAAGCTTATTCTTTTATGCCCAAGTACTGCCCCACACTTGTTACTGAACTACATAGCAAAACCTTTTTTTCTTCTCTTAACAAGCACAAAGGACAAAGTGTTCACTCTATTTAACTTTAAAAGCTATTTCATAGTATTTTGAACTACCATAGATGAAATCTTTGATACATTCCCTGTTTTGCCCAAATATTAGATTGTTTGAACAGTGCTGTTGCAATAAGTGAAATTCTGATTCCAAAGTCAGGACAAAAAGTCCTGATCAAAAGTTTGAAGTCATAAAGAAAAATGCCTCACATTTTAAAATAACCGCAAGCCAAAATTCTTCCAGGGGAGAAGACAAATACTCATATAAAAGTATGATCAGAAGTGAGCAAATGATGTACCTCTTCTTTTTATTGCACAACATAGACTGTCAGATCTAACAGCTATTTAGGAGGAAGGTGATCTATGAAATATAAGAGATCTGTAGGATTTCTAGTGTCACAACTCATTTGTTAATGGTCACATTCATGCAGCAGTTCCCCTTGCATGGCTTTGTTTCTGTTTCTTCAGAAACTGCAAGATGTAACTCATAAAGTTAATTGAATGGAAAATCACACATCCAGATTCTTATCTGCCAAGGAGACTGCTTCAGATATTCAACTGTTGATCACAAGGGCAGAAAAATAGATGGACAGTGGCCACAAGAGAAGGATAAAAAGCCAATCAACCAAAAGATTACGCAGGTTACACAAAAGTTTTTTGAAAATGTAATCTGTTTCTCCTACCCTATGAAGAACACACAAGGAAAAAACATTTGAGACAAAGACTTCCCTTTTTGCCTCTCCATGACTTTCACTGAAGAGTCAGATTAACATCAATCACTGCTTTAGATTTTCAGAGCTGACTCCCAACCATCACTCTACTTGATACCGTGACTACAGAATTCAGGAATCATGATCAACCAGGAAAAAATGGAACTAAAGCTTAAAATATCACCGAGTGCTCAGAACAGAGAGCAGAAAAGAGTAAACACATTTAGTTTGGAGAATTTAAGAAAGTTGTTTTGCTTAAGAGAGTTATACATCTGCTACAGAGAATGCAAAAGCTTAAGCAAGTTTTAACATATTGAAGAGGCTTCTCAGAAAATCATTCATAGAAAGGATTAGTGTCTAAAATAACGTAACTATGAGACATGATTGGGACATGAAAAAAGCAATTCCCAGCAGTTAAGAATGGAAAATTCCAAGTGATCTTAATTCTTCAACATCTCTTTGGCTATTCCAACATTAACCACAGTAACCTATTAGAAAGTTGCAATGCTATTATATGCAATTTAAACAGAGAAGAGGTTTCCAAAAGCTTCCACATTTCCAAATTCTTCCATTTCTTTTACAAACTGGAATAAAGAGAAATTTTCATGTAGAACATACATTTTCAGAAACATCTGGCCAGCAAATATCCAAGAGTCCAGGGTGGAAGTCTGTCTCTTTCCCCATGAAAATCTCAGCACATAGACATATTCCCACTGAGAGTTTTCATTCATCTTAATCAGTATTTTCCACAAGTAAGTCACTACAGCAAAAACCTTTTTGTCAGTTCAGCCAAGGCTGTGAAAGTTAGAGACTACTCATGGTGTAAGGAAATTTATGACTAAGCCAAAGACTTTCACCATAAAAGACATGAACAGAAAATCAATACATCTGTCACTTTTCTCATGGTTTAGCCACTTAGATGAATAGAGACAGATGCATAATTAATAACAAATTTATGAAGAAAACTCACAAGTAACACAGAAAAGAGATGGCACTAATTAAGTCAGGGACAAAACTCACACTGGCTTTATTCAGGTAAGAAATTTGTCCTTGCATTGCAAGGAAGAAAAAGGAAAATCAAGATAAGCAGTAACATCTCAATTCATAAGATTCAAAACTTCAAGAAGATTCTTCTCCCTGACATTGCAGGCTCATTTGATACACAGTTCTAAGGTATCATCAGAGTGGATACATTTGTTTAATTTGACTACTTGCTGTACTTTACAATGCATGAAATATGCTGTTTCATGCCTTTGAGAGGATTATTTGCAATGTTTCCCTAGACAGCTAGGCTTGCCTACCACCCAATAAAATGAAAAACATCAAAACGAATCATTTATCACTGTCTGCATTTATATTTACTACCAATGTGAATGAAAAGAACACGTTCGATCATTCCTGCAATTGACCATGGCTAAGAAAAGAAAGAGATAACACACAAAAATAATAAGCTGGTTAAAAGCACCTGCAACATGAGAAGATGTTTAAGAATACAAAAAAGTAAAACTAAGCCACATAAGAAAAAACCAAAATATTTCTGTACCATCAATTTTACTGCAGATGCTCTTGTATCTCTGAAAAGCAGTAAACTAGTTGTTCTACATAATAAATTAATTTTTTTAAGTCTGATAATGGGACTAAGTGTTTCTCCCCCATTCCCTATTATTGAGATACTTTCTATCCAAAATGAATAGCTACTAGCTTCTGCAGGTTTAGTAACAAATCTTTAAATGAAGCCTGAAATTCCAGTATTTCACCACCACTAGAGCAATTCAAACAAAAATAATCTGTTAAACAGCCATCTGATCCACAAACTAGGGCTTATCACTAAATTCAGAGTAAAAGTAGTTTCTCTTATCAGTTTATTCAAGGATTTTTTATTGACCTTATCTCAGCACATTGTTCTCTTCTCAAAAGTCAAGATATTTAACATGAATCCATCGTTAGGAACTGATTTTTATACTTTAGCATCCTTACTTATGTAACAGGAGATGTTTTTTTGTTTCCTCTCAATTATTCCTGAAGGTGAAAATCTTACTCTCAGAGTATCGAGTGCATCTCAGCACTTCACTGCATTAGTTTCCACAGTGCCAGTAGCTGCTTATCCCAGGATAATCAACAAGCTCCACACTTTGAAGCATTTTAACAGATAGCAACACAGAGGCAGCAGCCTCTATGTACCAAAGACATACAAATGGTACATCTCACAAAATAAAGCAGCAACAATTTTGTTAAAAGCTGTCAGAGTCACGGTAAGTTGAGAAATTCAGGCTGTTCTCCCTTAGTCTCACCAAGAAAATGGAAAAATGCTATTAAGCACGCTTCAGACTATGTGAGAATGATAGTGAGGACTCAGAAAAGCATAGTAACTCAGTCAAACTTTGCAACAGGCTGCCCAGACAAGTTGTGCTATCTCCATCTGTCTTTTGCATATTGCAAGCCCAATTGGAGACAGATCACTGGACTCTGGCTGACCCTGCCTGAGGGGTAGAGTTGGATGGAGCATTCTCTAGAGATGTCCTCCAGCCTCAGCCATTCTGTGACTCAGTGACAATTTTGTTGGAACTCAGGTGAAGGAAAGAGCTGCACTAGGCTGGTTGGAAACTCTTCTACTAAAAGCTACAAAAGCAGGGGCTGGCAATATTCTTTCCTCAGTAGGGAGAGTGTTATAAGTTTCAGTCTTTCTGAAACTTTCTAATAACATTTTATTTTATAGAGTGTTTCATCAAGTTGTGCCTCAAAGCATTTTCCTGACTTCATAAAATAAAAAATTTTGTGGAAAACAGTAGGGTAAGGGCATTTTCTACTAATTTAAGCATCCAGTCACAGAGCCAGAAACTGAGGAGTAACAGGTGAAAGAAAGAAGTTACAATTTCAGAAAATATTTCCAAAGTTATGGAGATCTAATAAGCAATGGAGACAAAAGAAGGTGGTTAAAGATAGCAAAAGGTGTTGGAAAAAAAATCTCTTCTATCCAATTTGTAAAACTGGGTGAGTGGTCAGAATGGAAAACTGCCATAAGAGGAGTGAAATCATGACTAGAGGCAGCTAACCAATATATTTTAAAGAAATGCCATCTGCAAATACAACTCACACATTCTGTCTTGTGAGGGTGACAACAGAGAAAATGCAGCACTAGGGGAAAATAATTTTCTTAGCAAAGCAAAGGATAAACAGTTCAATCTTTCAATCATCTGCAAAAATATCCAAGACAGATCCTTTTTTCATCACAATAGGAAAACAACTCATATGCCAAAAGATGGAGTCCTATGATCCAAGACAACTTTTAAATTTTTTTATGTTTAGATTCTCTTTAAAGTAGACCAAGTGAATTGTGTATAAAATCTCACTGTATTTCTCTCAAAGCTGAGAACACGGTATTTCTAATACCTGTGACTCTCCCAAGAGTTAAACAAAAGCAGGCAGATGTACTATAGAAGTTCTCTTCAGTATTAGACAGGGAATTGTACTTCTGCTTACTTCTGCATGATTATAAAGGAAAACCGTGAGTTAAAAAGAAGCTGCACATTCTTTGGTTTCAGCAGGAGAAAATGAACCTATTAAACCTACAAATGCTTCCTGAAATACAATTGCTCTGGTTTTGCTGTTCTACTGCACAACAAAGAACAAAATTGAAGCTTAAATACATGAAAGACATTTTACTGTTGTAGTCTCTGAACATGAGACCAATTTTTAAACACTACCACACACAGTCAATAACATCACATTGTGTTTTAGAAGCCTACAGCTTCCACTGCTGTCTCAAATAGTATCTGCTGCAAGCAGACAATCAGTACATAAACAGATACCCAAACTTTAATCCTGTAGATGTCCTGGTGTGAAATCAGGCCTGATCAAATGTCTGCAGAGGAAACGTTGATTATACACTAGTGAAGCTACAGCCTGTAAATGTCAAATGTTGTATTCATTCCCACTCAAGGCTGACAAATAATCAAGCAATAATATGCCATCCATGTGTGTAGGAAGAGAACAACCTTCCCAAGAAGATGGAGTCAGTTGAAGTCAGACCTCTGATCCTAGATTCAGCTATGGAAGATGTTGACTTCACAGGGTCAGAAGTTTCCCCTCTGCCAGAAGTTACTTTTACTCTCTCCCTAGAAAATGCCATTTCAAGCTTTCTTTCTAGTGAAATGAGATTTGTATGCTAAGTCTAGTCTGAGGTAACGAGATTGACTTATCCTAAAAACTAGAAAGGGACAACTTGCACAAACAATTCTGCAGGCAGATCACAGGGGACAGATTAAGCTCTAGTGGAAATAAGAAAGAAAAGCTGAGAATAATATTTCATTCCACAGCTGGATTTGGAAGATAATGTATGCACAAAGCCTCAGCCCATAGTCTAATTCACATAGATTTGCATTTCCATGAAAGCTATGGCTTGTGCTAAGTTATGGTTTAAGGTTTACTACAGCTAATACAACTGCTTGGGTAGTTGCAATTATATAGCAATCAAGATGCCCTGTACATGGAATACCTTGACAGAGAAATCTGAGAAACTGATATAACCACATTTGTCTGAGTACAACTCACCTTACAAATTTAAAAAAACATGCCCCTGCAGTAAATGAAAATGTACTGTTATAACTGCAGCAACAATGTGCATGAACACATAGATAAGACCATAATCCTGCCTGATACACTTCTCACTGCTGTTAAATGAGTGGGATTATTATAATGATTATAAAGCATGTGTAGCATGGTCCCAGCTCTATAAATATCTGGCTTTTGATAAACTCTTCTCAAAGTTAGGTGTTCCCACACCTGCTGCTGAGGGGTGAAGGAGCTGAAGGAATTCTGCCTTCCCTGAGATGCACTTCCCAACAGTACTCTTCCTATTTCTGCACCTCCTCCAGAAGTAGCAACATCTTACAGCTGCTACCATTACCCTGTGGATTAGCAGCTACTGGCAAATGCTGATTATAAATAACCACACTAAAACTTAAGAGTTTGCATGCCTGCTCACACTGCACAGTTTACATACTCCCTTCTCACCTAATGGTCAGGGACCAAGTTCACTGATGCACAAATAACCTGCTTCAGAAATACGTTTTGGCACCAGTGTGAATGAACGGACACAAAGCAGATGGCATTAGATGAGCAGAGACATGAGAGAACATTAACTGCTATATTTGCACTCTCCCCCACTGAATCCACAGACCCATAAAAAAGCAGCTGTCTCTTCCACACCAAATGCAACTGAGCTGTTGCATATTGCCCTGTTATCTCTGAGGCTGCGCCTGGGGAAGTACAAAGGTGTTTTTAGAGGAAATTGGAGAGGAAGGCAATATATTCACTACTAGAAGAATAAGAGGAGCTAGAAATGTCCCTGCCTGGACAGTTTAGGATTTTCTTGCCTTAAGAGGACCTCCTGGTACCCTGAAAACTTCCAGGCTATAATCCAGCTGCAAAGTTGCCCACCTTTCCACTGTTGTTTAATTCTCTTTTTTATACACTCCAGGCTCTTGGGACGATAGCTGAATGTTACATCACTGTATCCACGATTACCCAGTACCCCAGAGGTCATGTAAGTAGATCTGACTACTCTAATATTCCCTCCACAGCCAATCAGTGGCAGCACTCTACACAACATGTCAAGAATAATTGTAAGCATTGTAATACAATTGTATTAATTGTTTCAGGTTCTCTCAGACAAGAGAAGTTTGCTAATGTGCTTGAAATGCCATGCAGTGAGAAGTCTGGTTTTGAGTAGGCATCAGAACATGGAAAAGCACTTTATATAATTATCCTTCCTTCATATTTCTAGACTAAGCAAACCAAGGAATGACCAGCCTGTGCTCAAAGCAGCAGAACTTCAAACCACAAGGCTGATATGACTTACTTAAGAATTTCAAACAAAAATGTCACCAGAGGAACACAATACGACAATACTACAGATTGACTGAACAGATACAAGATATAGATGGACAATCCAAGTTTGAAATATTTCATCAAAAAAGAAGTTAAAATCTAGGGTCAGTATAGAAGCCTTCATGACTAACATTATCATACTGAAATTGCAGTGGAGACAGAAACTAAAATACATTCAGAATACTCTCACAGAAAAACATTGCTGTACAAGACTATGTAGTGACAGCAGTAATGAAGTAAAAAGAAGCAGAGGTTGTGGAACTATGTTGTCCTGATTAGATAAAACACAACTGGGTTGAAACATAAAGCTGCGTAATATGGCAACTTTCCAATCTGACTCACCCCTACAGGGCTCAGACTAGGGTGCAGAGGACAAATCGTGAAGAACTCTTACTCACTCTCTCCACAGGAAGGTAAGATGATTCTTCAGCATATATACCCCGCAAGAAATTTCCTATCTCAAAGAGAAGTTCTTTCAATGAGCTCTACTGTTTCACAGAAAACGTGATTTGGGTCAGTGCTACACTACGACAGAAGCAGAGAAACGTGGGTGGCAACAAAAGCTGAGGAGACCTTCATTTCACCACACCTATCACTGAAACAGCAAATTCCTCAGCAGCTCTAGGAGAAGGCTGAGGAAAGACAAATCCTCTCCTGCACAATGTAGGATTCACTGTAGATCTGTAGAATTTACAGTTTTCATTGTAGGAAAAAATTTATTAGGAGAACACGTATCAGTTTGGAACTGAATTGTCAGAGAGTAGTGTAGGGGAAAGGGACCCAAGGGTCCTGGTGGACAGCAGGATGACCATGAGCCAGAAATGTGCCCTTGTGGCCAAGAAGGCCAATGGCATCCTGGGCTGTATTAGAAGAGGTGTAGTCAGTAGGCAGAAGAGAGGTTCTCCTCCCCTCTACTCTGCCCTGGTGAGATCACATCTGGAGTATTGTGTCCAGTTCTGGGGCCCTCAGTTCAAGAAGGACAGGAAACTGCTTGATAATCCAGCACAGAGCCACGAAGATGATGGAGGGATTGGAGCACCTCCCTTATAAGGAAAGGCTGAGGGAGCTGGGTCTCTTTAGCTTGGAGAAGACTGAGGAATGACATCATTAATGTCTATAAATATGTAAAGGGTGAGTGTCAGGAGGATGGAGCCAGGCTCTTCCCAGTGACCTCCAATGATAGGACTCAGGGCAACGGGTGCAAGCTGGAAAACAGAAATACACAGAAATACAAGAAAAAACCTTTTCACAGTGAGGGTGATAGAACACTGGAACAGGCTGCCCTGAGAGGTTGTGGAGTCTCCTTCTCTGAAGAAATTCAAAACCTGCCTGGACACCTTCCTGTGTTCCTAGGTGTTCCTGCTCCAGCAAGGGGATTGGACTAGATGATCTCTTGAAGTCTCTTCCAATCCCTGACATTCTGTGTTTGTGAGAACATCACTCTGAAAAAATCACTTTCCCCTTTCTAAGCTGGGGAAAATATAAAATGTAATCAAAATAGTCAAGCAGAAAGAGAATTCAAGATTCCTTTAATTCGATTGCTAGTGAAATTAATCATAATCAAAGCAAGGGCTTAATTTCTTAAACATGATTTCTCAATCTGGTAGTGAACCTTCATGATTTATGAAATAAACCCATCTATAAACCAGCATGCATTCTTTCAACCAATACTTCCAAAAAGAATTAATCTCTTGTAGGAATGAAGCTGGATTTGAAATTTTACAGAGATAAATGTGAAAACGCAAGACATTCCTCTGAAGTCCTAGGCTGTGCATGTGCACTGCAAGCTATCTCTCTGCTAAAGTAGTAGTTGCATGCTGAAGCCTGCCCAAGCTTAAGGAAGAAAACTATAAGCAGCTGCAAAACCAGCAGAAAATAAATACATTTGTGTTTTTATTTTCTATGAAGATAACCAATTTTTCTTTATTTTAGATCAAGTAGTGCTTTGTGTTAGAATTTTTTTTTCCCAGGTTGAGAATGCTATAAATCTTTTGTTTCTTTACATCTAGATGCCAGAAGCCCCAAAACTTTACGGCTTTGCCTTTTGCCAAACCTTCCTCATTAGCCTATAACACTTTTATTTCCACTGGAGACAATACTTCTTGTTGTACACATCATTAAGACAGGCACAGAAAGAGAATTATTACTTTAGTTTCAAATACATTTTCTCTCTGGAATGAAAACCACAGTGAGCGGTGTAACTTAGCACTATTATTGCACTGCAATTACTTATCCAAAGTGAACAGAGCTACAAAATCCATGGAATTCAGTTTTTTTTTGGTCAACATTAGATAATGTTTGGTTTCACTCTGTTAACTACAACACTGAACTTCATACTTATCAGACAATTTTGCACAGCACATATTTTTTACTTTGAGTGGTTTTAAACTGCTGTAGAAAAGACACTTGTTTAAGCATATGTATGGGCAGTTGAGAGACATACAGTAAACTAAATCAAAGAAGCCTACAAGCTGCNCAAGCTGGAAAACAGGGGGTTCCACAGAAAAGAAGCCTACGAGCGCAGCTTGTGGTGTTAGTGGCATCCTAAAGCTACAGACATATGAAAAAATTAATCCTTGGCACTTCAAACCGGAATATATGATAGAGCTCCTAAAAACATTCAAGCCTCACTGAAAAGCACACAAATCTGAATTAGAGAAGGTTCTGGTTACCACCCTTTCAGAGACCTGCACTCTAACTGATCTTACACTCTCATGCACAGGCTGCCATTGAAGCAGGATTTGGTCTGGGCCAATTTCCTAAAGATCAGGTCAGTATAAGGCTCTGCTGTATATTTACAGTGCTTGTGCCACTAGATCTCCTTGCAATCTTGGGAATACGTGTCAACTAACCAGCATCATCAATATCCTATTAGGGCTGTATGTTCCCCACAAAGGGAAAGGACTGACACACTGCTGCTGCTGCAGTATCCAGCAACTGCATCTCTTAAAGGATATTTCAGCAATGAGGAAAAGAATGAAAAAAAGCCCCAAAGGTTTTATGCACAGTCCAATGTTTTTTAAAAGAAAAGCCTAGACAGAGGTATGGATTTATTTCATTGACCACAAAGCAAGTAAGCAAATTTGCTTTGCAAGCAAAATGCACTCATTTCAGAAAGGATAAATAGGACAAAATAACTGGCAAGATTATCTGTCTTCAACCGTATCAACAAATCACATACTCAAAGTAAGCTGATAAGGTATGGTGCCTGGTCAGGCATGAGATCGGAGATCAGTCAACCCACTATAAACTATTTCTTTGATGAGATGCTGGCCTACTCAGATGTGTGATGTCCAGGTCATTTGAATGGCTGTTGCTTTCAATTAGATGCTCTTCAGTGACATTCTCAGCAACATAATTTATGAAGCACTCTGTGTCAGCAAAATACCCAGCTACTGTAATCCAATCTTTCCATGACTTGAAGAGAAGGAAGCACTAAAAAATGTGAAAGTGAAGCAATGACTTTAAGTCTTTACTATACAATCACATGGTCAGCTGGATTCTAAGCTGGCAAATGTCTCCTGACTTTGTCTCCTCCTCCTGACCCTTTGGCCATGAAGTATTGCAGCAAAGTCTAGAACAGAAAGGTAACTTTGAAGTGCTGGGTTGTCCAAACAGGAAAGATGAATAATACAGTCTTCTATTACCACCTCATTAACCCTTCACTATAAACTAACATTTTCTCTATTATTCACAAATAGTGAACCATTCCCTATATGAACTCAAATCTTCTTTCTCCAACTTTTAACCACTACCCCTAACATTTTTCTCTTCACATCAGTCTCTCTCCCATAAACCCACATATCTATAGTAAAGATTTACCTTCAGCTTGTGCTATAGGAGACAAAGTCTATGAACAGTATTGCTCCTGCTTTTTCTGTAAGAAAAGCAAGATTACACTAAAATAATAATTAGCTTCCCCACTGCTGCAGTGGGTAATACCTGTAAGTCAGGTATTCAGAGTTTGGCTGCAGATGCCTGTTTCTCGAGTTTCCTGTCTTTTCCCTTACTCCCCTCCTGTGCCCTTAATGCAAGTACAAATAGCAGACCATTTCAATTTTAGAAGCAACATGGTGAAAAGCTAGAGAACTAGGAACTGAATTGGAAACTCAAGGAGAAAGGAGGAGAAAGCAGTATCTCTTGCTAAAACTGAAGTGTAGTCAAGCACTGGCACTAAATAAAACAGATATGTAATTAGTATCATACAAGTACTAACTAAAAAATTATCTGGGTTTCCCTCTCCTCAACTCTCAGTAACATCAATAGAGCCATCTGCAGGATTCAACACTGGCAGAACACCAGAGTCATTAGATATTAATGCTGTAGATAAATGCATTTTTGGATTTTAATTTAACAAAAATCCATTTTTCTCTCTTTGTCCAGGTTATATACCTGTTAAGAAACTAAGGCCACTTGTAAGACAACCTTCTCATCTCTTCTCTTACACCAAGATGCTACAGAAAACCAAACAAAACAGGTAAACTCAACACAAGACACTGAGGGGCAGCGGTCACCGATTCTTGAAAGTGACTGTCACAAAAAGCTTACTGTGGTAAAGTGCTCTACAAACAAAGAGGCAACAAAGAAATGGGTCAAATGGTTAACACTACCTGCCAATGGCCTGCTGGGAGAAATTACAGTTTACATTTGCTTTGTCTCCAAATTGTTTCATTTATATCCAAATAGAAAGCCTGGCAAAACCTAAAAGCTAAGAAATGGTCTACTATCTGCATATATCATAATATGTGGAGTTAATGATGGCACAGGAACCAGTACATAGACAGCAACCGGGTTTGTAAGAGTTTCTCTTAGCAAACACTACATAAGCAGAGCATACCCTGATACGCCGTGTTCCAATGGTGTAAGAAATGGCCATCTCCCGTGTGCACACTGACATCTCAATACACCAAACCCAAACCCAAGCACCACTACAAATACCAAGATGATGTTGGGTAGTGGTAAATAGAGCAAAACACAGAATTAATGCTTTGGAGAACAAAAGAAACAAATCATATCTTTTAATGAGAGGCATTGATTATGTGCTCACATTTACATGAAATTAATATGGTCCAAACAGTTGCACTACTGTAACTTAAAAAAAAACAAGTAGAAGAGATGAAAGGAGAATATGGCACTGGTAAGTAAAACTTTGAAACTAGAGAGTTTGAACAGGTGTCTTCATTGGGTTATCTTTTGAAAATTTTATGGAAAAAAACAGAAATGTGAAAAATTAGCTACTTATATTCTCTCTTTGCTTCCTGGCAGTTAAAACTGGAATGAGAATAAATAAATCCCTGTATGAGGTTTCAGGATTAATTTGTTTGTGTATTTAAATGGGTATTTAAGTATCAACTACTATTTTAGAACCTTACTGGGACTACTGCATTCTTATCCAAGTTCAGCTTTTGGCAAGAGATTAGGACCAAGTTAAAATGGGAACAGGTGTTTGGAAGATGATATGACTGCAATAAAGGGCTAACTAAGATGAAGGAAAAATAATTTAAATGTGGAATTCATTTGTACCCTGTTAAATAAAAAGACACTCAAAACCCCTCACAAAATCACAACAACTAAGGGATATTTAGGAAATATCTTTGCCTACTGTGATTCATTCCCAGCAGAATACAGTCTGAGTAGGGCTGTTTTTTGGTCCCAGGTCATCTTGCTGTTGTACAATCTCATGATTCCTGTTAAAAAGCCAGGCATTCAATAAGAAACAGTTTCACTGCTTAATGCTTGCTAGCTTATAAAACACATTCAAAGTGTGAAGGAATTTATGGCCACTGTCAGTGAGATTTGAGCTCCTAAACTGCATCAGGTGTTTTAACAGTGTTGATATCTGGCCTTGAAGATCCTTACAGCCATTATTAATTAGGTTGAACTGATTTTTGTTTCTAGGGATTGAGCACATTCTTTCACCAGTTGCAGTAAGAAGAAAAGCTGAAACCATCAGTTTCAAGGGTCAAACCCATGAAAACAGGTGTTTTCTTAGTAAAAAGAATAGTTACTGACCTTGAAGCATTTTAAGAAAATACATCACTCAGCATTTTTGGAATATCTTTCCCTCAACAATACGATAATTGACGATAAAAGGTTTCAAGGGTTTTTTTGAAAGCAGACTGTACTCAAAGAGTCCAATCCTGCAAGTTAAAACTGTTTGCATCAAGATGCACTAACAATTTCATACAGTAGTAAAAAGCAAATAAAGCAGAAATTTTTAAAAGCAAAGTTTTAGCAGGGAAAAAGTTGTCACAAGATGAAGGGTGCATGCTAATACTTTGTTTATCACCATACTCCATTATAATCTCTTACAGGAGTAAGACACAATGTACACACTAAATAAAATTTAACTATGGAGGTACAGACAAGCCTCTCTGTCTGCAGCAGGGGGAACTCCCAGCACAGCTGACCCTTAAAAATCAGAAGTTGGAGTGAGAATATCAGAAGAAACTAAAACAGTTGTCTAGATCATACTGAAATCCCTTATGTCTTTCACTATGGCTTGTGGAACAACTCACTGAAGAATGTAGTAATTTCTGCACAATAGATGTTTATTCTGCTGGTACCAAATGATTTTTGCATTTTAAGCAGGTTTAATACAATTATCTCTGACTTCAGTGTGTTTAAGATGCAAGCTTTCTAAATATTTCTCATCAGCAGTCACCCATGAGAGAATCAGTCTATTAAGTTAGCAAGACAGAAGTTTTTAAAAGAACTGACAAAAGAGTTTTGAAAATAATATTGAAGGAAATAATTCTGACCTGAGAGAAATCCACATGTCCTTTTGATGCTAATGACTTCATCAACAAGAAAAGAAACTGAACTTGGCTCTGTATCATTGATTCTGCATGTACATTTGTACAGTTTTGAGCAGCTTCATTAAATCCAATTGTCCAATGGAGGCAATTATTGATGGCTTAAGGATTCCTGCCCCTGACAGACATCAGAAAACTCTAAATACTTAAATTTCTATCAGGACAAAGTTGCAGAATTTTGATGAATGCATCAGTTAAGGATAATTTCTGAAGCCATAAACTGGCCTTCCAAAAAAAAGGGTTGTACAAAGAACCAAAGAGATTTTAAGATGGAGATTGACTAATTGACATGTTTTTCTGTCACAGCAGGAGACTAAATTCAATGAAACACATGAGTTCTATGTGGTCCTAACTACAAACTTAATCAATTACCACAAGTCTATGGGGTAAGAAATTACACAAAAGTGAGAACAAACACCTGACAGCATAGAATCGAAAGCGGAACCCTTTCTGAAAGAGTCTTTTTGTCAGATTCTCATCCCAGCCTGTCAATAGAACACCAACAGTGTGAAATGCATGTTAGTGCTCTGCAAGCAGAGGTCAGATGGACCCTACTTTCTCTGTACCAGGACAGCAACCTCCACAACGGGCAGAACTGAACTTTTGAGAAAATGATCTTTTACATACTCTAGCATCTGAGTCTCAGAACCTTGACATTCTTCCTCTCAATAAACCATAACTATCTAAAACAGGGGAAAATATCACTAAGAGGCATTTAATAATTTAAAATCCAACTCCTCATTCCAAGCACAGCTTTTTGTTCTAGCCAAATTAACATAAAAGATCATACAAAGACACTAGAAGCCTTTACTATCATATCTCCCCAGAGAAGTATTTCAGTTCTTTCATGGCAGTTTAAGCAATAAGCAAATGTTCTTGCAAACTTAAGCCCCTGTTGTGTTGGCACAGATGCATAGTCACTGCATAGAAGTAGCAGAGGGATGAAAGAAGGTGACATGAACAAGAGGCCAGGGGAGATGTATGGACTAGCTTAAGGCAGATCAAATTGTCCCTGCTGAATATGAAACTATGAGCATCTATACCACAGCAATGGAAGCCAACATATGGGCCATTAATTTAAAACAAAGCTACAGTTAAAATAAAGCTACAGGCAACATCATGTAAATGAACACTGAATGGATTGATTGTCTGGAAATACACTTGTCAAGTCTGTTTTACTATTGAAAATACAGGTAAATGATCCCATATGACTTCCCATACCTCCAAGTGACAATGCCTAGATATGCCATACTTACACTTCCTTCAAAGATCTCATTCTTTTTTCTAACCTGTGAGGAAGAGTTCATGTCCTTCGAGGTGTAAGATATAACAATGTAATGCAAATGAACAGGAAAACCTCAAGCATTTATGTACATTTAATCAAAACCACCAAACCCATCTTCCACAAAAACCCTGATAGGGTTGGATTTACAAAGTTCAGTAAAGGTTTACCTACACAATGATGCACACTCTCTTCTTTATCACTCTTTATTTATCTACACTGTCTCAAGAAAGTCCTATAAGTGAGGGCTGTATGTCCATCATCTATCACAGTGTACACTTCCATGTCAAGAAAGACATTACTGTAAGCAACAGCCATACCCCTTCACAGACTGCTTATGCAGCTCACAAGCAAACTGTTCCTCCAACATTTGTCTTCCACAGCCTCTTTTTCCTGTCATGCTTTGATGTAAATTTGAAAATAATCTTCTTGAATCATGCTTTTAATTTTTCCAGCCAAGTGCTATGCACAGCCTTTGTCTGTAATAGTAACAGATTGCCCAAGGACACACACAGTGAGTCATGGAAAGAGTCAGGATTTCCTGGCTCTTAATCCAATGCTGAGACAAGGCCTCTCGTGTTTCCAATTTTCAGAGGCTGGCAGGTGGGAGGCAAGAGAAGAGAAAAGAAGGAAAAAAAGGATGGGAGACAGACTTCTTTAGATAAGCAAAATAGACAACTGGAAAAAACCCGCAAAAGCTTTTTCCCTTCTCAGTTTCAGACAACTGATGCGACTGTAATCGCAATATCTGCTGAAGAGCTTAAATCTGGTTTAAAAAAATGTAATGGATAGAAAAGAGGAAATACATTAATGGGCAGCAAGAAACCACAAGAATCTGATGCTTCTTAAAGGAGGAAATAGTTTGCTCAACAAGCCTGGAAACAGAAGAGAAAGGATTTTACATGCTTCCAGAGCAAGAGGATTTGGAAAGCTTGTTCCCAAATGGGAGGGTGGGTAGCAGGGTCAGTGCATGCCCACCCCAGAATTGTGAAAATATCTGGGTGTTGTGAACATGAAATTAGGTGACATGAATCAGCTCTCACTGGAACAGACCTCAAAACCACTCTGTGTGTTACACTTGTCTATTTAACTTAGGAAGCCAGTTCCCCCTAGACCACCTATAATTAGCAAGAAATGAGGAACATTCAAGAGGCAAATATAGATCAGGGAGAGATGATGTATCAGCAGTCTGAAAATAATTAATATCCATCCTAATAATGCCACCTAGTCCAAAAGACTGTGCAACAGCTTACAAGATCCATAATGTCACAAAGGAATGGGAAAATAATTTTTCATCTACACAAAACTAGGCCACCCATCATCATATCCTGAAAAGGGATCCAAGCAAAAAAAACAAATGAATTTTGAGACAAGTCGTACTCATTCATCACTGAAATGCATAATTCAAACATGGACTTTGGCAGCACTCTGGCTAAGTGGCTGAAATGAGATCTATTTAAAAATAAAACATATTATAACTCTAGTGCTAGTAAAAGACACGAAATGTTATCTCATCTATATACACATGTGTATGGAATATTTAGGTACAAGCTTGTCTCTGTGGGCTGGGATAATGAGATTATTAGAGCCTAGTGCCTCGAGATGCAGGTAACTTGAAGTCCATGAATTTTGTCACTGTCTGTATTATAACAACAGCAAAGTCTTGCTGTATTCATGACAAGTATTTGCACGCCCAACCTAAAAGTCACTGAAGAGATGTAGTGCAACATCTCACAGGGCACAGTCAGCACTGCAATGAGGGAATGGACCTGGCTTCTTTGGGTCCCCAGTCACAACTAACACCATGAACAGCAAACTATTTTAGAAGACCTACTGAAGCAAGGTAAGGGCTAACAAAGGAATAACAAGGAGACACAAAGATGATTAAGGGATTGGAACATATTTTTTATATAAGGAGAGGCTGAAAGCTGGGACAGTACAACATGAGGAGACTCTGGGGGAATCACAGCAATGTGTATAAATGCCTGATAAGACGGTGTGAAGATGAGAGACAGACTCTTCTCAGCAATGAGTAGAAATCAAAGAGAATGAAAGTTCTTCTGAAAACAAGAAAATACTATTATACTGTGAGAACAGTACAACACTGGCACAGACTGCTCAGGAAGATTGTGGGGTCTTCTTCCTCAGAGGTACTTAAAATCCAACTGGATGTACTCCCAAGCAACTTGTTCTTGGCTGTGCTTTAGCAGGAGGTTGGACCAGATGACATCAAGAAGTCACTTTCAACCTCAGTGACTATGTAAGTCTTTCTGTTCCGTGCATTTTTGAAGGGAACAAGCTTATTCACAAAGTTTGGCCATTAAGGCATCCTTCAAAACAAACTGTTACAATGTTTTATAAAACTTCCAGACTTTTGCCACTCTACTAAATTTTTTTTTTTGGTGGGAGGGTTTAGATGCTGTGCAAATTTCACTTACCCTTTTCAGCCTGTGCCCTGAGCTTCCTTTTATATATATCAAGTTCTTTCACTCACTTGAAAGATGTGCTAGTCAAATACCAAACAGAAAATACTCCTGAATTAAACATTTGTAGTTCAGTTTTGGTTGACGCACCTGCTTTTATTCCACTCTCCTCCTTCATATCCTCTTTTCTTTATATTACAATATAGCATGAATCTGTCCTTCAGCTTGTAGTTTGATGTAATTAATACAATTGTCTTCAAACTTTTTTTTTCTCTTTCTTTGGCTGTTTTTCAGCTACAGAACATTTTCCAGTTCCAAATGAAAATGACAATTAGGTTCTATTATTATGAAAACTTTTCTTTTAATGATAAAAACCTTATTATTCAAAACAAAGCTAATACAATTCCATTAACATTGAGATTTTCACGTTCATTATTCATATTCTTTTTAGAGAACATTAATGACCTTCAAGAAGAATAATTTTAGTGGTTTACTCTTTTGATTCTTTTTCTTATTTTTTTAATCCGGTTTTACCATCAAAGACAAGTATATATGAGCAAATTATGCACTGGTATCATAGCTCCCTCGAGGTATCGTTCCGGATTATTGAAGTATAATTATTACAGTGCATTGGTCTATTCTAAGACTTACAAAATAATGTTGAAAACTCCTTCCTTGAAGCGAGGCCAGTAAAAGATATGCTATTAAACCTGATTACCTGCATTATTTTTAAAAAAATAACACAGAATTCAATAAGTTAAAAATTGCAGAAGTTACTTGAAATGTAGTCAGAGGACAAACAAGAACATAGCAACGTGCTAGATCCAAAACTGAGGATAAACTTAAGATCTGCGTGCAACAACCTGAAGCTGCTCAATATTTTATCAGCTTTATAAGTAAAAATCTAGAACAAGAGAAAAAAAGGAAACTGAAAAGCTTTTAAAAACAATCATTCTCCTAGACTTCTCACACTGAAATCCTTACTGCTTGACAGTTTGAACAGTCAATTTTATTAACTTTGAACATTTGCCACATTTCACTCATTTTGTATCCTGAATTTATTTTTATACAAAATTCCATTGTCCTGCATAGACAATATCAAAAAGACTACTCTCAGAAGGGAATCTGGTCCCTTAGTAAGCCAAATTAAGTGAGTGTTTATATATACAAGGATTACTTTTATAACATCACTGATTCTACCTACCTTTAATTATTTAAAATAATTAATTTTCCTTTAGCTGACATTTTAAAATAGCCATTCCAGTTTTCAAACCACAGAGATCATTCCACAGACCTCATTTTTCACAATGCACACATTTTATGCACATAGATACAGTCCACCATGCATCACACAAAGTCCAAAATAGAAATAAAAAAGCTCTGCAATTTTCCCTTTGTTTTATTTCTCTGGCTGATCTTCACAACCATAAAAGACAAACAAAGGCTGAAGGTCAGAGGGAAAGAAAAGCAGAGACCTTGAACATCAGGAGTAAAATTAAATTAATTAACTGCTAGAAGCATGAAGCATTAATGAAACAGAGAATTTTCCAGTTAGGAGGAACATCTATTCAGTTTTAATTAAATTCTTTTATTCAAAATCTATACTTACCCAAGCATAAAGATATTACATCGTATCAATAACTGCAGAATATAAGCAAGTACTACGCTATAAGTATCTTTTTCCCCATCTAGTGGAGTGATGCCTTAAAATCCTTTATACTGGTTGAAGTCCTCAAAGAAATGACAAAAAATAATATGAACCAGCAGCCACAGTTATTAATTCACTTGTCTAATAAATAGCTATCAGAGACTTGCTCCAAGCAATTGCTAGCAAAGTTCTCATGCAATAGTATTAATGATGAACTTTCAGAGAGTGCAATAATTACTTCTCTACAATATATGCAGCTGGCTAGTTTATTCACCTGCAGTCCAGTTCTGCACCATTGAAGCCAGACTGAGTTTTGATGTGAACTTCAATAGGTTCAGGTCCATGCCCACAATGTTGAGCTATCATCACAAATGCTTTAGCTGCATTTCTATAATATGACACAAACGAATTAAAGCAAAGCTGCAACTACTAAGGCACCACCTCTAGCATTTCTAAGCTTACAAGATGAGAAATGGGCTCCTAATCCTTCAGGTGAACACTCAAAATAGATTGCCTGACTTTCAAAGTCACTCAGTATTTGTTCATTCCAATAAGAAGTCTAGATAATTCAAAGTACTGTCAAATTTTATTGAAATACCAAAAATGGAGTGGCAAGTCACTTTCACATAAATAGAGCATGCGAGACTGAGATAATATCTCTATATTACATTCTTTTTCCTGTCACTTAAATCTTCTTCAAGATGACTTCTTGTAAAAAAAATCATCGACTGTTTTGAGAATTATGTTGGAAGATTTAATCAGGCATTCAGCTGTTTTGTAAATTATCTGAATGCAAGTTTGGAAAGAGTATAATCCAACAGCTACATTTTCAGGTGCTAGCATTTACACTTTAATAAGTATTAGTACTTAAACTAGTATCAGCACTGCTGCAGAAGAGGCATACTTGACTTTAACACTGGTTTGTATTAGGAATACATGTTTTCCCCTGACAGGAGAGGCTGATTTCAAATTATTAACTACTAATTGTCAACAGGGTTTTCTTCATCTCCTGAGCCACACTTGAAAAATATGTAAACAGCACATCTCACTTCTGACAGTTCATTTTAACTAAAGTGGAGGAACACAGTAATTTCCAGGATGAACTGGAGCTCTGCTTCACCTAAACCTGGTGTTGTGATACAACCTTGTTGAATAGTTACTCTAGTCCTCAGAAGAGGACAATCCAGGACAATCAGAGAATGGGGTCTTCCCAAACTCCTCAAATGTGAATGGCTTAAAAAAATTGGAAAACAAGATTCTGTAGTTCTTTCACATTAGTGTTAGTATTAAGTTAGCTTAAAAATCCCATTTGATTTTGAATCTTGCCAAATTTTGGCCTCACCCATATGTTGGCTCCTCTTAGTCCAGGTCAGACCTGAAGCCATGGAATACTTCCCCAATTCCACTTCTCCAATCACATCAGTATTTCAGAAACAGAAAACGACTTAAAATTCCTATTTACCTACAGAGTTAAATTTCAGTTCCAAAGGATTTATTAGCTACATGGGATGTCACTATCTAACACTCTACAAAAATACAGATGAAAATGGATTTCCTTTCCATGGAAGCACAAAATTCAACCTGAAGCATGAAGGGTTTTGTGTGTTCAGCAGACTTTTTTTTCTTTTAGGTAGCAAGTGCAGTTGGTTCTACTTGTTACAAAGAAGGACATAAAGCCCCATTGTTCCACTCCCTGCCTCAGGTTTTTCACTTTAACTGAAAAGAGGCAAATGCAATTAAACAACTTCTAAATACTAAAAGTTAGTGTCTAACAAGGGAAAAAGTGTAAGAGAAATATAGGGCTGTCTGCTTACAAATTATATGGAAACAAACTTTCTCATATCTAACAGAAATTAATAACACGGAAACTCATCAGTGCTGAAAAGCCAAAATGGTCAACAAAGAGGAAAACAAGCCAGCTCTAGTTTTTAATTTCTGAAAAGCTGGCAAATGATGAATGGAATATACTTTGTATGGAAACATAAAATAAGCATTGGGTTCTCTGCTGTGTTAAACAAGAAATGTGTTACCCCATCACCCCTCAATAAACAATGATGGTTAAATAGCTATTGATAAGAATCAAAACTAGAGTCATGGTACAAATTATAGGAAGTGAGAACATGTGAACAGTTCAAAGTTCAGAAATTTTTCAGGATAATATTTGGGAATGCCAGGCATTCTGTAATACCTTGGAAATGGACTGAGCTGACAAAACATCAAGTTTGATTAAAAGAACACCTTGTACAAGTTTGCAGGCAGGACTCTTTTTCACATAGCCAAGGAGCTCAATACTAATTTTTATTTTCATTTTCCTTATAAAATTCAAATTCACTAAAACCAACAGAAGGAACAAAGTTCTCTGATCTTTTTCATCAAATCACAACACCACATCTTACAAAAATAATGAAGACTAGGAAATTGCATTTTAAAATAGACTCTCTGTAGACTAGGCTTTTATAGTTTATATTAGTGATAGGGGAATAATTTTTTTATATTCTTTTTCTATAAGGCAGAATCACTTCCTATTTCCCTTTTCAAGCTGCCAGGAGACAGATAAAGAAACATTAACAAGAATGCCTGGCAAAAGTCCAAGCAGCCATCACATTCTGCCCACCCAACACTTCCCTGTGATCTCACTCAGCTCAGGCATCTTCAGATTCTTACAAGTTTTTCTCAATGATGTTAAACAGTTGCCAGGTTTCATCCGAAGGCCTAACAGCATTCTGTTGAAGGTTAAATGGTCCTCATGTTTCAGTGAGCTGAAATGCTTACATGCCCTTTTGCCCCTCCTACTCCTCTGTAGGAGTATCCCAAATCTTATTTTGGGAACACTATGAAGTGCATATGCTAAGATGCTTCCTCATACAGCCACGTGTAGAACAGTTTCCTTTAATTCAAAAGTAGAGGAGCTCAAGTACAAATAAATATTCGCACAGCTGATATTCTTTTACTGGTCAAAAGCAGCAAACAACTTAGAGACAACTGAAATAATCCTGCCCTCTTTGTGGTCAGTCAGAAGGGTGCTGGAGAACATCACTGGGAACGTGAGAGCATAGCTGGTCCATAGTCTTTCTTACACTTCCCTTAAGATCTTTCCCTGCCTCTGGACAGACAGTGATATGACCTGTTTTCCCACATCATGTTTCTGCCCATAGTTTTACTGAACTGCAAACCTACAATTTTCTTCCTTAACAAGCATGAGGCTTCAAGCAGTACCATCTGTCCTCAGCCACTACCCCAGATACAAGACCTATAATTTAAGCAAAAAGATTTAGAGACCACTGCTGTCTTCACTGGTATCACAACAGAATGATGGAATTCTGAGGGAAGGCGAATTGAATGTGTCTCATAGGGAGCATTACTGACTTCTCCACCAAACAATGCCTTCCAGACTCATTTTCAACTGACAGTAAAAAAAGAGGAACATAACAGTTCGCTTCCTTTGCATCCACCATGCACTTCATCATAGTCAAGTAATCGACCCAATTATGATGCTCTGGCTTTGCAGACTTCTGTATATTTGTCCATTCGTCTCCTTGAAGACATCATTACCACTTCCAACTCTTTAACACATACCACACTTGAAGTGCTTTAAGTGCCTTGGCAAGCTGCCCCCATCTGCAACTACAGTGCTAGAATACAGTAATATATTCTTTCAGGATCCTTCAAAATTTTGTAATCTGTATTAAAATCACACCTATTCCAGCCTACAGTCAAAATACAATAGGTTTGTATCAATTTATTTTTAAAGTCCTTGTAAATCTACTAAGAAGTTATCTTATTAATACAACTTTTTTTTCTGCAGAGCTTTCTGGACTTTGTAAGTAGCTTCAAAGCTTCTATCCAAACTCCTAATGGAAATGACAAGTGTTGGATCTTTCTAAAACATCCATTCACAAAGCACACAGCTTGACAATATGAAACTTTAGGGAAAAGTTTCCATTTTAGAATCATTGCTATCCAATGATGGTTATCTACAGCTCTATGCAGTTGACAGCCTGATTTTTCTATACCTGGTTGACTAAGTTGAAAGTTACTTATTTGTCACATTAAGTTAATCTATTAATTATGACCTGAATGGAAGTAAGACTAACATACAGAAACCAGTTTTGGAGGGAAGCAGCCCTATAAAGGTAACTTACTTATTTTGGGAGCACTATGAAGTGCATATGCTAAGATGCTTCCTCATACAGCCATGTGTAGAACAGTTTCCTTTAATTCAAAAGTAGTGGAGCTACAGCTGATATTCTTTTACTGGTCAAAAGCAGCAAACAACTTAGAGACAACTGAAATAATCCTGCCCTCTTTGTGGTCAGTCAGAAACCATGGCAAACATGCATGGTGCTATTTCATTTGTCTGGTCTCTTTCCATAGCACACTCACGGTGTGATGCCTGTTTATCATAAAGAACACAAACTCTTTCTGTGTTTAACAGCACATTGAGGCCACAAGTGCTGGATAATTAGGATGTTAAGAGCTACACTTGTAGATTTCAAAATTACTTGGGCAAAGCAGAACATTTACAATAGAAGCAAGTAGGAAATAGAATGAGTGGTATCATTCAGGCATTTTGGTTGCTAATTATTTCTGTCTTCATTCCTTTCAAGTGATTGATAACATGAGCTAAATCAGACTACTTGAACTGCATTTCTGCAACTAATTGTACATTCCCATCTAAATGGTAAATTACGTATTTAAGTATTTTTTCTTTTAAAAAAGTTAAGAAATGTATTACCAGATGTTGATGTTACAGGTGCCTTTTGCTGGATTTTAGTTGGAGGTAACTGCATGCAAATCAGTTAATTCCTCAGCAGATCTTCCCTCTCAAGCAGCAGGGGAGTACTTCCAGAGAAGATACCTGCCTGTATGATACATTTAGACAGCTTCTCACTGGGAGCTTGTGGGGCTGTTTTAATTAAATCTATTTCTGTTTAGGAAATTATGAGGTTCACTTTCTCCAAGTTCTTCTCTACTGGAAAACTATCCTGGAAGAACCATAGAATCACCTTGGTTGGAAGGAATCTGAGATCATCAAGTCAAACTATCAACCTAACTGACAAAAACCATCAAGAAACTGTATTTCTAAGCACTGTGTATACCCACCTCTTAAATAACTCCAGGGATGATGCCTCAACCACCTCCCTGTTTCAATGCTTGATAACCTTTTCAGTGTAAAAATTTTTCATAATATCCGCTCTAAACCTCCCCTGCTGCAACTTGATGGCCTTTTTTCTCATTCTACTGTCTCTAACTTGTGAGGAGAGACTGACAAATAAAGCACTCCATGGGCCATGAAGAAAAGAAGTACTTAGCTCTTCTGGGAAACAAATAACAAATTTTTAATCTACACTTAGGATCACTGCTGTCTTGACTATCCATCACTATGCACTGAAGCTCAGCCTGCATTTTCCCTGTTCAAAGATTCAGTTTAAGTTAACATGTGATTGATTACTTTCTGTTTCAGAACAGCTGCAATGGGTAGCTCACTTCCATTAGAGGAAATGTAGCCATGCCACATATTAGATTAGTGAGATAATACCTTCCCATCAGTATCTCCAAAGCATTATGAGGTATCACAGACCCATAGCTTAGAAATGAGACTCTGTGCTGCAACTACGGTTGAGGCATGGATGGGTCACATAGGTAGAGGACATTGGTCAACATGCTTCTGCATGTGCAGAGATGAACAGTTCTCAGCTAGGAGACATTATGTTTTAATACAGTTTATGCAGAATCAGCAGCAGGAAATGTTTTAAGTACAGGTTCAACAAAGACTTCAAATTAGTAATTATAATTCAAGAAAAACACTGTTCCATTTTGGCTTGAAGTTCCTCAGAGTTAATGTTAAAAGAAGTGGATAGTCTCAATGTTCAATATGCATAACTGAACACTCTAGAGATACCCTTAAAAGATAGTTTACTGTGAATACTGAGTGGTAAAATAAACATTAAGTTAATGAAGGATAATTTTGTAGCAGACAAGAAAAACAAGACAATAACCTCTAAATTGAACCCAGAAATCTCTATCATTTCGCAAAGTATTCAGAAATGTCTCTCTTAATATCCTTTGCTCTTGTCAGCATTTGCTCAACGTAATTTTATAACTTCTTTCCTAAATATTCAGCAAAGTTTCAGCAGAAAAACACAAACAAAATCCCATATATACAGACATTATAACTTCATTTTAAAGTCAGTTAAATATTTCCACGCATATTTGAAAAAACACCCTTGGGTTACAAAAGGACTACATAAGGCTTGAGTATTTATTTAAAATAAATTGCTTGAAATCAAACTTCAAAACTTTCACATAATCATCACAACAACATAGAAAATCACGGCAACCCATCATCTTGGCAACCTGTCCAACTTAGTCAAAACTAGCAAAAGCACATAGCAGGCACTTTTACCCTAATCTGCAAAAATCTAAACTGAAAAAAATCAAAACAGAAGCTGGCAATAGAAGCTGACACTTGGTTTCCTCATTGTAATTTATGTTTTGTATAAATGATCAGGTAAGTAAACCAAAAATGACCCTTCTACACGGTGACTGCAATATATTTGCAGCAGTTTCTCCATGTTACTGTCAGTATTAATTCAGAAGTTTCAGAAACCTAAGCAGTCCACAAGCTTCATAAAATATTTTTAAAAAAACTAATTGCCAAAATAATTTCTCCAGTATTTGGGAACTCATCTGCTGTCTGCAAAGTATTACAGAACACACATACTCAGGAAGCAATGAATAAACATTAAAAAATATTTTAAAAGACAAGAAGCTATTTTACTGTATAAATGAACTTGTTTAATTTCCCTTTCTGGCATAGTGTAATAAAAGACATATCTCTTGATATTTTTATTTCTTCTATCTTTCCATATAATTCTGAACCACAGTAGCTGCTATTTCACAGTATTCCAAAGGAGTGGAGTCCAACTGAAAAGAATTTCTGCAATTACTCCAGCTCTAACTGCCAAGAAGAGCACAAAAGGAGATGAGCAGATTCTTCTACATTTCACTCAGCTGTTGGCTTCCAAAAGGATTGCCAGAAAACACAGGTGCATCTGCAAGTATCCTCTATCTTAATTTTGAGAAAAGTCTGAAAAAGCTCTCACTCTATACATACACACACAAAAAATAAAGATATCAATACTAAAACCCACCAAATATCAAAACACAATTCAGTTCAGACCATATGTAGACCCATGAGACAAATTTTTTATTTTTAGTTCTATGCATCTTTTGCTTACTTTTGATACTCATATATGAGAGCCTTTAGACTATAATAAATTCTGTATTTATTCAATCATGTTTTCTGAGCAATCTGCTACTTTGTATATCTAAATTTGTTTTAGGGAGTTTTCTCTACTTGTTTAAAAGACTTTAAATAGAGAACTTCACAGAAAGCCACTGCTGGTGAGTTTTTCATTCTGACACGCACCTAGGAATGCTTTCTGCAACAGCAGAATGAATATTCTTTGTTTTTTTCTTAAACACTGGCTCTACTTCCCTTAGCCAAATCGGACAGTACACTGATAAAGGACCAGTGGCACTGTCAGCTGCTCCAAAGAATATCAAGGGCTATTTCAGACAAAAACATGAAGTTTTTCATCAGTTCTTTATCACAGTCTTCTTTCAATTTCTTGTAACTGTAGAAGTGAAACTAAAATGATGACCTATCTAACTCTGAAAACTCTTGTTACAGCCTGTGGCCTTATAAATAGTTCCTTGATACGTGAAGTAAAATGCCCAATTTCCCACAGTAACAGCAGTGAGAGAAAATATGCTGAACAGCCCCATATATCATCACAAGAGCTCGATATAGAGGACACTTTCTGTTCACTGTGCTTGAATTCAAAGAAAGAAGAGATAAGGTTAGCAAAACACAGAAGAGTATAGTTGTCACTTTAAAGCATCTCCCTGTGTTAACTGTAGTGTCTTGTAGGCTCCAAAGTAGCAACGCATGCTCCCAGGCAGCACTGAGTGGCAGTAATAAAGCACACGATAGCTCAAGTGGGTGCTAGCTACAAGTGCTTGCAAGTATTAAGAATAATACACAAGGTCGAGCCTGACTATTCCTAAAGCAAAGGACTGACAGCTCAGATGGGTGGAGAACAACATGATGAAGAGTAATAAGGTAACACATCTTTCTGTGCAGTGTAATGCAGCTGAACAGAGTGGCAAAATAATGCTCAAAGCAAAAGCAAGCTAAGAAATTTTTTAATTTTTTCTAGTAGCCAACTCCTCTCCCTCTTTGTATTCTGCATTGTTCCAGGACAAACTTCAGGTACCTCAGTCAGTTCTACTCCCTTGATCCAAGACATCCTTTGCATGGGTGAGGGATTAGAGGTGTAGGAAGATGTAATTAAAGTCAGCCATCAACCAGCAAGAATTTGTCTACCCATTTTGGTCTCTCAAGAGTTTCCAGGCTTGCTAAGATGTAACTCCCTACAGTCCACTGTACACATAAAATGAGGTACGAGCGAAAAATAATCTAGCACCTAGGATCAACAGCCTGAGAAGCTTAAAAGCCAGCTTCAGTTGGCACCAACCCCAATCAAGTGGGTAGATGATGGTAAGCAGTGGATGTGGCCTATCTTGATTTCAATAAAGCATTTGATACTGTCTCACAGCATCCTCACAGCTAAACTGTGGAAATGCGATCTGGACAATCAGGTAGGGAGGTGGACTGTCAATCGGCTGAAGGAAAGAAGCTAGAGAGTTGTGGTCAATGACTTAGATGAGGGGCTAGAGTACACCATCAGCAAGTTTGCTAATGACACAAAGCTGGAAGGAGTGGCCAACATGCCAGAAGGCATCCAGTGAGACCTGGACAGGCTGGACAGTTGGGTGGGAAGAAATTCAATGAAATATAACAAGGTCAAGTGTAGAGTCTTACATACAGGCAAAAACAATCCCATGTATCGGTATAAGCTGGGGACTGACCTGTTAGGGAGCAGTGCAGGGGAAAGAGACCTGGGAGTCCTGCTGGACAGCAAAATGACCATGAACCAGGAATGTGCTCTTGTGGCCAAGGCGGCCAATGGCATTCTGCAGTGTACTAGAAGGGGCATATTCAGTAGGTTTAAAGAGGCTCTCCTCCCCGTCTACTCTGCCCTGGTGAGATCACATCTGGAGTAGTCCAGTTCTGGGGCCCTCAGTTCAAGAAGGACAGGGAACCGCTTGAGAAAGCCCAGCACAGAGCCATGAAGATGATGAAGGGATTGGAGCATCTCCCTTATGAGGAAGGGCTGAGAGAGTTGGGTCTCTTTAGCTTAGACAAGACTGAGGGGTGACCTCATTCATGGTTATAAATATGTAATGGGTGAGAGTCAGGAGGATGGAGTCAGGCTCTTCTCAGCAAAATCCAATGATAGGACTTGGGGCAATAGGTGCAAACTGGAACACAGGAGAATCCCCAAAAATATAGGAAAAACTTTTTCACAGTGAGGGTGACAGAACACTGGAATAGGCTGTCCAGAAAGGTTGTGGAGTCTCCCCTGGAGACATTCAAAACCTGTTTGGATGCTTTCCTGTATGACCTGGTCTAGGTATTCCTGCTTCAACAGGGGGATTGGACTAGATAATCTCTTGAGGTCCCTTCCAATCCCTTATATTCTGTGATTCAGTGAAACTCAGCAGAGAGCTGTGTAACAGCGTCTGCTGCTGCTCCTCTCATCCAGGCTGCTCCAGTGACATAAAATACACTGAAAGATCTTCACAGGGTCAAAACAGAATTGAAAAGTGATTTCAAATATTATATTACCATGCAGTAGCACACCATTGGAAAATAAAATGCACTTTATGCCTTAGCACAGATATGGAGCCTGCTAAGCTAGTCCCAGAGAGCACTTCAAGTGCACAAAGCAGAAGAGAGTTTATTACAGAGATGATTAGCAACTAAGTATATTTCCTTTGTGTGCTTTTAACAACCTAAACATCATCCAATGCATATGTATACCAACAAAAACTTGGCTTGTCAACATCGCAACATTGTCATATAACAGAGAGGGTAAACACAGTTACATACAGCATGGAGGTATGGCTGAGATAATTTTTGACCATCTTATTACCAACAACTGGATGTTTTATAGCTATACTGATATGATCTTAGAAGTGAAACTGTAACTTTCAGATCTCTACATAGACAGCTGCCTGATAGGTGCACTTTAAAACACTGTATCAGAACACAAAAAATGTGCCAGTGGAAACTTGTGGTCAATTTATCTCTACACCACTCATTCAACTTAAAAGGAGAAAATTCTAGCACTTCCTGGGGTCATTTTCCCTTCTAATTTCTCCAACATTCACAAGCCAGCATTCACATGCCAATACTCAGCTGTAAGAACCTGGTCTCCTCTCCAACAAGACCATCATGTGTGGGTAACAGGAAACTGATTGTTTTGATCCAAATACAAATATTATTCTGATATAGAATGAATTTTCTTTTTTCTAGACCACTATAGATCTACCACAAAAGAAAAAAGAAACTAGTTGATGTCATTTTGCCATTGTTCCATGAAGACCCATGAAATACTAGTTTTCAATTAGCACCCTTGTATTATTATGGGTATAGTGCATATTTATGCTCAGGCAATAGCACAATTTAATACCATTACTCAAAGTTTCTGCAGATTTTTCCTAGAAAAATATGGAAAAAGTAGGACAATTCTAATATTTCCTGAAAAGAAAGGGAACATAAGTACAAAGACACAAGGCACAAAAGAAAATTATAATGCTGACAGCCCACTGTCAATCATCAGTGAAAATCTCAGGTAAACTTTGTTCCTGCTTCATGGATCTGAAAACTGAGAACCACAAAAGGTTTGCAAGGATAAAAATAATAAAACCCAATATTTTCCTGGACAGCATTTGCCCTCTAGGACAAACACTAAGTGATACTGACTGTCTGGCAAGATAAGTGCAATTTAGAGCCAGAAGCTTATCAAAACAGCCATTTTGCTTTCCTCCTACTTGGCAAAATATAACAGAATCTTATCAGAACTGGTTTCGGAACTTGGGCTTTTCAAAAACAAGACATTTTTGCCTTTCTTGTTGCTGTGAGAGCACAGACACTTGAAATCAACTCATAATGCAGTACCTTCATCATTAAATCATGTTTACAGCCAAGACTGGACATTTTCGCATCACCAATATTGGCACACAGTTGGGCAAAGTAAGGCCCAGGTGGTCACTGCACAGGACCGTGGTGGAAGACACCATCCCTGAAATACTTCAGGTCAGCAAAGCAATGTGATGTTGGCTTTCCATAGTTCCACCGAAATTTGAGTTTGAAAGGCTGCAGTCATTCCCCCATCTCTTAGGAATGTTGGGGCCTTCCTGCTCCATGGCTGATATAACCCTACCCCAGACTAGCTGCCAGGTCATGCATGGTCAGCCTCTGCAGCGTTTCCAGAGACAGTCTCACAAAGCTAAAATGACCCAGAAATAATCAAACAATCGTGGAGAGCCTGACAAGGAAAAAGACATGTTTGGTGTTTGTGAGGTAAAAAACCTTCCAGAGTTTAACTGCTTGGTTATCTGTAGTTGACATTCATTTATTACTTCCTATTCCTACCCACAGAAATAAGATAGGACATACAGTCTCAGCAGACTGTTATTTAACCTACCATGTGTGAACAACAGAGGACTTTACCATGGGCAACTGGTAATTTAATGGACAAGGAATACCTCCCCTTGGATTAGACAACCACAATGTTAGCTCCTGAATAGGAAACTTGGACTATTCAACTGCACTGGTAACCTGTACTAGCCAGCCCTTGAAACTTGTAATTTTTATGATCTTGCTCTGCTAGAATTCAGGAGATTCTTCAATTTTATGGTCTCCCAAAAACAATTCTGTTAAAATACCACAGTAAAATAATCAATGGCTGCTGCTTGAACTTGAGAGTTCACCATATGCAGATCTCTTTTCTCCAAGTTTCTCCAAGTTGCAAAGGTAACAGAAAATGAAGGTACATACTTATTTGCTAATATCTAGATGTGTTTTCAGCAGCTGTATGCAGTGTAGCTCTATAAAAATTAATTACTTAATTTTGGTTTATGACCATGTTCTTTTCTGGCTCCAAAATTCTACACATAAGTTATTTTTCAGTAAACATAATTCAAGAACACTAATTAAATGTTGCCTTAACTACAAACCAGGAGTATGGACAAATAGACACTACCAGATTTTGTACTGTAAACTGTTTAGAATGCTCATTCCCACTAAGATAATGGTTCTTCTGCAGCTGTCAAAACAAACACGTTTAGGTATGCTGACTGCTCAACAGCTGTTTACTCCAGATTTGCATCAGTACATAAATGATGGACTATGTAAGTACAAGAGAAGACAGAAGCATCATAAAAAGGTTGAGATAATCTGCTCTATTGGCACAAATACAAGTGTCTGTGTGTTTCATTTGTAAAAATTGTATGTCTCCAAACAAGCACACAAAAAGGACAATTCTCAATTTAAGGTGCTCACAATCATGTCTTCTCAGAATTACTGTGACTGCTGAAAACTTCAGCAGTAACATACAAAAGAACACTAGATAAAACTGGGAATCCTTCTCACATAATTTTAGAGGTTTTCACCACTGGAAATCTTTATTTTTAACTAACGACTTTTTTTTTTGAGGGCAAGATGATTTTACATAATGATTCTAGCTACTTCAGCCTAGGACTGATGGAATTTCTTTAAACATCTAATTTAATTTAAATAGTGATTCACTGTTTAAAAATCCAATGACATTTCATGTCTTGGTTTACATTTAATACAGTTGAAAGAATTAAGCACTATAAGTTATCCATTATATTATATTTAATATATTATATATATTCTATTTAATATAATGGATAGTTGTGCAACTATAGAAGATATATCTTTTCCCTGAAAGGGTTTATGGGTCCCAGGGATCTTTTTTCTCCCTAGAAATAACACAATTATACTCCAATCGCAGCTGTTCCTCACCTGAAAAGAATTCATGCATCGAAGTGAAGGTGGCAGAGAAATGCTACTCATACTCAGTACCAGCAGTAATTCCATACATGTTTCTGATGGAAATTTTAAAGGATGAACTCCAATATCATCTTCCCATGCATCAGCAAGGCTATAAAGTTCAAAAAAAAAAAAGAAAAAAAAGAAAAAAATTTCATTCTCACAAAATACATCTAAATCCAAGTTTCACAGAAATACTATAATTATAGCATTGTGATAAGGATTTTCTTCACATTTGCCCTGTAAAAGGTACAGAAAAATGTGTTTTACCTGTAATAATAGGTGCATTTAGAGTACCAATCTTACAAATAGATACATAATGTGAAAGGAAAATGTAGTATACATTAGAACTCACTGTTCATGTTTCTAATTCAATGTTTGATTATTTCTGAACCAAATTTCATGTGCCATGGCCACTGGAAATTTCACACCATTCAGTGCTTCTACATATGGAGTATTCTACATGCAACATAATGCTTCTACTTTTCTTGCACTTTCTAGAAAGAAAAATGTCCTTTTACTTCTGAAAGGACAGGAGGTCAGATTTTTATGATGCTCTCACTGGAACCTCACAAACAGTCTCTACTAAGAAAAAATGCCACTGCAGTTCATTTCATACAGCTTTCTTCTTCATACTTATTTAAAAAATTAAGATGTCTAGAGCTAGTCATAAAAACAATACTCTGAAAGCACATTTCTATAAATTGCTCCCTCTACTACATGCTGAAGAACAAGATTAGCTCAACAAGATTAATTCAGAAGACAAGAACTTCCTATTGCTCAGGATTGTTTCTTCCTTAATGCATAAACTGTCACACTGATCAGTGATCCTGTAAGTTCAATAATTTTGTTTGGGCAGCTAATATCAGATACTCCAGAGAAGGACTGATGCCAATTATTCTCAGCAGATCTGAGAGCATCACTTTAGAAGGTAATGTTTGCTTCCCTTCCAAGTCCAGGACTTCACATCTTCAAAATTTTTCAACCAGCTTTCTCTTTTAACTCCCTCCAACTCTTTTGGAAAAACATTACTCTGACTGAAATGCCACTAGTGAACTTGTAAGCTTGTTTTAATATCCAATCTAGAAATAGTTGCATTTTTTTCAAGCATTTAAAAGATAAACATCATCTAAACATTCATCCAATTCAGAGTTCACAATATCTGTGTCATTCTGGATTGTTTTCATTCTCTCAAGTCTCCTAAATCTAGTGATCTTCCTTCAAGTTCTGCTTCTTTACAAAAAAAGGCTTGCATATACACCTCTTGTACATGTCCTTCCATTATTAACTCTTCCTAGCATGCTCCTTTTAGATGTTCTACTTAGCATACTCCTCACTTTTTTCTTCAGAAACTGGGTCTATTTTCACTTTCTTACCTCCATTTGTCTGAAACTGTCCTCTTGAACTTTTAACTGTTTAGTTTTTTCTTTTCTGATCTTTTCTCCTTCCCCATTTTTATATGAATACCCAAAAATCCACTTCTGTTTCAGTACAGATGCAAGAGGTAGGGGCGGCCGTCTCCCTCAAAAAAGGAGTTCTTTCACTCACTCTTTAAAAAAAAAAAATCCAAAATAAAAGATAAATTAAACTGCTTCTAAATTGCCAAATGTACCATGTCTTTTTTCAGTCCTTAGAAAAGTGGGTGGGTTGGGTCATTATGACATAAGGAGGTCTAAAAACTTTACATGGTAAAGACATGGAGGAAGTCAGTCTGGGCCAGGAACCTTCTGGCACTTCTAATGGCAGTGTATTGATTATGGATGTCTCCACATGTGTTTGAGATAGGCCAAAAACTGCTGCACATCAACTGCTTTCATTAACAGGTAGTGTGTCATTAGACTCTTACACTGCACCAGATGGATCTGGAAAAGCTGTTTAAAAACCCATGTTTGCTTGGAGAGGAAAGTGAGCAGTTCAGAAGTCACCCTGGAATATTTTCACTATTGAAAAGTACAAAAAACCCACTTAAGTCCCCAAAACCTTCTCTACATTGAAAGGAAATAGGATTCTTTCAAAAGTCTATATTAGTAGTGAAGCCCAGAAGAGGCAATCGTGACTCATCCAGAGATACCTTAAACCTTCCAAGAAGAACATCTTGCTTTATATGATGAGCACTGAGCAGCCAGCAACAAAGGAGACCTTTTAATTGTACTCCAGAATTGACTTTTATATTTCAGTACAATTTGGTAACTTAATTTCCACACATGATTAGAAACTTGCTTCTCTATGTTCCTTGCTGAGTCTTTGTTTAACATCTTTTACAGTGTTGTTTGATGATACGGGCAAACTTAGGTGAAGGTAGAAAAAGTGGGCCTTTTTATTTTTCAAAACTCAGCAAGTCTAAACAAAGCACTGTGCAGGCACCTTCAAACAGAACCGAGTTTGAAGACTGGAGGTGATATGCTACCGTTCTGGGACTGGGGAGGTGTTTCCACAAATCAACACCTTTTCTGCAAATAAATTTTCAGAACTACAAGCGATTTTCAAAATACCACAGTTTACTTCAGTACCATGATTCTACTCTTGTATTTTGGTTCAAGAATTATTTGGAGTAGCCTCATCATTTTAAAGTCCAGCTGTTACAGCTCTGATGCTGGACTATTGTTTGGTGCTTTTTGTGGCTGTTGCTTTGTTTCTGGGAAAGATTCCTTGCATATAGGCATTTAGCCTAATTATATTGCAATTCTTGTTTAGTAGTTAGTATTTCCTGAAGCAATTCCAGTGTTTGCCCTCAGTACAAAAAAAAACCCAACCATGCATGTCCTAGCACTTACTGCTCCAGGAACACTCATGTTAGGAATCAGTCTTTATGGCTTGCCCATTTGCAGGATTTAACAGAAGTTTTTGTGGGAAGTCATTACTTTATTAGATTATGTCTTGCTTTCTCTTCACGCTTGCTACTCTTGGGAGGTATTTTTCCATATCTTCATTGTAAAGAAAGGAGAAAAACATCTGTGCTTAAAACAGAAGCATAACAAAACCCCCTTAGTTACAACTTAGCTTCACATAATCTTTGTAAGTAGAGTTGTCTCACGTCCAGGACAAGACTGGAGACACATGCTCTTCTCCCCTGCTCCTCAATATCTTTACTGAGCAATGAATTCTTGCTTCTAAGCCTCCCTTGAGAGAAGGCAGTATGGTCTCCTTCTGTGAGTAAAGGCAAGAGCCACCATAAATTCTACTCCAGAAAGGAGTACATAAATTGTATCCCAGAAAGGACAGCAGAGTTTACTATGCTAGTTGAAGGAATAAGGGACAAGTAAAAGAGATTAGCTGGAGGAGGTTATCAAGAGAAATAATGCTATTTTATATTCTTCCTTCTGCAAATATTGAACTTTTCTACGTTGCAAAGAAGCCTTGAAATTGTCTACTTCCTAGTCTGACAAAATATTATAATCCTCGGTATCAAATAAAACTAATGAATTCTACACAGATTCTCTAAGTCATTGCATAGTGCAAGGCTGCATCTACTTTGGACTGATTTCATGACAGTTAAAATCTCAGCACTACATATGGACTTTGACAGTGTTTGTGGGAGATGTGAGTCAGCTTTAGAAATCAGAATTAAGCTTTAGAAATCTGAATTAAGAAAAGGACATGTCAGAGTGAATTTTCTCACAGCACATTAAATCCAGCTGTGTAAATCACCATCATCCTGTTTTGTCTGCCAACAGGAAACCAAAATCATTCTAAGCATCCTATCTGTCCCTTCACCCTTCCCATTTTCTTCTTTTTTTCTATATTCCTTCCTTCCCCTGGCTGTTTCAACCAAATTTTCTGAAGAAAGAGCTCAAATACACTATGTTTGGGGAAGATTCATGTTTTACTGAAAATCAGTGTCTGATTAGTAGGAGAGAAAGAGCAGAGGAGAAATCTACATTAGTTGTTCCACAGATAAAGGCTGATGCCTGGTGCGCAGCAACATAAATGCAGATAATCAACTGATGTTTACCTGGGACAATATTAGCGTGAACTCAATAACATCACATATCTATCTAGCAAAACAATGACTAAAAGCAAAATAAACATGGTCTTCGCAGTCTACCATATTTCCTATTAAGATAGCCAAATTTAGAGATTTGATGCTTTTACAGGAATACTCAATTTTTCAGGTTCAAGAAAACTGAAAAGTAAATCTTTTAAGTTTTGGGGCAGGAAGAGGGGTTGACAATAATGGAACTGCCCCTCAGTAAGACCAATAGTCACAGATCTTCCCAGGGTTAACAGAACTTGAGATGCAGCCTCTGCAGATTAAAGTGAGAACTCAAGCACACCCCTTCTGTTACATCTACAAGATATACATTAGTCTCATCCATGAAAGCACAATAGAGAGACATAAGATTAAAATATACAGTTTAAATATGCATATGATTTTATTTTTCAGACAATCACATACGATGAATGTTTATCAAACTGTTTAATACATTTCTGGAATACATTTCAGAATCAAAGTAGCACATAAGTAAACAATAATTCAACCTTTCACCTTTCTCCAGAAAGTAATTAGGGCTTTGGCTAAGTAAACCTAAAGAGTGATGGATGCAAATTGGAAGAGGGAAGATTTAGGCTGGATAAAAGGAAAAAGTTCTTTATTGCAAGGCTGGTGAGATGCTGGAACAGGCTGTCTAGAGAGGTTGTGGATGTCCCCTCCCTGGAAGTGTTCAAGATGAGGTATTGAGCAACGTGGTCTAGTGGGAGTGTCACTGCCCATGGCAGGGTGGTTGGAACTAGATGACATTTAAGGTCCCTTCCAACCCTAATCATTCTAAGATTCTAAGATGAAGTGCACAGAATAAATTTCTATTCAAGGGGCAAGATACTTGTCTACCGCGCTCAATGCTGATATGAAATAACTATCTGCTAAACTATCAGAATGGCATATTCAAAACAAGACCATCTTTCTCCCATGTCCTTCTCAATGCTCTCTTGAAGGATCAAAGAGAATATCAAAGATGAAAGGAGAAATTAAGAGCATGATATGATTGTCACATTCTCAAAAGCAGTCAAAGCAATACAGATAGGGAACTAAAATTCATACAGTAACATGTGAAAGAAGTTCTAAAAAATGAAGAGGTACTTCAAGAGATGGTTAACTAAAAATAATATGAAATTAAGGGAAATTTTTATTTATTAAAGAAAAAAAAATAGCAACAGCAAATGCCATCTGAAGTTCAATCACTTAATTCAAAAGTAGGGATGAGCTGTGTGCAGCAGCACTTCCTCCAGGGCGGAAAAGGAACACCTAGGAAGTGTTGCTACAGTCACAAATCCCATTGTCCCAACCCCCTCCTGCTGCAGTCACTACAATGCGACTTGGATGTAATAACTGCAGTGTTGCTTCATGAGTTTGCTTTCATGAACAACCCCAATTCTTTCAGCCTGTCTACACAGGAGTGTCCACTCCTCTGATCATCTTTGTGGCCCTCCTCTGGACTTGATCCAACAGCTCCATCAAGTGCAGTTGTCTCAGCAACAGACAAAGTAAATTTCCTTGTGAAGAGGAGTAGGTTTTTTTTTATATTTCTAGAGCATCACCACCTCTAATTCACCAGGCTATTTCTATAAATACACAGCAGCTTACAGAGATCAAAACCGGAAAATGAAAAAGCTCTTATTCAGAGCACTACTCATTTTTGCTACCAAGATACTGGGTTAACTTGATTAGTTACAATCTGGGCAGATGTGCTCTGCATTTAGGGCTCTAAATACTGAGAAACCCTTGAAGGAGATTACTATGTTAGCAATGGCTTGAGTGTTTTGCTGAATCAAGGCTGTGCTGAAGAACTGAATATAAAACCTGACAGGAGCTCAACTCTGATTTTCAGAGTTCAACGATGTTATTAAAGCTGCCCTTTCCATGAGCAACAGCTCTGATATAAATGACAGATGACTTTACTGAACCAAAGGACAAACCTGCAAAATTAAATAACTGTTTGTAAAAATTATTTCATCTAAAACCAATTCTAAATTATGGTTGATGATGTGTCTATATACTTAATAAACTGTAAGTCTAAGTTATTTATACTTTTAATTATCCTTGCAATGATCTAAAAATGACATAAAAAAATCAATGAATGCTCATTAGCTACTAAGCTCTTGCCAAAATTTAAATAATATGGAACACTAAGTGCTTCCATAGCCCACAGCAAGTTTAGTTGGAAAAAACACTTTCTTTACAGAATTACTGCTTCCCTCTAAGAAACAAATAACTGCAGTATTATTCGAATGCCATTCATTTATTCATCCTCACTAGCTACAAGTGTCAAGTGAGGGTTTTAAGCAAGCCTTCCCTCCTAGTGGCATGGTATGCCAAATTGACAGGTCTCATAAGAGACAACAAAGGGAAGAATGGAAATGTGCTGCCGTCCTTGCAAGGAAATGAGCAAGACAAGATGAACATATCAAGGAAAGTAAAAAGACAGAGAGAAGTGATCCAGGGACCCACATGAGGTGCTCTTTTAGATTTACTGCCATAGACTAGAGTGGCCAACAAAAGAAGCTTCACCTCCGAGTTCTGAATTTTAATCTTTTTTCAGTGCATCACTGCAGAGGCAGGATGAAATTTTATTTAAATAAGCTTCTATATTTCCAAATAGTCTCTCCCATAAAGCATACTTCTAAGAAAGTTACTGATACATAAATCTCATAATAAAGTTAAATTATGCACAGATGCTTTAATTTAGTATATATAATGATATATTAATTATAAATGAATTAATAATTATTATATGAACATGCATAATTCTGGCGAGGTCCCACCTGGAGTATAGTGTCCAGTTCTGGAGCCCTCAGCATAAGAAGGACATTGAGCTGTTGGAGAGGGTCCAGAGGAGAGCCACAAAAATGATCAGAGGGCTAAAGCATCTCCATTATGAGGACAGGCTGAAGGAGTTGGGGATGTTCAGCCTGGAAAAGAGAAGTCTCAGGGGGGCCTCATAGTAGCTTATCAATAGCTGAAGAGGACCTACAGAAAAGTATCATAGGATATGTGATGGCAGGACTAGGAATACTGGATGAAAACTGGAAGAGGGGAGATTCAGGATAGATATAAGAAAGAAGCTCTTTACTATGATGGTGGTGAAACACTGGAACAGGTTGCTCAGAGAGGATGCCCCCTCTCTGGAGGTTTTCGAGGCCAGGCTGGACAAGGCACTGAGAAATGTGGTCTAGCAGGAGGCATCCCTGCCTATGGCAGGGAGGCTGGAACTAGATGATCTTTAAGGTCCCTTTCAACCCAAACTATTCTATGATTCTTTAATAGTTGTATAAACAAAAATATGACCATAACTGTCTGATGTCTGTTTTGTGAGTAATGCATATTTTGAATGGAAAAACTGCACTTCTGGAGTCTGCTCAAAAAGGAGTTATCTTAAAATCCAATATAAAAGCAATTCAGCAGGTTTAAAATACCTCATGCTACAAAATGTGAGTGCTTCTTGAACTTTAAATGTGTCACCATTTGAAAAGGCCAAGTTATTTAATACTAATAAGAAAGGCATATAATGAAAATTCAAATTTAACCTCACCAGAGTACCGCTTGCCCCCTGCCATAATATTTTTCAGAACAGCTGACATACATGTCCAATGATCCCGCAGTATTTCAAAGGACCTTTAAATAAAATTATGCTATTTGCTCAAATGAATGCTTACGTGCTTTAATATAAGTATTCCATATGCAGTTTTCTCATTTCCAACTCCAATATGCAGCACAGATTAAATAATTCATACTAAAAGGTACATTAAGACAATGGATTAAATTATTTGGTTTGAATTGGGCAACTGCATATGAATCTTAACTGCATCAATTATATTTGTGCACTTTTAAATTATTTTACTACTTCTTGACATGCTTTGATTATTTTAAACTATTTTAGTGAAGTCAGAGAGAGAAACAACAGCTTTCTAACTCAACATGTAAAGTATAGGTTAAATTATTTCTCTTGTATTTCATATCAATCAATGTTTTTGTTAGACACAGCTGTCCTGTATTAATTTAAATGTAACCATATTGTTTTGGTACAGTTATTAATAATGTTATTAGTAAAAATAAAGCCTGTGTATAGCCCACAGAAATAAATTTTTTTCTCCTCAAAGTGGCAATACATAGAACTAGAAAATCAAACAACTGTGTCAGTATATTGTGTCAAGACAGACAAGTAGATTATTCCTCTGAAGAATGGCAAGATATCTTGACATAAGGCAACCTTTCACATGGAAGTAAATCTTGAGATTTTAATCCTGTTCAGAAGTAATTTTGCCTTAGAGCACATAATTTCAAAGTAATGCTCAGCATGCTTTTCCAAGACTAAAGACTTCTGTGAGTTCACCAACTGTTTTTCTACACTGCCTTCCCCCCTCCATGCAGTTTCAAAACTATTAAGTTGCAAACCCTAACAGCCACAAATATTTACATTCAGCTCTGAATCAGCAACAACTTTACAGTCTCAGTGGAAAACAAAACAGAATTTCAGCTGCAAAAATCATGAAATAAAGCTTAAACATCACAGGGAAGGACTGGTATGTGTTAATCTATTCTTCAGCCTTTAAGTTGAAGATGCATAATAGCTAAAGTGAATCTGTGAAAAGCTAAAACCAAGCAATGATGTCTAAAGCAGCCATGTTCAGTGGGACAACTAAATGCACAGGACCACAAAGACTAATGTACTAAACTTAATTGTATTTAACTTAAATGTACTTAATTCACAGCAATACTCAAACCGTGCACAGATGGGTGAATAAAACTAAGACATTATCATCTGGACTTAGTTTCAGCACCAGGAAAGCGAAAATAGAATAGAGTGAAAAGGGATTTTAATTTTGCAGGAACTGACCTCTGATATAAAATCCCTAGCCTGCCAGGTACCATCCAGATATATCCTACCAGTAAAACCACAGAGCATAAAGGTACAACAGCAGCAGCTGTTATATCCACAGAGCCAACCCATAATAGTAGCTGTCTATGAAGAGAAATTCTTTCTTCATTTGTCTGTAAGATCAAGAGTTTGTGTCAAAAGCTACAGCTGTAAAACCAGAAAACTGCAGCAATTTTCATCAGTTACAATAAAGTTCTGCTTTAGAGCATCTGACTGAGGAATGGAGAAAATGGCTCCTGCTGGGCTTGTGATGCTCAAACATTTACAGACATAATAGGAAGAAAACATGGCAGACAGCTCGACAGATTCACAGTGTATTTCCATGAAACTAATTTTAAAATCCCCTATATAATTTTTGCCTGGTTTGGTGCAAGTGCAGGAAACTCATACCTTAATTTAGAAGTTTTCCTACAAAACCAAGAAGAGCACAAGAGCTCAGCTCTTGGTCATTGCCTAAACTCTGCTGTGACTGCTCTCCTGCATCCACGCTATGCAGAACTGCTGGGACAGCTCCAAAGTACAGTGTAATTGCAGACTTCTCAGCAGCAAAGCAACATGGTTCCACTAAAAGGAGAAGCAAATTACTCTCGTAAGAACTTCACGGACAATGCTCTAGAATGTGCTTCTTCACTTTAATGGTTGTTTCTAGGCAGTTTTTTGAATGTTGAACTGCATCCCAGGAGGAAAGAATTAAAATAATTTTTCAGAAGATTATGAAGATCAGGTTGCTGTAGCCACTGCTGATAATTCACCATAGTGGAGAACGGCACGCACTGCTGACATCACTATACAGACTGCAGTTTTCATTGATATACCTGCAGCTCAGAATGGAGAGCTTTGTCTGCTCCTTAAAATAGTTTCCTTCACCTTTAGCACCAATTAATTCCTTCCTGGATACATTTTACACTAAATTAGAACAGATGCCTTGTAATTTCCCTAATGTATGGCAGTAACTGCAGACTACTGTGCTTGGGATAAATGCAGAGGACACAGTGCTGTTGACCTACTGCTTAAAGCACAACTGGTGCCATCTTCTTTCCTGGGAATATCAAATGTGAGCAGCAGCACCGCTGACATAAAAAGCCTCCCTTTCCAGCATATATCAACCAAGTACCCAAATTCTGAGCCTACAATTTTAAATTTTCTTTTTTTTTATTTTTCAACACTTCAGGTACATAGAAAAATAAGGGCCTTTGCCCTGGCAAATAGGAATAAACCTCCTCTAATAACTAATTTCCTGAAGGGCTGAAGTGCTAAGCAAGACTGTAGAAAAACTAAATACTACATAAAAGCTTTTTCATGGCAACTGCTGGCATTAATATAGTTACCCTACAGCAAACACACAGTAATTCCAGACAGCTCACCCTTGAAAAATTCATGTAATTTTAAGTAAGCTTTCCCCCCACTCATGGGACTAGTCATGTCTGGTGGACTGGCTGCCTTCCTCAGCATTCTTCTTGTAACTGTTGCTTTCAATCTATACCTTTTTCTCATCAAAGGCATTAACAAGGATGCTCTCCTCCATAAAGCTATCTGCTTGACAAAAGTTCTGGGAAAAGTCTCATTCAGACTGTTTATTGCCAAAATTGTCCAATGTGTTTAGAAGTCAGGGATAGAAGGGGAAGTGTGGGTAAGTGGCAAGGCAGACAGAAAGCACTTTCACGCACACTTCATTTCCCCAGAGAAATAAAACATACATACCTTGGTCCATTTTTTCAACCCCAGGAACTTCTACAATCTTATCAAAGGAAAACTCTGCTGGTTACCTCTACTCACCCTCACCCTCTAGTGAAGCAAAGGGCCTCCTCCTACTTGTGAGTACACTAACTAACCAGCATCTCCTCTATGCTGTCTGCCTTCTCACATGGACACTGAGACAACAGGCTCTGTCCCTCAGCCCCTACAGACATTATGACGCTAGGAAGAAGATCAAAGAGTCCCACAGAATATCTCTGCTCTCTCCTGGGTTAAAACTCCACCAGACTCTCATACAGAAAGGATTTTATAGACTCTGTCCTCCCTCCTTTCCCTCCCACAGGTCAGAAAACCAATTAAAATACAGGAGGTAGACTCTGGAGGAAGGCATATTTATTACTATTGGCATGTTTAAAGTTTAAAGTTTTGTATGCCTAGAAACTATCAATAGCACTACTTGCCTGAGGTAGCTTTACAGCTCTTAGTGAAATTATAACCATAACTGAAAATTCATCAAAATGAGATGAAATGAGATGCTATACTGCAAATGCACAGTGTCAAGTATTCTGTCATAAATGCAAGTGCCATTTACTTCACCAGGAAGTTTCCCTATGTACAGTATATATTATTGGAGAATTATTTTGCATCATGTAAAATCTTAAATGTTGATTCCTTAGCAAGGAATTTTATTAGTATATCTATTTCAAAATAAACTTGTATATAATACCCAAGGATAAAAAGACAACAATGATGTTCTCATCATTCTTGATCTTCTATAATAATACTAAGCATCACAAATGCAAGTTTCAAGAATTATTTTAAGTTATTTCAGCTGCTTCTTTCAACTATGGCTGACTTGTTTTCCTGTTTCCTCCATTAGAGGTCCTCCTTCATACATTACTGAAGTCAGCCCAAAGCTACCTGGTTCACTTGCCCAAAACAGCTACCAGCTGTTAACAAATTGGTAGATCTGGTTAAAATACCTATCTGGTTTCAATACATTGACAAAATTTCAAATCTCACACATGCTGAAGGAATAAAGAATCATAACAATTCAAGAGATGGAAGACAATTAATTCTGCATCTAAAAGAAATTAATCTTGTACCCAGACTAAATCACTCTGTACTAAGCAAGGTGAACACACGGCAAGCTTCCCATTACTTCTTGAAACATAATCTAGCTATTATCTAGGGCATGGGAGAGCTAACATACACCTTTGATATCTACATGGTGTAAAAACATATGGAGATACTGCTTAAAGGTCAGCACCTGTAGCTTAATCAATCTAGAATATCTTTGTGTCTGCATCCCTTCATACAATATTCAGCATCACTGCTTGTAAAATGGTAATACTAGCCCCAGCTACATTCAGATTTGCATTTTTTATTTCATTTTTTGTGATTTATTTCATTATCTGGGATTATGCAGCCCATTTACCTGCAGACTCCCCTGTACACATTGTCAGTGAATGGAAATTCTTCCAGAGAAACCTCACTGAATGGCTTTTTAGAGCTTTTTATCTGAAAGCCTTGATGAATAGGGACCTTCGTAAAGAAGTATATTTTTCAAATAAGGGTTCCAGAAAAGGCTTTTGAACACTGGCAACACAAAATTCACCTTTACTATAATAACTTAAACCCTTAAAGCACTACAGCAAATATGCAGTGTTATGGATTTTTCTTGTGGTCTGTGAATTTAAATCTAGAATACTCCACTCAATAGGATCTTGACATGCCTGCTAGCTCAGTTTCATGAGACTGTAATACCATTGTGTCTGATATGCCTCTGATCTACAGAAAAGACATCACATATTAAATCTAAAATGTCAGAAGAGGAGCACTCTTACATATTTTGTAAATGGGAGACAGAAGCATAGCTTAAGTAGAAACAGTAAACACTGAAAATTAAAGTAGCAGAAATTTACCCAGAAGAAGACTGAACGAAATAGTGTAGATATTTATTTACGTATTACACTCACAAAAGAAGGAATGGCTAATTTCTAAAGAGAGACAAAGAACACAATTAATTTTTTGTTCATACTAACAAAAGGAGTGGAAACATCTAAAGCAGCTCTTGTTGCTTTGAAAGTGTGCAACTTAAAACTTTCTACCAATCACAATATGGCCCCTTGTAAAATTCTTCTCCTAAAAACACTAGGTTAATTTTTTATAATTTAATTAAATGGTCTAATGTTACATCAGATTCTTCATTTCCAAGTCCTCGGAAACACTTTCATTTCCTAATCACTCTAAGAAAACACACAGGAGTTGAACATAAAGTATCTCATAAAATATCTTCCACTTAATTCTCCTTTCCAGGGTTCCATGGAGAAGGCATTAGTAGGATGGTAAAGTGAAGCCCCATTAGAGATATACATGAGCAAAAATTATCTCACTGAGAAAGAATAGAGGTCTAGGTGAAGTTAAGAAAACTGATTAATTGTACATGAGAATTAATCCTCCTGATGAGGAGTGAGGCAAATCTTTTTCATCTTGTTTTTTCTCTGGTGTTGCAAGAAGTTTCTTTCTATGATAAAAGTTTTCCACTGCTGGCTCCTAGTATAGTAAAATGTCTTAAACTTCCAGAGGTGCTGTCACTCAATTTTTCCTGTTATATTAGTGGTTAATAGTAACTTTGGCCTTTGAGGATAAAGGATGCAGAGGGAAGATACTTCTTACTTCCCTTATGATTTCAGTTCTATGCTTATCAAATTCTCAGGACTGGACTGTTCGAAGAGCAGCTTTGCTCTGTATGGCTAAACATAGAAAATTTTTTTTCTTTAATAAGGGCTTAGACAAAGAATCCAAAATCCCAGAGAGCCTTGTTAAAGCAACATCATAAATTTTTTATACTTCCTTATGAGTTGGGAAAAAAATATTTATTGTCTACCTATCAGTCTGAGCTCATGCTGACTAATGTGGCCTTAGGGAAGTGACTATTGAAATGTAGCCATTCCTATCCATTAGAAATGGATATATAGAGGCAATTGCAAAAAAATCAGTATAGGCTTATTAAGCAATGATTAATTAAAAAAAAAAATTAGTACCTACAGCTGAAAATAGAAAACATGCAGAACCAATGCTTAAATGCTGTAAAGCCGGTGTGATCTGTTGGTTCTGTTCACTATGCGCACACTGGGAGATAATTGCATTGCTCAGTTTTAGGTACTCAGTGATCTGACTGATGAAAAGGATGACACAGCTGATGAAGATACTGGTCCCAGCTGTTGACCCTGTCTGGACTTTTGAACTGCTCATTACTCATTTCCTAAACTGCCACAGTTCACGGTGCAGTGCCTTTAAGCAATCCAAAATTGGCAACAATTTACCTTCAACCATATGGTCTGAACTGCAGCAGTTGAGGACTTGACTGTCAAGTGGCTCAGACATCTGTGTTGCAAAAGCAGGGCAGACAGTTGGTAAAGTAACCTCAGCTAAGACCATCACTAAAAAGCAAACCTGACTTAAGCAGGACAATCACAGTTCCTCATCTACACAGCACAGTAAACCTAGTAAGTAATGTGATATCCCCTTACCTTGTAAGTAATAGTCACACTTAAGTCCCCAGTAAAGGCTCTAACCCCAAACCAAGGGAGCATGGCATTAAGCACTATGTAGAAAATACGTTTCATAATCACAGAGCTCGTGTCTGACCTATCACTTACTAGGACAGAGATGCCTGTTGAAAGTTTGAGGTAAATTATGTGAACTGTTACTTACATTAGGTGTTGGTATCTTAGAATCATAGAATCACACAGGTTGAAGGGGACCTTTCAGATCATCAAGTCCAACCATCAACTTAACAATGACAAAAAAAAAATCACTAAATCATGTTGCAAATCACTACATCTACCTGTTCTTTAAATATCTCTAGGGATGATGATTCCACAGTTTTCCTGGGCAGCCTGTTCCAATGCTCGATAAACCTTTTGGTATAAAATTTTTCTTAATGTCCAGTCTAAACCTCCCCTGGCACAACTTAAGGCCATTTGTTCACCAGGTCTCTTCAACTGCTCACCTCCCACTACCTGTCACCACCATGTTATGACCAATCAGCCACCTCAACCCAAGAACCTATCATCCACCTCAATGCAGGCACCTAATAGCAGAGGGATGGTGTCTTTGATACTCTGAACTAACAGTATTGAAATAGGCATGCACTCAGGGCCCTAGCAACAAATAGTAACACTTATTTTATCAGCATAATCAACTAGGCAAATGGTGAAGAAAAACTGTTTTAAAAAAAATCAAATTAAATTGAAGTTGAACAAACTAGTGCACTGTATGATCAGCAATGGCACAACACTGTTTTTATCCTGTACCTAAAGCCCTGCATTCCCAGGCCACAGCATAAAGCACTTCCTTCATTCTTCTCATGGTTACTCCAGCTGTGTCACATGAAAATTTGCATATGCTCCATAAAACCTTGATTTCCTTTTTAAGACCCATTATGCCAAGCAGGAGGCCACTTCTAAAGTTGAAATGTATTTTCAGAGCAAAATAAAGATGAAAATGTTTTCTGGCTTCTGATTTTTAAACCTTTGGGTAAAACTAAATCACTTCCACAGTGCTGTTGATATTCCATATAGAAGAATTCACAAATACCAGGCACTCCAGAACATTATACCTGAATCCAAAGGGAGAAGTTATCCTGCTGCACAAATAAAAGCTGTAATCACAGAATACTCTTAGCTTATTCTTCTGATGGACTGATTTCAGAAGAGAAGAAAATTCAGTATTTCAAGATGTAATTACATGAACCTGCAGCAACGTTAGGTAACACCACACACAAATCACAGAACTGGTTGATCCTGAGAATTCACCGACAGCAAAATTTATTCTTTCCACTCATTCAATCCAAACCATTGCCAACCAAAAATGAAACTACTAAAATTAGAACTTCACGTACACCATATATTCCCCCTCCTGCTGAAACTCGTAATTTTCCTGGAACAGTTCCTTTTTCCCCAATCACCTTTCCTTTTCACTGACATGACTGTGGAAAAATTTGGATAGATACTAAGTCTATGCAGATATGACACAAATACTGACAACAGAGCTTCAGGTGTGGCTTCAAGTAAATTTAACAAGTAATTAAATCATAAATAAATAAATAAACCCATCAGTAAAGAATAAAGCTTCTTTTCCTAAAAATAAGCTTAAGGCTAATTAAAAAGCATAAACTGGCATAGCAACACAAATGACCAAACTACCCAATTTTATTACACTCCCACAGTCAGCTTTGAAAACTCACAGCAGTCTAATTGCCAAGTTTCTCCTTGTCCCTTTTCTCCATCCTCACACATCAGTTAGGCTTCTCCTGCTTATGGAAATACTCATACAGAAATAACCCCTCCACTCTTTACAAAACCATCCCTAGTTTTAACACCTCCTCTCCTCAGAGCTAATTCCCAAGTTTTCCCTTTCACCTATTCTGATCTGTCCCCTACTGGAGGCCTGTGCAACACTTAGACAGCTGTCCAGAATCCTGCTGCAGACACAAAGCAGAGCTGAAGGATTCATACAAGCCATCAGCCACCCTTCTGAAATAGCACTGTGGGGCCGCACTGCGCAGACACACATATCTTGACCCAGTCAAATACAGGGAAGTAAACACTGATGCAGGAGTTGATATTACAGAGTAACTCCCAACATTGATGAAAGGAAGAGAAGTAGGCATGGAAAGACTGAGTGAGAGACACTAGCTCAATGGGAAAGAGAAGCCTTTTAGTCGTTGACCTCGTTGAAAGAGGAGATACAACAGCTGAAATTAAGTCAGCTGCAGATAAAATACTATAAATCCTTTGCAAATAAAACTAATAAAAATGGACTTCAGATGCAAAACACATAGAAATAATGTCACACTTGACAGTCCCTAAATTGTTGAACAGCAGCCTAATCAAGATTGTAGTACCAATGTGTCTCTTCCCATGTATGCAAATTCATCACCAAAAAGCTCTGAGAGAGAAGAGATAAGGTGAATGTTGACAGTGAACTTGAAAGTCTTTTGGCAGAGTTGGAAACTGAACTAGAAGCATCACCCAGCCAAAAAGCTCGTCTCCACACAAGAACAGCAAAACAGTTCTCTTTGTATTTTTATCAGGTTTCATCTTTAAAGCAATTTTGTTTCTTGACAACATTATTCCTACAAGAAGGAAACTCATTGCTTTGATAATAGAAAGCTCTGGTCTAAACTTTGCCATAATCAACTACATTGGTATCTTACCAATTTCTACTAAAAGCAATCAGTAAACATTAGTTATGTACTATATTCTTGAAGCAATTTGCTAAGTTAGACTGCCTCAGACATAACAGGTGATACAAGAAACTCACCTCTGGACAACTGTGTTACATTCAATGATCCTACAAGTAAAGGAATGCTGCAGAGGCGCTTAAAGTGTCTGCAGAACTGCTGTGCTGGGGGACAAAATAACAGCTTCTCAGTAACCGATTTCTTCTTGTAGTATCCAGGGAGAGTTCCATCAGTTTCAGAAAAAGAAAATATTGGTTTCAATAAAACCAGTCAACTCAGACAAGAGTTTGCATTTTTTAATCATCACGACATGCTTGAAAAATTAGAAGTCTTAGTAATATTAATACTATGCAGCCAGTTCTGTTCAAAATAGAACAGATGAACAACAGTTTGCAGCAATAATATGCAAACATCTGAAAATAAGAAGTAGAAAATATCAGACAAATTTTTTAGGTATGATTACAAGCAATAAAGCTCAGATTTGGTAATGATGTAAAATTCAAAAGTCACTAAATCGTTAAATATCTGATAGCTCTTCATAGAACCCCTTTAAGTCCTTTTTTTCATAAGATGATGCTATGCATTACCAGCATTAATTCCAGCTGGCCAAAATTATGCTGGATTTTTTTTTCACCTAGTCAAAAAATATTTCTCAACTTCTGGAGAAAATCTAAAATCGGGGGGGGGGAAATAGTGTAAAAATTCTTTAAAATGCTTCTGCAGTGTTCTATATAGGGAATACAAAAGATCAACTTTAGGCAAAAATAGGATATTTTGTTGTTCAATCATACTGCTTCATGAGAGACAGATGCGAAAAAGAAGTGCACATGAAAGCCTAAATACTTCAGCACACTTCCATACTAAAATTAAAACACTTTGGAGGGTTGAGAAAAATCAGTGTCTACAGGGTTAAGAAAACTGTTTTGATTAAAACTCAATTTCTAACCAGTTCTCCTACTGTTACAACGCAGTTTTCCACCAGAAAAGCCCCTACTGAAGACTTGGACACTTGAAGCACTGAAGACTTGAACATCCAGCTGACACACATGCCTGCAGTCATTTCCCTGCAGAACCACCTTAAAGGAGACTGTCTTCCAGTCTTCCAGTCAAGTCTTCCAGTCAGATCTCCTCATCTTCTGACTCATTCATATTCACTTGATATCTATCACTTATTACTTATAGAAATTAATCTATAGCTTAAGGCAAATATTCCAGAGATGCCAGCATGAAAACTGCTTGTTCTGTTTATTCTTGAAGTTCCAGCTTTCAAAACAAGCAACTGACAGCAATATCCTATTGTTGACACACAGAAATGGAAATATCCTGAATAACTTCACAAATTAATCTTCTCTGGTCTCAACTCACATGCTCCCAATTTGCTTTAAGCTTATTGATTTAATAAGTATAGCGAGTAAAATTTGCAGTCTAAATAATTTTGTTAATCTAAGTATTGTTAGTTCATGCAGCCTGTGATGGAGACATTCAATAGGAACAACAAAAGCTAATTAATTCAAACCAGCTCAAGACCCTAGACTTCAATGAATCAAGTTTTGAGGTTTAAGCAGTCCTTGTCAGCAGGCTTTTCTAAGTTTTTTTTTTTTCAGTCTTGGCTCATTATGGGATTCCTGCCTGCTCAAATGGAACCTGTCATTTAAAAAGCATTGTAGGAGTTGATACTAACAGTTCCCAAGTGAATCCAACAGTCTTTATATGTCTGTGAGAAATAAACTCTAAATGGAAAGCTGATGTAGTTTGTCCTACAATTACAAAATCATCATCAATGGATCATCACTATCACATTTAGGCTTTCAAAAAAGAGCATTACAAGAACAAAATGAATACACTAGAGATACATACATGTCAAATGAGACTTGAGCAGATGTGACATTGCTGTCCCTCCGGCAAATTAGCCAATACATCTAATTTCAAAATGTAACCAGCAAGAACATCACATGCAGCAATCCCAGTGGAAAGTCTGGGATCCCCATGTCCATTTTTCAGTATGAATACAGAATTGTTGTTTGTTTAAGTGAAAGCAGTTAGGAAGTGGTTAAGAATACCACACAGCGGTGGTGAACTTCTGGAACTTGCTGTTACAAGAAATTGTGCAGGCAGACAGCACCACTAAGGTCAAAAAGTGTTTATAAAAAGATGCATGAGCAGAAAGTAGAGGAATTAGGCAGAGCTGTATCCTCTGATATCCTCAAAGCCACAGCTACAGTGCAGATCCGTATAAGCAAGTGCTGAGGCTCACATTCTACTCCAAAGAACACCTCTGGATGGTGAAGGGAGAGTACAAGGCAAGCTGCTACACTGCTCAGGCCCAGAAAGGCATTTATTATATTCTTATAATCCCAAAAAGTGGAATTAACTACCTGGGAATACAGATGTTCTAGCCTACACATTTAAAATCAGTTTCAGATAGTCTTGCTGCCTTTAATTCACAATTTTTTCCCATTCTACTTGACTTTTCTTCTCACTGTCAATCCTGAGATTCCCTAAAGAGCTGAGCTACAGCAATATGAACCAGAGAGACAGAACTACCAAAATAATGCTTATCTAAATTACAGTGTTTCACAAATAAATATGAAAAAAACATACAAACCTGAACTGCATTTTTTGCAATTCATCTCACTTGCACCCTAAATTCTCATTCAAAAGCATATTAAATGTGATAGAAGATCTTGACAACATCACTGNCCAAAAGAGCTGAGCTACAGCAATATGAACCAGAGAGACAGAACTACCAAAACAATGCTTATCTAAATTACAGTGTTTCACAAATAAATATGAAAAAACATACAAACCTGAACTGCATTTTTTGCAATTCATCTCAATTGCACCCTAAATTCTCATTCAAAAGCATATTAAATGTGATAGAAGATCTTGACAACATCACTGTTTTTTGAAAAAAAAATAGAACAAAAGAAGTAGCTAAAAAAAAGCACTTACAGTCAATTTCTTATTTTCACATTGCCCATTACTATGTATACAGCATTTAACAGTTCTATTAGAGAGTACAACATTAGTGTCCTGCAAACTGACTAGTGACACATCATAATACACAAGAAGAAAGGCAAGCGATAGGTTAGATTATTAACAATGGGTAGGTAACTTGGGGCTGCAAATCCACTTCTAAAAAAAGAGTCATAACTCTGTCTCCTCTGACTTCAATGCTAAATGTCAAAGGATGAGAAAAAATGGCAATCTAAGCAACCAGCTCTGCTGGAATGATAACATAAGCATAATTTTTGAGCAAAACATGTGAGACCTTATTTGGAAGACAAAAGCTGTATTCCAAAATTTTTCACTACTTTAGTTAGTACTTTTAAAATTAAAATTAGAAAGATTAGATACCAAAATTAAGACAGATACAAAGAACTGAAATGATAATATCAGATCTGTATTTAGTAACAAGAAATAAGTTTTTGAACAACTACCACAAAAGGATACTGCACTTTGCAGGTCTAGTTTCAATAAACAAAAAAGTCAGGGCATTCCACCCAAATGTTATACTTCAAAGTTGCATGCATCTTTTCCTGTAAGTGGGAAAGGATGTTGTAAGTACAGAAGAACTATTCTTTCTTCTGAAGAATGAGCTCTAGCTAAAAATAATATTTCTGAGATAGAGCTTTCAACTCTTCCTCCAAGCTTTAGCCCAAGCATTCAAGGTTCAGAAGGTCTATACCTTCCACATGTCTATCAAACTATGAAAGTATTTTTTAATCCATCCTGTACCAAAGCCCTGACTGGCTTGAGACTGCAACTTTGAAAAAGCTTTACCTGAATGCTCAGACAGCTCTTTGAAGGCAACCCACCTCAACTGCAGCGTCAGTTCTCTTAACCTGACACCGTGAAAGAATTCAAGACAGAAACAGGAAAAAAAATTACCTGAAACAAAATGGTTCCTTCATTTACAATCATACAAGAGATTTATTATACTACATAAATCACCTAAAGAGAGCCCAGAACAGTGAAATGCTGGTCACTCCTAGACAATGGACTCTTGGTCTATGTGCTCCCATGTGTATTCTACAAGCAAACACTAGAAAAAGACACTCTATTTCAAACATACAAAAATAAGTGAAACAGGACAGTTTGCTGCTTTTATGAGAGGTGAATTACTCTGGAGTCATATACTGAATGACAGCCATTCCTGGGACAAATAAACAACATTTCAGAATACATCAGCAACAGCTTCATAAACAGTTCACTATACATAGACTGCAATAAAAGCACTGAAACCCAAAACATTCAGGTTTTCAGCCACAAACTCAATTTTCTAGCTTATTCTATCCCTCTAAAGTTAATAAACCAAATAATTCTGGAAGCCATTTTTAACTCTCAAACGGTAAATAGCATATTCTTACACAGGACAAGGCTTCTGCCTTGTTTTGCGTAAGCTGTAAGCTATTCAGAGAGACTCTAGAGAAATAAGATGCTATCAATGACTTTTTGACAAAGCTTTCTCCAGCACATTACTATAAAAAGGCAATTTTCCTCTAACTGTACTTTCACATATATTTTCTGAGATGAAGTTATGGTTGCATTGCCATGTAACTTTCAATGTTTGTCATACATTTTTACAACACTCTCACTTCAGCAATACTCACTGTTATCACTCACAGCAGTCAAGGTTGTTTGCACAAAGTGTTACTTGCCAAGAAGCTGATACACAACCCAGGTGAGTAGCTCAGTTAGGAGAGCACCAGTCTTTTAATCTGAGGGTCTAGGGTTTGTGTCTCTGTTCAGAAATAAGGCTTATCAGATTTGGGTTGATGATTAGACTCGATGATCTGAAAGGTCCCTTCCAACCTAGATGATTATGACTATGACTATTGATTCTGTCTGCAGAGCACACTTGTAGATTGAGAAAAGGAACCTTAATGAGCAAAACATGGAACCAACCAATGTGATCACATACGCAACACCAATAAATATCTAAGTAATAACAAAGCAGAAATGTGAGGCACACTTCTTTAACATGACTCAATTACAATCATAACGTGACTTTTTTCATATGTGACAGTAAGAAATCATAGTATGTAATTTCAACTAATTTATTGTAGAAGGATTTTTCATAAAGTTCCTGCAACAAGTCCCAGAACTTGTGCTATGACACACAGGTCACACCTAAGATTTTCCAGTCCTGTTTAACAGCTGAAGGAGTAAGATACAAATCAATACAACACTTAAAAGGCTCCCCTCAGGAAGATGAGAGGGATTGCAGGGAGAGAGGCCAAGAGCTGCACTTTAAACAGCATATCTGGATATGCCTAATCATGTCCTAACTTCACAATGCCTAAAAAGTTACTGAACATTCTTTAGCAACGCTGTCTGATATACAAAATTATTCAAAGCACAACCATTCATAATTTAGTGACAAAACAAAGGTTTATGGAGAGAGGCTCCACATGCTGTGTTTGTCCATTGCCCTCCTGCAGACTGGAACAAGAGAGATGCTTCTTTCATTCATAGATGACATGAAGCTGGGAAGACCTATCAGCACACCACATGTTGGAAATCAAAATAGGCAAAGGTCAGTAGGGAAATACATTCTGAACAAAATTTGGATACAATGAAACAATGGATGATCACACAAAACCAGAGAGGAAGACTGCTTATTAGACTGCAATCACAGGAAAGGATCTCATGGTCAACAAGGATCAACAAATTTACGATGAATCAGCATGTTGCCAAAAGAAAAAGGCAAATGACGCACAAGTGGTAATCACCATCTCAGCTACATTCAGCCTAACTCAGAACACAGTATTGTTACTGGAGGCTTTGGGATCACCTACCCCCAAACCACTATTATTCCAAATGGGTTAATGATCATTCTGGCTGGTAACACTCCACAGCCAGTAAAGAACCACTAAAATTTGTCCTACTTAGATGTCATTTTCATTTGCACTGCTAACATTCAGAGCAATACTGAATGTAAGGGAAGTGACAGACATGTCAGTGATTTACTGGTGGAGAGAAAGAGTTGTGCTCACTAAAACATGGTGTTGTTTGAAGGGCTGAATCTTATTTTAATGGAAAAAAAATCACTTCCATATCTGAAGAATAAGCACCGTGTTCATTATGAAGAACTGTAAAACCGTACTCTGAGTAACGAAGGAATAAAATGAGCTTTTGAATGAGACTGTAAATTTCTCCTGATACCTTAGAAGTCAGAAAAGAAAGATCATGTATAAAGGCTTTGACATTTTCCCCCCAAGAGAAATACTCAAATGCATCCCAAGAAATCTGAACCTGAGGGTTACCTCAAAAATGGGGTGCCTGAATATGAATTATTACAGATTTAGTTAGGCTCTCTCTAGCAGAGGCAGCTTGCCAGGGAAGCATTTCACAAAGCCTGAGACTTTGAGTGGAATGAAGCAGTTGCCTCGAAGTAGCTTTGTGTTTGCATAAATCAATTTAGATAATACAAATAGTTTACCTTAATCTGTCCAAAACCGTGGCCCAGCTACCCAGCACATACTCTGCTGTGTCCACAGGTAAGAAAGACCTGTGCCACTGCACAGGTCAGATTGCAGCACTGCAGGAATGGGACAGAACCCAAGTGTACCAGTGACTGGCAACTGAGGAGGATCTCTGGCAGGGAACAGGACAATGGAGGGCAGCCTTGCAACTGCTGTGGTCCAGGGCACAAGCAGACCTCCTGCTGACTGTTTGCCACACAAGAGGTGGTATCCTGAGTTACTCCTCCTTCACAAGGAGCCTTTGATTTTTTCAAAGCAGTTGTGTGCAGAAAGTATTTTAATTAATATTGGAACATGGGCATCTAAAACATTTGAAACTTGCCCTTTCAAGAAATCACACACTTCATTCAGTGTGAATTGAAACAAAATATTTAAGAACTAAATGCAAACATGTTGCATTCAATAAGTTGTACTGATGTTGATATTTTTGCTTCTGCTATGTTTACACTCCTATCAGATACAGAAAGACTTGTGTATTATTGTACAAATCCAAGCGGTACTTCAAGCAAGCTGATAAATGAGTTAGTAGAAACAGACTGAAGAGCTACAATACTTCTTATAGTTCTTTAGTGGAAATATGAAAATGAGAAAACAATACTAAACCAATAGTTAATTTGGTTTCTAAACTTGAAAAATAAACCTCTTTTCCTCCTCTTCCATTTTTGCATTTGTCCAGGGAGGAACTGGAGAAGGAAGACATCAGTTACTGTCAGAAGATAATTAAAACCTCAGTTATTCCTTCTGCTCACTGCAGAATTCTAAAGAAACTAGTGATTTGTAACAAGACTATCAGGTAAATGAAAAGAACTGAACATAACCTCACAGTAAAATTCAGTTGCTGAGTAATCTATTCAAGAAAAGCATTTGTGAATGTTACGTAAATGACTATCTAGATCTGACTTTCACTTGGATAACATGTCAAAGCAACTGAATGTGTGTTAAGATCATTAAATCTTCTCAGTAATAAAAGACCGAACCTTGAAAACCTTTAAGTTCCACTTCTTTAAAACTTAAGAGAAGTGAAGTGTTTTACACTTCAGAGCAAGAAGGACTTCTTTCAGTATCTCCCATTCAAAGAATAAGCACTACAAATGACAATAAGATATATTCTGGATCACTAAATAATGTTTTATGATGCCAACTTCTGAAGCTACTACATTAATAATTTTTTCTCTTACACGAATAACACTAATAATGAAGTGTGACCTTGTTTCTGAATATTAGCATTTTCCTGCTTATTTCAGCTACTCTACATTGGGTCTGTTTGGAAAAAAAAAATAACGCTAGGCAATATTCAGAATAAACAGTATGATGAATCAACACTGTTCCAAGGTACATATTTCTCCTACAAAAAAAAATTTTAAATCTCAAGGCACATGTTTGCTTGTCTGTGGGCAAAAATAATTGTATTTTTATGAGGTCTTGGGTTATAACTTAGTAGTGTACTAACTGAGTCTGGAGGGAAAGTCGCATGTTCAATACATCTGTACCTCTAAATCTGACATCAAGTTTCCAAGAGTTTAGAGGACAAACAATAAAATCAAACCACTACAAAATCAATGGCTTGTCTTCTATTACTGCTGAAACAAATGTTGAGCAGCCTGATAGGAGGAGGTGTCCCTGCCTATGGCAGGGGGGTTGAAACTTGATGATCTTTAAGGTCCCTTCCAACATGAACTATTCTGATTCTGTGATTCTAACTATGCTAAAATCACATTCCATCACCTGAAAACACTGTTTAATCAATACTACTCTCTCCAACACATAAAGGATTTTACTTATTGGGCAGTGTATCTGTTCCACAAGATATACTTCACAGGTTGCTGACATCAAATGTTTCCTTTATGAAGACTCCAGTAGTCTTGGACAATCATATGGTATTGTACTTAAGCACCATCCCTGTCTTTTCTTTCCCCTTCTCTCAGGGCTGTATTCTTTTTCAAAAAACAGGGCTGGAAACAAGTTACACATAGAGACTAATGTGATAACTCAATGAACTTCTGAATCATACCTAAGAAAGAACTTTTCTTTTGAGAATAATGCTAAATGCTGAGACAATGCTCTACTGATACAGCATTGTCCATATTATTCTGCTAGGCTACAAATCCTTTAACAGCAACACTGTTTCATGCATTGTCTGTGTATACATACATTGCACCAATTAATTGCGACCCACTAGACAACAGCTGTAGTACTGAAGATAACTTGGCCCAAACAGACAAATAACAGTCCTCTCAACAACTCTATCTCTTGCAAAACAAAACCCATTTTTAAGGCAAAAAAGTTAAAAGACTGAAGCTGTGAAGCTGGAACATTCAGGCTTCTGAATTTCGTTACCTGGAGCTACAGCCGCAGAGCCCCATGTTCTGAGACTGTATTCACAGAACTCACTACCCCTCTGTGGGATTCACAGTTCCATCATCCTTTGCAGCTTCTGACCACAGAGCCAGAAAACTAACCAAGGTTTAGAAGTGCACAGTGAGTTAACAAAGGTAAAAATCTGTACATATGAAAAAGCACACTACTCTCCTGTGTAAGGGACGCAGCTTCTATTTGTACCATATACCTAAGTTACCTCCATGCGCCTCTAGGAATGACATAACTCTTCAGTCTACATTTTAACTATACAGTATAAAAATTTAACCACCAGCTTCTCTCTTGCTGTAAAAAAACCCCAAGGGATTTTGCAAAAAGGAAAAACAATAAAACCTTTGTATGCAATTTTAAAGATACACTTCTGACATTAATGAAGTGTCCAAAGAACTGCAAAGAAATATTGCTGCCTTGAAAAGCAAAACAAATCAATGATCAGATCCTGAGGTCAGAAAAGGCTAATACTTACTCCTTGTTCCTGTTTTTAATGCATGGCTGGTAAAGGACTTTGACAGCATTCCAGGTCCCCAGAGGTCCAGAGCTAGGCGTGAAAACATCTCCAAACAGTGTGAAAACACTGTTGGAGGAGGAACTTCCTAAAGACTCCACGAGCAATGTGTCAGAATTTAAAAGCCATATCTACAAATGAAGAAATAATTAATTTTACTTGAGACTGTATAGTATTCAATTTGTTCCTCTACTTTGATCCTAAATTAACTGATACTAAAGCCATATTCTCAAAAGTTTCTAATAACATGTTAACAGACATAAAATGATATTTTATTATTCATCACAGTCTGCGCACACAGCTTCTATGGAGAAAAATGGGTTAATAAAATAAACTGATGCCTGATTTATCACAGTCACTCTTAAAATTACTATTTCTGTGAAGCTACCTCTTTTTGTGACTGCAGCACATCTCCTTTGATAGTAACAAAATAAACAGTCCCAAGTCATCTGTTTCAGTACCAAATGGATTACCTCTCTGATTTCATAGTTTTTTAGGAATTAGTTGAGCATATGGTGTTGCATTACTGAGGGCTAAAAACAGGGAACTGAAAGACTGCCTACTGGAAGTGCCAAAAATAGAGAATTTTTAGAAGTGTGATAGTTATGCTTGGATGGAGTAAAGACATGCAGAGAAAATTCTGTAATTAATGCAGCCAGAAAGGAAGGCTCAGATTTACAAACAGCCGTAACAGGCCCTTACTTGGAAAATAAATCTTTATCAAATTTGAAAATGGACCAGCATTCTTCAGCACTAGTTGCTCACAGCAATTCACAGGATTTCTCCTGGGGAATCTTTTGAGAAATGTGAACTTTCTTTATGACATTATGATCTCATTTAATCTTTGTGTGGGGATCAGCATTCCAACTTGGATTCAGGACTCTCATATTAAGCATTGTAGAAAAAGCTAGTTGTTTCCTTTAACACAGCCTGCAGTAGTGAACCAAGTTACCAACGAAAATCAGTTCTTACAAGTCCTGAGCCTGTATAAAATGTTTACATATGAAATATTTATCATAGAAAATGGGATTTATGCAGTGCTGCTCACAAGGGAGTAATATTCTGCTTCTCATGACCTAATCAGCTTCAAGTAAAGGAAGTTATATGATGTTGGGTAGCAGACATATGATATTCCCTGTGGAGGAAGAAAGCCACTGTTAAGAGGACACATAGTATATGTTGTAATTGAATGTGACAGTCACAATTTATCAGAGTCCAGAGCTCAGAACATTACAGTAGAAGCTCCATAAAGAAGGAATGCGATATATTAATATTGTTGTCTTAGGAGGGGATGGGAGGAAGAGAATCACTTTAGCATATGCACAAAAACGATGACAAGCAACTCCACTTGGCTTAGCAAGTGGCTGTTCATCAGTTTTACTCTGGTGAATCACTGTACACATTCATAGCCTAAAGTGTAAAATACACCTCATCAGCTAGAACCATCACATTGTGCATTAAGCCAAGTGTTGAAAAGACAATGGGGAAAATGGGGGAAAGAGAGAAGTATCCTATACACATAGGGCCCTGCCAACATGCTTCACTTTAACTAAACAGATTTCAATCCTTTCAAAATTATTAACACTTCCCTGCAAAGTAGCCACAGGGAATGCTTTTCAGGAGATGAATATCCTTTGAACTAGTCTAGTGAACAATGCTGCAACATTGTCTGCTCCTATCAGAACCCTTTCACAGCTTGCTTTGGAGAAAGCAACCAAACCATTTCACTTGCAACATGGTCCAGTCAGAAAAATGTTTCCTCCTACCACGAGTGTTGATATATGGCACCTGACAATAATGTCCTACCTCATGCTTAGAGTGTGTTTTTGTCTCAACATAAATGCAAGAGAGTTACATTAATCATTCAGCACATGATACAGAGAAAGTAAATTAATTCTTGCAGGTGAAAGGACACCTGGCCATGAGAAAATCAAGCTCTGAACTACATTGACTTCTTTAGCCAATAATTTCCTCCTTGTCCTCAGGTAGGAATAATTTTTTGATCTTGCTTTTGTTCTGAATGAGTGAACATTCACTCACCAGCACTCAGTGTTTTGACTCAAAACAGTTTATTGCATTTCTGGCTAACATAGTTTCAAATTCCGAGGTATGCTTTCAACTATGTTACTCACAGTCTTTCCTTCCTCTCTACCACTTTGTACAGTAGAACCTAAGCAAAGAAATTCCTTTTATATTAACTCCAGGAAGAAAAAAAACCTTCCCAGAAAGATAAACAGATGAAGTTTACCATTTGTTCATAGTGTAGACTGATGACCTTTTCTGAAATAACAGGGGAAAGTTCGGGTTATTGGTGGGTGAGTGGTGTTGGTTTTGGTGTTGTTTCGGGGGTTTTGTGTTATTTTTTAAATCATCTTGTCAATAGGCCTCTTAGGAGAAAAGCTGCAACAAATCTCAGTCAAGTATTGTGGGTCTTGTCCAAACAGGTGAAATACTGTGATATATATGGTGATCAATATCCTAAAATCTCAACCTGTCTTTCCAATATCAATTTATGGACAAGGAGACATCCATTAGAATTTAACATGGATAAAAAGGTCAGTAATGTTTCATTAAAGCTTCTTTGTTCTCACACTTAGACAGTTCAGATAAAAGTGTGGTCTTCCTTATACCTCTTAGCAGTCTCTTAGCTGGCTAAGTAAGTCGCACATCCTGATGGCTGCAGTGTCCTCCTCTGTAACCCTGACAAACACAAATTGGTTCTTATGCCTTCCAAGACATGGTCCAAGAATCAGTATTTGATTGACCAATCTCTAACATTTTGTTATCTATTTATTTTCTTGGGATATCTTCCCACTTCCTCTCCATAAACTTCTGAAATAGAAGCTGCCTTACTTTACAGTTTAATTCCTCTCCAAAAACTATTCTGTAAAGAAACAATGAAAGAACACTCAGTACTGAAAGACTGGAGTTTGAACTCAAGCAGCCCAAACCCTTCTCAAATGCCTTTTGCTTTTCACAGATATATCTCCTAGGGTTTTATCAGGTGATCTCATCCACGGGATGAATTCCCTCTATCTGTCCACGAAAATACTTATTTGCCTCTTTAAGAACTATACTTTTTTTTATAGTACAGAGAAAATTGGCATCCATTAATGTAGGAAACTGTTCAACAATGGAGTGAAAAGAGGAGGGAAGTGATTCTTCTTTTACCAAATGTGAAGAGGTTAGAGATATAGCTGGCATAATAAATCTGCATATGCCACTTCTTCTTTTTCTTTTTTTTTTCCTGAGACAAAGAGACTTTTATGTATTGTCATCCATGTAACAAAAAAAAAAAAAAATTATACGGCTTTCAGAAACTTGACTACCACCAATGTGAACAACAGAAACTCATATTTCTACAAATACTGAAACTGGCAAGTGACACACTCAGAGGAAATAAGAAAATAAGGAAAATGGGTATACATAATACCTGTTGGTTAAAAAAAAATAATTATAAATACTTGTGAGACCTTAACCTTAATTATCTCATACACAGTTTACATTCTGTGTATTCATATAGGCAAGCCCAAAATTTGAATTTAAATCTTTGGTTCAGAGTCAAAACAAACAAGTGGATCAGCTGGTCCATGATGTGGTAAGTTACAAGACCACTTGTCTAACTTGGTTGTGTGCTCAGAGCCTTGAGTTCAACATTTTTTACTGTTTAGCTGTTTGCAATCATTGCTATAAATGTTGCTTACATTACATTTGTGTCTGCAAGGCCTCTGAGTCCTAACACACAAAGCATGACTCCAGAGCACCCGTAAGTGTGAATGTAGTACCTAGAATCTTACTCTGGACATGAGTAAGGATTTTCTGATGTTAAGCACTAGAAAAAACTAATGACTCAGTAATAAAAACAACAGGATGTCAAACATAAGCCAGTCTCACTGCTAATTCAGCCTACTCTTTTAATCAATACATCGGTAAAAATGCAATTCAGAGAAATTAACAACTGCTAATTAAGGTGATTTTTCTGTCATAAAATATCCAAGTCATTCCATATAAACTACTAGACTTATGCATCAGAATAGACAACCTGAAAACACAAAACTTTCAGGGAAAAAAATCACAACAATTTTTAATGAATCCACAACTAGTTTATACATAGTCACAATTACTGGTCTGCTCAAGAGCCCATATTTTACCATCTCAGTGGTTGCATAAATGTTCTCTTGGCACTAAAATTCATTTAAACACTAACTTCAGAAACACAGGAATGTGTACAATGTATATATGGAACAGTTCATTTAATTAGACTGTCTATCTCAACAAAGTGTATCTAGTATCAAAGTTTCTCCAGGGCAGGAATCGTCATCCATGTAACTCTTTGTGTTTATGAATTACTTGCATAAACTGCAGAATTACAAATTATATGCCTATATTTATTTCATTAATGAAAGAAAAAATGCCTAGTTATACCAAGTCTATAGTATTAAGATAACTCCAGATGCAGATTCCTATCCATCTTAAAAGTGTGAGGAATTTAGCTGTCACTATTTCGATATCAAGCTTAACCAAGTTTAACAGCATCAGAACATTAAGTATAATAGGCAATTTTATTTTTGTTTGCTCTTCACTTTCCAATGCAATATACTCACTACATTAGTGCTCTCTGCTGACTTCAGACAATATTTGTGAAAGATGCTGTACAATTTGAATAACTTCTGGTGATTAATGATAAGAATCACTGGAGCAAGGAGATGAGATACATATTATAAAGTCAAAACCTAAGCTTTCCAATTTTTCTGAATAAAACCACTTCCATTTCTGTGCTAGCTGCAGTACATCCAGAGCATTTCCATTTCTCTACTAACAGAGAAAATTTCTATGCATACTTACATTTATTTAGATTATAAAATGATGGTAAGTTTCTTACTTGAACAGAATTCTTCAAAACTACTTCAACAAAAGTAGTTTGTTGAAAGAATTAACAAAAGAAAATTTGTTAATTTTCTTTAAACTTATAATCATGCACACAATAAATTATGCATTTGAGGAGTTGAGATTCATGGTTTAAACTTTTTCTGCAGGATAAAAATTCAAAAATCCCACCAGCTTACCAGAATATAGCTTTTTCCATCATCTCCTTTTATAGTGAATCTAAATGTGCTTTTAGCGGAGGACAATTCCACAAGACACTGAGCGATGGTCCTCTGTACGAACTGAGACCTGTTTAGGAATTAACCATGTATTATGAGTTCTTGTAACATCCACACAGGCAAAAGCCATTCACATTAATGCAGTACAAGTACATGAGAATCTCTGTTCTGTCAGTTCTACTACATTCCAAATTCACGTTTCACTGAGAGGTGACCCTTCGTTATCTTTCTCTCCCTCAAAACCAGAGAACCTTTTATTTCCTGCAAATGGCATTTTTTGATAAATCTGCAGTCCAAATTGCTCCACATCTTTAATTTGACCAAAATCAACTGTCAAAAGCTGAATAAAAGCTTTCCCCATTATATTTACATCTGAATGAAAACTTTAGAATTAATGTATTTCAAATACAATTTCAAATAAGATCCTTAACTAACACATAGTAAATAATACAAGATAGTGAGATCAAGTTCCATTTCATCTTAGTCTTAACTTCAAACTCAAGCACTTGAAAATTCAAAAAATCTCACTTTCAATGTAATATTTCAAAATTGACTTCACTTTACAATAATGTAACTTCCCATTTTTTAATTACTCTCCAGGCATCGTGCAGATGTGAACAGTATAAAATAAGTAAGTATTGTATTTCAGCTTATCACTTGAATAGTGAGACATAATATAACTCCTGCATTACACACAAGCACACACAAAAATAAGCAAAATTGTACAGGAGTGAATTAAGACTCTGTTGCCTTTATAAAGCTTGTAAATGATTACATAAAATTCAACAGAGCTTTGTTATTATATGCAATTATTCAAGAAACCAAAATTTTAGTGCATTTCTAGCATCCTTTCTAAACATAAGCCTTCACAAATTATCTGGATTTGTTTATTTTATTTTTATTTGTTACCTTGGTGTTTGGGTGAAACTTCCCTCAGATGGTCGAATAAGCACCTCGGTAATATAATATTTAATGGTATCTAAAATGATACAAACATTTTTAAAGTGTAATAGAACAAGCAACTTCTTAAATATAGACCACATTCACCATATCTCTATAGTAATTAAATTTTTATTAAGCACTCAATTAAAAGGTGCGGCAGATGGTCAAACTCTCTTCTGGTTTGTAGGAGGAGAAGTGACCAATAACAGAAGGCACACACTGCCACAAGAAAACTACTCTGAGCTAATTACATGATCAGCAATTTGTCATTCATATTGATCTTTTTTCTCTGGGAACAATCATCCTGAAACAAAGCAAGCAAGAGCTCAAGGCAAACCTGAAAGATGAATTGAAAGAACTTTCCTAAAGCATTGAGATGTGTATAGCTTAAGTAAGTATTTTAGTACTCTGTGCTGCTCAGTAATGCTGTTGTGAATCACAAGAGACAGTTTTAGTAACAGTACACACAGGGGAATAATTTTCTTCTTTGCTTAAAGAGCAGATTAGAACTTCTCTCCAAAAATCACACTAACTCAACACTAATACTGCATGCATTTTGAGTTTCAGTGTAACTGTTCCCCAAAAGCCCCACAAAGACAGTCTTTCACATTAGATGGAAGTGCTTGAATGTAGAACTTAATACCTAACAGTTATGTCAAATCAAAGATGATCATATTGAAGCTCTAAGTTTATCCTACAAACACAGCCATCAGAACAGATTAAGCATAGAGAGTAATGAATTCTTTCCATGAATTCTTATCATGTGAACAACAGTAAAGACTCATCAGCTTCATAAATCTTAAGGGTTGAAGGGACCGTCTCATTCTACCTCTGTCAACACTAACCATTAAACGTACACGAAGGCAAGAAAGATACTTAATCTGTGTTGAAGAACTCAAAGGCTTTGGTAATCTCACCCCTTCTCTAGATAAGTACAACTGCTTTTTTAATTATCCTCACAGTTAGGAAATTATATTTTAACTCCCAGTTTAATTTCAGTCTTCTCCATGCTGTGCCCAGTTCTGGGTGACAGGAGGAAGAGAAGACAGTTCAGTTACTCTAGTTTACCAGCTGCTACCTTAAGTAAAGAATTACTGAACTACTGAATGGGCATTGGGAACTACGATGTTTGCTTTCAGTTAAAAGGAGGGATTTTTCAAGAAAAAAGGCATACAAGTATATGGGATAGAGTTGGGAGAAGCAGCTGAAAAGGGAATCTGAAAGCTAAATGTGCCTTCCACAGCTACACCACTCTAATCCAGCTGTATCTTTAAGGCATTGAAATTTGCTCATGAGGAAGTACTAAAGCACAACAGTCAAGTCTGCTCTCTACTCCCTTTTCACAGGGACAGTTCCATCTAGTCTTACACCATATATCCCTGGTTAGATTTTTTTATCCATTTTTTGAATGCCTCATAAATTGTCTAGAGTGCTGAAAAAAATTATGATCAAAACAATGGACATACATACCCCAATGGTCTTACACAGTGTTCAGACCAACTCCCTGCACACCTACACAGCATTTGCATTTTTGCAAAACCTGTGATCGCATCAAAAACTGCTTCCTACAAAAAACTGAAAGCTTAGATTATGGCAACCAATATTTAGGATGACTCATAAACCCCTCTTCCAACCCTTGTTCCGATGTTTTGCCAAAATCTTACAACCTGCATTGTGGGCTTTCAAATATCCCATATGAAATTTGGGTTTATTGACGTTTGTACTGTTCAGTTAAACTGTACAGCACAATCTGACATTTCTGTAACAGAAGACTTCCTGCCTTGTGTCCTTCATCAAGCCTGTTATTTCTCAAACAGGCTTTGCATTTTCTGACAAGTTTTTATGTTCTCCAGAACTCCAAACTAAGCCAGGCTCACACTGACTGATGCAGTGGAGTATAGGGAGAATGAAACAATGAAACCTGCTAGCAACATTCTTATCATTCTCTCTCTTCTGTTAATAACTGCATTTTGAAAACCATCAGAGACTCATCTTCAGATCACTTCAGGTATTCCCTGCTGATTCAATATAATGACAGCTTTTAAACCAATAATCTCATCATCACATAAACAGAAGCAAGGATGAGGAAAATCCCTGTCATAAGTCACTTTCAAGGTCTAACAGCAGAAGCAACAACCACAACTGTTCCAGAAATTAACAAAGTCGAACACAGGGGAATCAGCCCTGCACCTTATTGATAAACTACTTCCCACTGGAGTTTTTCACTTGCAGTGGTCAGTAATGCAGTGAAGTCTAGTTTGGTTTGTACATCTCATACCTGCTGATACTGTTTCTCCAAGCATTGCCTTGCAGCGCTTACAAATTACTCTGGTATTTTCCTTTGATTTCTGTAGGACAAAGAAATGCCATTTAAATGTCACTCAGTTATTCTGAAAAAAGAACATATAATTTTAACTCAGTCTCCAGAGTATACAGTGGACTTTCCTCTTGTTTCTGTTGTCTTTGTGTTTACATACATATGGGTTTGCACTCAATACTTCAGCTTTCTACAGTTCGATTTGCTTCATACTAGTTTTAAAATCTGGCAGTAAATACTGATCACACAGCACAATCTGCAATAATTAACAGAAGAATCTTATAATACTGAGTGACTGGACAACAAAATATCAAAGTAAATTTGATTTTCATAAGGGTATGCTAATACAAGAGAAATATTCCCAAATATATACATAATATATTATGTCAGGATGTGACTACCATCACCTGAATAAAGTTGTAGCTGCTGTTCACAGTTCAGCATGCAGCAGAAAATGTCCACTGGGTGCTTTGAATTACCAGGAAACAGATGAAGAACAAAACATAATATGATATTCTGGAAAGATGTGGTGGATTTTGTTCTTCAATAGCCTCTCCCTCTGCTTTATTCAAGCAGAAATGGAAAGGTACTGACAAAGAACAAGGAGAATTCTCAGAGGTGTAAAACAGTTTCCATATGGGGCAAGAAAACACATATGATGGAGAAAGCATGAAAAAAAGAAAACTGAGGGGTATTGCAGAGATATATAAAATCAAAAATGTTGAGTAAAAGCTGAAGAGGAAAAACAAATTTAATCTCACAGCTCGTGCTATGAAATTATAACCTGGTTAGCATCAAATAAAAGGAAAATATTTGCCACACAATGCATAGTGCAGTTCAATATCCAATACTTTTCATATTAAAATATAGATAAATTTAAAAAGTCCTCAGAAATTCAGCAGAAGCAATACTCATCAAGGGCTTTCTAGAAACAAAAAATGTGGATAACAACATCTAGTTCAGTAAGTAAGTTTGTACACTGGCCAAAACATCACTCTGTATTTATCTCACTTTTTTGCATCCATTACTGTCCACTAAAAAAGGTCTCATTTCTGAATGAACTTCTGATCTGGTCTACTAACTGTCCTACAAATTCCAGTGTTAGTATTTAAATACAGTATCAGTATAAAGATAGCAGTAAGCACAAGTCCTACTCTAATTCGAAGTCTAAACTCACAGAGAACTGGTTCTGTGTGAGTTTATTAACCTGGGTGCACCACAGTATAGCTCTGGTCTGGATGTTGTACATACACATATATATATCTATATATATAACCACAACAATACTCTACAATTCATGAATCTTTCTAGAGAATCCTGAGAAGACACCTAAATTGTATTCTTATACGTGATCTTTCTAAATCACCTCTGCAACTATTCATACAATATGTAGTGCATAAAAATACTTACTTGTAGTTAAATATCTCTTGTTTTATTGGGTAGGTTCATAAGTCCAAAAAGTCACTACTGACTTGAGAAATCATGTTTCAGCACATGCCACATGCCTACAATAACATCTAAATTGAGAATAAATTAAAGTAGTTAAGGGGGAAAATTCCAGATTTGGCTTCTTCTGCAACCTTTGTAGTAGACTGCCACAGTTCCCAGGGATTCCAACTGGATTGGAGACCCATGTGCTCTTTGGGGGGCATAGTTTTTATTCATCACTACGATCATACTTCTTAGTATTTGAATTTTTAAAATTATGAGATGTATGTATGAGATGAGAGTATGATGAGAGATAATTTTTTTGGACTGATGTCAGAACAAAAAGTGGTACTCTTGGCCTATCACAACAAAAAATCCTAGGGAAAGTAAAAAAGATATGCATGAAGTAAATCCAATGTCCCTAGCTACATCAGGTATGCCTTTTGTATTAAAAAGGTAAGTTCTGAGGTATGCCCATTACAGACTGACTGTCTCCAGAACATCGACTGTGGACTCTCAGACTATGCAGATTTAAAAGCACAACTATCCTAATCAAAGATTGAATGTTTTATTAAATTTTTTATATTTAAGTACCTCAAAGGGTATGTGGTCTGTTATTAGGATGCTAGTGAAAGCCATTATGGGCACTTAGAGTAAATTTTTCCAATTACTGTATAGAAAAGTGTATCCACTTCTTGCTGCAATGATAAGGAAGAGTTAAACAAGGGAAATGGAGGAGTTATACACACCAGTCTGTATCATTAAATATATTTTGTTTGTCTTACAACTTGCTCTAAAACACAGTCAAATGCCAGACCATATATTCAGGAACAACAGCAACAACAAAGCCAGTGTTGATAAAATAAAGGAAGACATAGTGGACAATAACAAAAATCAAAAGAATTTAAATGATGGTAGGTAAACAAACCAGAGTTACTAATGACATGCCATGAAGGGCAAATAAGATCTCTGAATGCATGAACTGAACAGCTGATACAGATAAACAGAAAAAAACGAACATATTCAGAATTAGTGATATGATTAGCACAGAAATATATCTATATGTTAAGTTTGCTATAAAAATAATTTCTAGAAAATAAATTCACCTCAGACATAAAGAGTTATGAGTTACAAAGTTACAATTCTTAGTGTGCTTAATTTAATAAGAAGGCAGCACAGTCAGTGATCAACCAATGAAACCAGCTTACCTAAGAATGTGATAAAACATATATCAATTGAAGCATTAAATCAATACTAGATGTCTTTCTCAAAGCTATAGCTCAAGTAGAACTGATGGATTTGATGCTGGAAATACCTAACAGAGCTCTCTGATTTGTACTATGCAAATAATAAAACTATCAGAAAGCTGCACAAAAAAAAAGAAAGCATCCCTCATGGAGTGTGAACTTATGATCACAAAGTCCTGCCTGTTCCTCACAAACCAGGAATCGAACCAAAACCTCCAGGCAGAGTCTGATAGCTTTAGTTAAATATTCAGAAAGCTTTTGGAAATACAGTCCCCTTCTTAGAGAGATTAGGAAAACTATCTGGTTCATATGCACACAGTTATCCCTTTTCCCAATTCCTACCTTGTGACTCCTCTCAAACACATGCAGCGTGTTTGTTTAATGTGAAGATCAATGGTAAGTAGACAAGGTTTTGTGAAAATCCCTATTTGAGGCTAGTACAAATACTGCACAGTATGTACATGTAATCAGTACTTCCTTGAAAGCTGCAATCCAAATTTTTTTTTACTACAGTTACAGGCACTAACTGAGAGCTGTGCAGTACAGTTACCTAAAAAACACTACTAATTCATATCATGCTTGAATGCAAAAAGTGATAGTTTTAGCTAGACTAATTAAATCAATACATCTATTTGACAACTTGCAGCTGCTGGCAATCTGCAGATGGAGGTGGTTCACCAGACTAATATTTTCTGTTTCCCTGATATAGTGTCAGGGGAACTATTTTCCCCAGGAGATACTATTAGGTTGCTGAAAGATCATGTGACATTTAAAAACTGTGTTATACCAGAAGACTAATAGATGTGAGAAATGTGTTTGCAGTGGACGGATGCTGTCTTGGTCCCACTGGAGGCTGGGAAAGATTGTTTAAGCATCTCTGGTACATTCCTGCTACTATTTTGGTCACAGGCAAACACTTTCCAAAGAACTGCAATGCAATTAAAAAAGAGCTTTCATGCTGGGGCAGACTGCAACAATATTCTCTGAAATGAGACCATTTACACCAATAGCAATCTATCTTGCCTGTAACTTGCTATTATTCATATTAAGGAATAATTTTGTGTTTCAGTATGAGGGTTTGTTCCTTATTAGTCCAGTTTCTGCTGGATCTTAACAGTTGTCTCATTTGCTCAGCAACCAAGTGATGCTGGAAATAAGCAAGCACAAAAATGAGAACTTATTGCAAGTGTGGAACATGTAAAAGGAGGACTTCAACACAAACAAAGAAAGAACTCTCAACTTTAATGGAATTTTAAGGAAGCAAATAGGAAAATTCACTACACTAAACTACTATTGTACCTTCTGACAGAAAGTAAGCTACTCCCACGTTCAAAAGTTTTGCTGTTATCCTGGTTTGACCCTCATCGCAGTAACTTTTTTCTCCCACATCCTTTCATCATGTCTCTGCCTCAAAACCAACCCTCTCCCAGCAAACACTCTGTTTGACTGAGTGAAGAAGTGTTGGGCAGACAGCTTGCCTGTCTTTGGGATGCAAAATGAACTCAACACTCCTTGTCTCTTCATGTCTTTGTTCCCATTATCCTAAGACCTCTTTTGTGACTGAAATGTGAAATAATTAAATTAAGTGAACTATGGCAGAAAGCATTGCCCTCTTGGAAATTCAGAATCTTTGGCTCAGACGCATTTAAGGACACTTGGAAGAAATAAATCTAATTGCCAGAGACTTAATCCAATTTAAGCTGCTTCTCCCATGCTGATTTCCTTTCAGGTATCAGTTAATATTTTCCTTTCCCCATATTCTGCTTTTCAAAGAACAGTGGAACCACAAAGGGACAGCTGCAAAATTTGGAGACTGCAGGACAGAACTGTTTTCCAGGCAGATGGCTCACTTGGATGTACTACACCAGAAACTGTTGAACTGTGAGAATCCCAGTGATTTAACTAAGGATAACACAAATCCCTAATGATGTTAAGCAGCAGCCTCTGGTGTTACTTCCCAACAGATTAAAAGTTTCATTTTGGAAATCTGCAAACTGCAAATCATCAGCTGTTGCAGACACAAGTTGACAAAGCAGCATAGAAGGATTTCAGTAGCTAGGTTCAGTACATGGTACTGGAAGAAGAGAGGGTATCTGCAGGCCAAATCTTTCTCAGCACAAGAGAAGCAGCAGATTAACAGAAAAGGCTTTATGGAAGTACAGGCTTGAGTAAACAATGTTCCTAGGTGTTCCTCTGGTAGAAGAAAAGATTATTGCTTAAACTTTTTTTATACATGTGCTTCCAAGATCTTCCAAGAAAGCACTGGGTTCTCTCTTCATGGGTTTTACCCCACCATTTAAAGTTTTGGTGTTTCTAAGCCAAATGATCGTGTTCTTCATAGAGATTCAGCTGATACATAAATCCTCTACTTGAACACCTCAGAAACATCAATGTGAAGAGCTATAACCTGGGATGGCAAGTCCTTTTCACTACACAGAGAGCAAACAAATAAACTCAATTTCCTTACTATATCCTGAGAGTGTAAGACAGCCTCATCTGAACCCAAAACACATTCTGATTTTTCCAAGACCTTCTAAAGGTTAAAAAAAACAAATTAAAAAACCTCATATCTTTTGTTCATATTTATGGTTATCCATTTAGTCATAAATTCAGAAGAAAAAGCATTGGTACTTATTCTTAATCCCACAATGCTTTGACGAACGTTTAATTCATTACAGTTACTAAATGTTGGACTCCTTTGCTCAGGATATTTTGGGGGGTAAATACTTTGGTTTAGAGCTACATAATTAAATTCAACTTATAGGAAGAAGTTACCCTTGCATATCTAGGTCAGTATCAAGACCATTGTGCTTGCTTTAGAAAATGTAAATCATAACTTAGAATATTTTCTGGCTTCTGTAAAATGGAATGTAAACAACTCCCTGTGACCTTCAAAATAGCTCTGTAATACATACAAGTTAAATAAAACAGTGACAAAAAGGGTTTCACAAGGAAAAAAGTCCAAATACATTTACCTAGGAAGTATTAAAACAAAATATTTTACCAAGCTGGAGCCATTCTGAGAAGCACAGTGTCCAGTTCCTGAGCAACACAAGGGAGATTCAGACACATGTGGTTCATCTCTTGAATTCAGCAGAAAAAAAGTGTCTCCAAGAAAACAGTCATCATGCTGGGGGTGCAAAGTACTTTTGGCAAAGGGGTTGGGATGACAACACCATTCTTCAACTAAAGCACTCCAGTTTTCGCTTGGTAGAGGAAGAACTCTAAGAAATTTCCTAAGAAGAAAGAAGAAAAAATATTTTAATTTGTTATAATAGTTTCTGAGATAGTAAAAGAGAGCTTAGACTTCTTGGAAAAAGGAGAGAGAAGCATGGCACTTTCTCCAAAGGGAAGCATTTAACTCTCAGCCAAAGGCACTTTGTGTGAATTCTGAGAAAGCAATGGGTGTTTCCTGCCAAGTCTGTGATCAAGCTTTTCCCAAGGAGAACCTCCAATGAGGCAGAATTTGGCAGAATCCTCTCTCAAAATTAATCACATGATCAAAATAAAACAGCTCTGCCCAGTCATGAAAAATAGCACAATGGCATTCTGAAAAACTGTATATATTATTTCATTTCGTAAAGTTCCCTTGTAACAAATGTTGATACAAGAGCATCAGAAAACAGACTATTACCACAGCATGGCAGAGCATGTCCTTCAAAATCCCTCAAAGTCAAATACCAGACTCTGAAAAAGAAAAATGCTGGCAAAAATACCACAGTGTAAGTCCATTAAAAAACAAACAAACAAAAAGAATAAAATAAGATAATACAATCTCAATTTATATTCAGATTCAACTTTTAGAAGTCACATACAGAAACACCTAAATCCCTTTCTTGTGAGCAGCCTGTATGGACCAAGCAGGCTGCTCTAGTCAAGACCAGACTTTCTTTGCTTGGTTACATTCAGCAGCAGAGGATTTTACAAGCTAAGGTTTGGAACCACTACTTTAAGTTCTAAAAAACACTCTTAACACTAGAATATATATGTGTGGCTATATAAAATACTAGTTACTATGAATCAGTAGCCAATGGTTTCCTGCCTACAGCTCCTACAGCCATTCTGTGATCTCCCCACACATGATTTTATTAAGAATGTACTGATGGATACTGTTGACATGCTTACACTTCCTTTTACCTGTGTTTTCTAGAAAATTATTGCAAATTATTACCAAAACAACAGGCAATAGCTTTAATGGTGTGTACCTCTCCAACAGTTTTCGAGATGCAGTTTCTTGTAGAGCTGTGGTTCTCTGCCTAGTTTCCCTGATTGCCTTCATTTCATTCCCTTATTTTTGCTGCTGTCACCTAAAACCTTTAAACAGAATTTCTTAATTGTACTCCTTACTTAAAACTTGCAAATACAACTTTGCTTACGGTGCTACTTCACAAATTATCGCATAGCTGCTAAGGAAACAGTTAGACACCTTCTCTATTCTCTTCTGAAGACGCCTTTTATTCCCAGAGTAGTTTCAGGTCCCTTTTATAGCTAGCGGGTGAAAACAGTATCTTCTGCAAAAACTTAGTTCTTTCTAGAGCAACACTACCCTTGAAACCGCGCTTGCCCCACCTGCAGATGAAAGCTGGAACAAATCATTCTCTGATACAGCTTTACCATAACAAAGATCACCTCTCAGCACTCCCCATCTCTGTCTTCACTTTCTGTGGTCTTATTTATGCCTGAGATATGACAACAAATCTGCCATGGTGGGGGCTTCATTATGGCGTCTGCCTAACAACTGATTATTCATCATCCTTGCACAATTACTTCCAACGCTGTCACGGTTTAACCACAGCCATCTGCTAGGATAATGCCACTTGCTTAGTTCTCTCCCTTCACCCTTAGAAAGGCAGGGAGAAGAGGGCGAAAAGGAGATGGAAGGAAAGGAAAAACCCCTTGTGAATTGAGATAAAGACTGTTTAATAGAACAACATCAGAAAAAAACAGTAACAATGGTAAAACAATACACATGTTAAAGTAATATAACAACAATCACTGTCATCACCTGGTAATTGGGTCCTGGTTTCAGGCCCCCCAAGCAGTGATTACCAATTCCAAGCTAACCCCTATTTATGTACTGAGGATGATGTCTAGGGTGTGGAATATTCCACTGGCTACTGCATTGTTCTGTCTATGCTCCTTCTTAGATTCTATGGGAAGCTGAAAAAAGTCCTTCAATAGTATAAAAATCAAGTAGCAACAACTAAACAGGACGTATTATTGACATTCTTTTCTGAAGGAAATTTCTTCTCAATGGTATAATCTTGCTCAGTGACTTATCCACTCTGACCTTAAACACCTCAGGGCAACCTGTTCCACTGTTTCACCACCCTCACCATTAAGAATTTCTTTCTTATATCTAGCCTGAATCCACCCTCTTCCAATTTACATCCATTATTCCTAGTCTTTCCATCAGATATCCTACTAAAAAGTCCTACCTCTGCCTTTCTGTAGGCCCCCTTCAGGTATTGATAAGCTCCTATGAGGTCCCCCAAGCCTTCCCTTCACCAGGATGAACAACCTCCTTCCCTTTACACAGTTCTCTGACTTCCCTTTGATCTAATGTCCTGAGCTGACATTGACATACTCATACTCCACAAACAGACCAACACATGAATTCTCTAGCTGAAAGTACTGATTATACTATTGCCTTCCTTTTGGAAATGCTGCAACAGAAAGTGCTGGATAAACTAGCAGCTCCACTCTTCTACCCTTATCTTAATAATTTTTAGTTGTAATATTTGAGGGACTTGGGGGTTCCCAGCAAGGAGAAACGCTAAGCAGGGTGCCATGAAGAGAACTGAAACTCCATGCATATAAATTTGGTGCACTTAAATTCTGGAAAACACTCAGACAAAAAAGAATATCAAAGTGCAGTATCTTTTGAAAGCAAACCACACTGATTAGAAATTAAAAGCTTCTTTACGAATATAACAAAATAAGAATTATTGCTAGGCTTTCTGAAGAGACATTTCAGAACAGAGAGACAGGAAATCCTCACCCAATTACATCTGGGCCAGGCATAAATCCATATGTATGGCAAGAAAGTAACAGGAATTTACAGAATATACCACATTTGTATTGGCAGTCTGACTACTAGGAGTGACACAGATTAAATTCTTCAAGTGCGCGTCTAACAACTCAAATTTATCTGGCTGAAACTATTGAAATTGTTCATCAGAAGATTATGTAAAAGTTTTTTACTAAATTTCCCATTTTCTCGGCAGACTTCATAAGGAATAGAGAAAAAGCCAAGTCACACAGCTAATAAATAGCTCCTATGTTTCCCCAATTCAGCATCCCTGAACTACATGAATGTTGTATTTGCTTAACTGACAGAAGTGTGTGGTCAACAACCCTATCCTGAGCAGCTACTCTGTAATTATAGTACAATGGTGGAAATGCCTCACTCCAGGCACAGTAGAGAAGCAGGAAAAGAATCCAAATAATCGTCCAGCTTCCAGAGCAATGTATCAAACACTCTTTGCACAGCAGTTCTACTCTGCAGACAGAATAAAATCAAAAATAAATGAATAAACAGTGAAAAACTGTTTCAGGTAATTTTACTTCTAGTCTAGTCATTTGTAGTGCTTCAAAAGTGTTTTCATTTATCAGTTCCAAAATAAATGCCTTTTAGCTGTCTCTCTAAGTACAAAAAAATAACATGAACCACTATGGCATTTATTGCTATAAATACAAGACATGCAGTACTCACCGATCCTTTACTATGACATCACCACAGGACTGACAGTAAAAGACATAACTTTTCTGGGGTTTCAGGCTTTCCTTCAAAGTATAAACCAAATCTATGGATAGAAGAGGACATATTAATTTCCCATGTTGCATACGATTTTCAGGCACTTACAAATAAAAACCCTTACAAATACCTGAAACTATAAAAAAAAAACCACCACCAAAACCTAACAAAGAAAGCAAAATGCTAAAATGCTTACATTTTCAACACAACCCTGTAGAAGCGAGTAATTACATTGAAGAAAATCTTGCCACCTCCACCACATATTGCTGAATAGGAACTGTACATGTGAATAATTATTTTAAAAGTGCAAATCTTTTCCACAGTTGAGCTACTGGTATCATTACAGAGACTGTGTAAGTTAAAATTCTGTACTTTTGTGTAATAATAGTTTTGTTAATCTACATCTCTTCAATATGAGGGTACAATCCAACAAGTAATGTAAAATAGCTGGGGGCGTGGACAGAGCACTAGTCTTACATTTTCAGGCAGGTAAGATACAAAGCCACTGTGGTACCACTCAAGGAACAGACAGTATGCAATACCCTCTGCAGGCCAGCAAAGCAATAACAGTCTCACAAAAGCCGGCTCAGATAACTTTTCCAAATTAAAATAGGAACTGTAGAAGCTTCCACACATTCTCAAACAACATTCAGTGTAAGAAAAGTAAAACTGTAAATGTAGCTCTACATATGAATGAGGTTTGTGCTGCCTACTTTCTATGACTTAAGAATCACAGTGTACTCTTAGCCCTGCCATTCAGTATTCTACGTGTAAATCCAGTAATGTTGTTGCCATCATAAACGAAAAGTGCTTGAAAAGGTTACAGAATTTTATATAAAAGACAACTTGGTTTTCCTACTTATATAAAACATTAAAGGCTGACTAAGGTTATCCAATATATATATCAGTTATCATCTGGGTCATATACATAACTGGTCTTTCACCAGATTTCATGTACAAATTTCAAAGGTAAATTTTTAAAACTTCATCTTTGATCCTTTTAAGCATGCTTCATTAATAAGACACACTAAATACTTTTTGGTTACTTGAACTTTCAAAATACATGATTAATTAGAACACCAGACTCCTAATCTGAGGGTCAAGGGTTCAAGTCCCTGTCCAGATATGAGGCCTGTCAGAGCTGGGTTAACGGTTGAACTCGATGATCTGAAAGGTCCCTTCCAACCTAGATGATTATGATATGTTAAATAACCTCAGCATACCTTAAACATCAACAGAGTATTCCAGTGCATTTCGAGAGCACAAACCATCATTGTACATCACATATCTTATTGCTCATTTCTACTTTAAAATGACAGTTTTGTGTAACTGAATATTTCTGAGTCACATGTTTTTAAATGAATCTGAACAAACTAAGCATGGATGCTAGAACAAAAGAAGGTGATAGCTGTACTATCACGCTTCCTATTTATGCAGTTACATCCTACATCTAAACTAGAATCATGGAAACAAAGGAGGTAACTGCAGAAGTTCCCTGCAATGTAAACCTCTGTAAATTCAGGCACCAAGGACAAGCAGCTTCAACACAAAATCGCAATCTTTTACAATTAAGTGGTCAATGACAACTTCAGTGCAACAGCCACTGCAGTTTTACATTACTGCAATTTCAGCTACCAACCAGGAAACACGAGGCAAAGAAAATAACTTTGAGTATGAGAAATTGAGAACAGTTCTCAAACTCCCACACAGAACACTTACTCAGCAACTGTGCCTCCCTTTCATTCTCCAACTTTTTGCACTTTCAATTTTTGAAACTGACAAGTTGATTAAATTTTACTGGTTTCTGTTTAAATCTTCCAGTAAGAGTGACTGAGAGCCTTTTAGAAAAAGAAACAGCATATACAAATGCAAACCATGAACTCCAGTTAGTTTGGCAGCTGCTGTTGTTTTTGGGGTTTTTTTGATTTGTTGGTTGTGCTTTTTGCACTGCAGCACGATAGAACGATTTCGGTTGGAAGGGACCTTAAAGATCATTCAGTTCAATTCCTTGCTATGGGCAGGGACACCTCTCACTAGACCAGGTTGCTCAAAGATCCATCCTGGCCCTGAACACTTCCATAGATGGAACATTCACAGGTTCTCCGGACAACCTCTTCTGGTGTTTTACCACTCTCACAGTAAAGAATTTCTTATTTATCTAAACCTACCCTTTTTCAGTTTGAAACCATTACCTCTCTTCCTATTACTGTATTCCCTGATAAAGATACTCTGCCCATCTTTCCTTTTGGCTCCCTTCAGGTACAACAGGAAGGCCGATATGATGTCTCCCTGGAGCCTCCCTGCCGGAGGGAGCTTCTCCGGGCCAGCACCAGGGAATCCGTCCTCGGCCGCGGCCCTCGGGACTCGCTCCCCTACCTCCTCCTCTGCCCAGGTGTTCTTGGGCTGCAGGACCTCCTGGGGGATCGGCTCCTCCTGCAGGAGGACACTTGGCGCCGAGGAGCTCGGCGTGTCCTCGACGCGGAGGAGC
>VZTY01009628.1:0-39377 GCA_013400935.1 Turnix velox | reverse complement strand
TGTGGACGCCCCCTCTCTGGAGGTGTTCAAGACCAGGCTGGACCTGGCACTGAGCAGCCTGATCTAGTGGGAGGTGTCCATGCCTATGGCGGGGGGTTGGAACTTAATGATCTTTAAGGTCCCTTCCAACCCAAACTACTCTATGATTCCATGATAAAGCACAGCAGCCTCCTAAGCAGCAGCTCCAACTCCTCCGAGCCTCAAAGTGGGCCCCGCCCCGGCCTTACCGGTAGGCGGCAGCGGGCACCGCAAGCGCATGCGCAGGTGGAGGCCGTCGCCGGGGAGGTGGTGCAGACCGCGGGTGGAAGACGGGGCTAGGCTGACCTCTGCCGGCAGCGCCGCCGCTACGCAGCTCTTGCCGCTTCTCGCAGCCAGGTGGTCGGTGGCCACCGAGATGTCCAATGCCGAGCTCGGGGGATCCGCCTCGCTGGAGGGGAGAGGAGGTAAAGGAAGAGTTTAAGCGTTTATGGTCAAGAGCGCTGAAAGCCAGACCCGCCGTCTCTGCGCCTCCCCGCCGGCACGGGCCGCTCCGCAGGACGCGGGCGGCGGCAGGAAAGCAGCTAGTCATCGCCCCCGCGCTACCGTATAACGAGCAAGGCGCTCTGAGTCCCCCGCCGGATCTCCAAGAAGAAACCCCCTGCCATGCCGGGAACGGAACGGCTCCGGTGTCCTGTGCGAGAAGCCGCAGGCTCTTCCGCCGCCCTGTCGCCCGCTACAGCGCCGCCTGCAGCCCGGCGGCGGCCGCGGCCTAGCTGACAGCTGCGGAGCGAAGCCCCTGGGGGGCTGCCACCAGCCCTTTTCTAGGTCCGCGGTCGGCGGTGAAATCGGGCCAGGGTACCCGAGTACCCGAGGCCTTGCACTAGATTAATGAGTAGCTGCTAAGGCGCTAGGCTGCTCTCTTGGGGTTTCCTTTATGTGTGTGACAGCACCTGCCAGTCACAGAATGATCGAATGGTTTGGGTTGGAGGGTACCGTAAAGCTCATCTGGTTCCAGTCCCCCTGCTATGGACAGGGGCACCTTCCACAAAACCAGGTTGCTTAAAGCCCCATCCAACCTGGCCTCGTCTCCTGTCCTGCTGCTACACCACCAATGTGAGGAGCCTGAGTTGGTCATCTCGGGCACCTCCTCACAAGTGGACATCCTCCCTGGATGCCATTGCACCTCACAGTGCTCCAGCCCATGCTGGCTGGTGGCATTCAACATACTTGGTTCTGTTTGTGGACACAGGGGCATGGAGGAAGAGGACAGGGCACAGTCTCCTGGATGTGTTCTATCTGTTGCCAAGTAATTGTCAGTCAGTGTCCTTGATCCAAGGGCTTTGGTCCGGGTGCTATCAGCCCCCATCACTGCCAGGACCAGCTTAACTCACTGCCTGTCACTCCTGGTCTCTAATGTGCCCCAGGGCTCATTCTTCCCAGGGACAGCAGTCCTCCATGATAAACGGGCGTTGTGACACAGAAATTCCTTGGATTGTATCAAATTACTTCATTCACTTTTCCTGACTGGTTGGTCTGTAATATGCTCACAACCAAGGTGCCACGCCCACAGGCTTTTATTTTGATCCTGAAACTCTAGTGCCATTGCCCACCCCACACAAGAGCTTCACGTACCTAAGATATAGCTTCACAGAGAAGGCACTATTGTTGGTGCTCATGTGGATAAACAGCAGGGGACAGAAGGCTGAGGGATGGGCAAGCCTTGGCAATGTCCTTGCCACATGTTGGATGCAAATCCCCAGCAAGCAAAAAGCCCAGACAAGAAGTCATGTTTATTAGAAGGGGGTCTCCATCTTTCACAGCCGGGAGTCACCTGTAGCTCTCATTTACCATTTTCTCCTGTTGGTGGTGCTGTGTGGGAGAATGGCTACGTGACAAAGTAGACATGAAGGCTGATTTAACTAAGGTTCTCATGGGAAAGGCAAAGATAACACATCCTAGAATCCAGCTGTGTTACAATAACAAGGTGCCACAATTAGATACAGCAGTAATTGCAGAGGGGACGGAATGAGCAAATGTACCTTTTACTTGCCAACCAATAAGATATTGTCTAGTGTGTTTACTAATGAGTGGACTGTATATAAGAGTGTGAAAACCCCAATAAATCAAAGCTTGCTTATCTATCAATCATATTGATTGTCCGCATCATCCCGCGCACGACAGTGCTGAGTTATTCAGGTTTGGCCAGCTGTGGTGCTTCCCCAGAGAATCCTTTCTTGCCATCATCTGCCATCAGGGCATGGAGCTTCTACTCCAGTTGCAGATCTGGAGGTGAAGAAGGAGGTGTTCTCCTTTTGCTAGAAGTTACAAGCTTCCAGCATGTCCCCATCATAGGAACCCCTCCATTCTCTACACCCAATCACAACTTTTAGCTGCCTCTCATTCTTTGCTTATCTATCAATCATATCTGTGGGAAGACCCTGTCAAACCTTTTTTCATCTTCCCTTTTCCTGCACATTTTGCTGGTCTCCCCCTCGAGCTCCTTAGACTGGCAACAACTCCTCACCACTGTGCACATCCAGCAAGCAAGGGTACTGCCTCTGCAGTTCCAGACCTCCAAAGCTGCAACTCCTCAACATATATTTACTCACAGCAGCCTGTATAATGCTATGCTTATGATTTCTGATCCAACAAGGCTGATAATGCACCAGTGTTTTGGCTATTTCTGAACAGTGTTTCCACATTGTCAAGGCCTCCACACTGCTTCCCTCTAGCAGTTAGGCTGGAGGTAGGGCAGAGGCTGGAGCAGGGAAGAAGCAGAACAGCTGACAGGAATTGACCAGAGGTATACTCCAAAACATGTAACATCACACTCAACCATAAAAACTAAGGGTGTAGCCTTTCCAAAGCAGCTTGGAGACTAGCTAGACATCAGTGGTCTCCTTGTAGAAGCTAGTAAATGATTTTTTTGTTCCTCATTCCTTCACTTACTAAGCCAATATTATCTTGACCTGCAACTTTTCATGCTTTTGCTCTTCTGGTTCTCCCCGCATAGAACAGTGGTCTAGCAGCTGGCTGGAGTCAACTCTCCATGCCCACAAAGTTCTGCCTGAGACCAGGCCACTGCTGAGCCAAATGCAGGCTCCATAGTAAGCACTGGGGTCTGTCTTCTGGCATGTCATAGAGCCACCACCCAGACCCTGCTGTATGACCAGCTCTTTCTCCACCCTTTCTTGCAACATTACTAGTCTGACCAAATTCCTGCCAGCTCAGGTTCTCCCAACTCTTGAACATTGTGCTCATACCAAATCAACCTGTGACACAGGCATCTGCTGCTCTGGGGTTAGGTTTCCTACTGTCTCTCATCAGGTCTTTTATTAAGAAACTGTTAAGCTCAACTCTGACATCCTTGGGTGACTGTCCCTTAGCCCATGAGCACTGACACCACTGCATACTTCATCTAGCACGTCACCCTCACAGTAAATGTTGATAACCTGAATTCAAGAACACCAAAACTTTTCCAGAGATTTTTGTAGAGCTTTTGCTTTGGAAAAACCCAATCTTCTACAATGTTAAGTATTTGCTTCTTGTGAAAGTCACAAAATCACCTGCAATTGCACAGAGTTGTCTGGAAAATTATCAATATTTCAAACAAAATGGAAAAATTGCACATTTTGATTTTACAGCAATTTACTATCTTAGACATGATTATTTTGAAGTAATCATAGTCCTTGGAGTAGGCAAAATCAAGTGGATGACTTAAGAGAGTAGGTGGAGTAGGGTTAGATTTTGTGGGAAAAGCATGGCAAACAAAGTCAGCTAAGTTGTCTCAACAAAGTTTTCTTTCCTACAAAGCATGAATTTATTCAAGTATTCTAAGATACCCTCAAGATACTGTTCTGAAGGTGGTATTTTTGGATTTTGTTGTTGCTATTGTTGTTTGGTTGGGTTTTTATGGAAAAAAGTATGTAGTCCACATGGTGGCTTTCATTTCCAATTACTTGACAAACCAATGTACATATTGCAGGTTAAATTGTTCTGAGAAAGCAGGTCACACGACAAACAGAACATCCACATAATTATGGGAGAATCGGCTCCTTATATTAGTTAAAAAGCCATGAGCCTTGACTTTACAAAGGCTTGCACAAGTCTGCTACAAGGTTATGAATAATCTTAAGTATTCACTGGGTGTGAGTTTCATTTATTTAAAATTGTCTATTATAGGTTTCTCACCATTTCTGCAGGGAAATAGTTACACAGAAATGAAGGTAAATATCCTACAGAGCTACTGCATCTAGCATCAATGGTGCTTTTAGCCCAGTATTTTGACCCCAGTGTCAGTTAAAGGAGGTATTAATTAGGAAGAGCTCCTTAATATGGTCACTTCCTGATAATTCCTCTGCATCTCTCATTGTATTATAGATGCTAGAGGGTACATCCCTGCCTGTTTCCTTCAGTGCCCATCCACTTATTGAAGCATTTGTCACCAATATGAACAATGAATGTTTTTTTGAACCTATAGATAGTGTCCAAGTCCCCAGCCGCTGGTGGTAATACATTCCAGAAGCTGACAATCTACTTTGCAGAAAAGCATTTTCTTTCCATATCTAAAAAATTATCTCCCAGTGTTTTCATGAGATGCCTCCTCATTCTTATATTGTGGGATTTGGCTATCTTTCATGATTTTGTAAATCTTCATCATTTATCTCCCCCACTTTCTCTTGCCATACTGAACATTCTCATCCATTACTGCTCTCACATTACTGCAGCACCATCCCTCCTCTGCACCTTTCCTGACTCCTCTACATCCTTCTTGAGCTATGAAGACATGAAATGATGCAGTAATCAATCTGAGGTTGCACCAGAGTTTTTATATATCAGCCAAACAACTCCCTCTATCTTCTGCTCAGTATTATTCTGATAAACATTTTGTGGAGGCTTTTGATTGCCACTGCACATACAGTTGATGAGACAATTCCAGAGAATTGAGAGCTCTGAGTTGTAACTGCTGCTGTTACTAAATTCTGCAAAAAGGAAGCTTAGGAATGTATCTCCTTTACCATGCAGGAGCATGTGAAGGGATGTAGTTAGTTACTGAAAGTCCTATCACCTCTGTGAAGATCACTGCTTTTAAATACCCCCAAAAGCACTACCAATCCTAGCTAAGAATTGAATCTCAGATGCATTTTTAAGTTTCCTCAAAGAAAAAGAAATATCAATATGCAATTTTAACTGGAAATACATGACCTATAGAGTCATATTTTATGGCTCTAAAAATCAGTGGAAATTGTCAGCTTTCCCAAAAACAAATTTCTCACCTACTGAATCCTGGAATAGTTTAATGAGAAAAGGAATTGCATTTCCTCATCATTATTATCTCAAGTCTGGAGAACAAAATTAGACTTCAGAAAATGTTGGCTGACAACACAAGTCACTGAGTAGAAGATTTATAAATATTATGAGATTTTCCCCTGGCAATATTTTATAAATATTTACTTGTCTTCAGACAAGGCCTGAAAGATTTATTATACAAGCTGGATGTGCTTTTTTTCCACAGTTACTTAGGTCATTTATAACCATAACAACTGTTTGCTATTATAAAGCCTGCTTAAATTTGCGAATCATAATGATGACTTTGAAACTAACATATTTCAACTTAAGAACTGTATCTTTCATACTGAAGAGCTAGTTGCTTAAAAATTACTCATGAAGTAAAAAATTCTGTCCCACCTCATCCTTGTGGGCACCCCACACACCTTCCTGCATAATAGGGACTCAAGAACAGTAATCACAACAAATTTGAGAAAATGCTAAATATAACTATTGCTAATATCACAGAATCATAGCATGATTTGAATTAGAAAGGACCTTAAGGGATCATCTAATTCTAAACCCCCCTGCCATGGGCAGGGACACTTCCCACTAGACCTGGCTGCTCAAAGACCTATCCAGACTGACCATGAACACTTCCAAGCACTTCCATGGATGGGCAAAGGTAGCCTCCCTGGGCAATCTATTCCAGTGACTCATCACCATCATGGTAAAGAATTTCTTCCCTATATCTAATCTAAATTTACCCTTTTAAGTACTGGAAGACTGCTATAAGGTCCCCCTAGAGCCATCTCCTCTACAGACTGAACAACCCCAACTCCAACTCTATCAGCTTGTCTTTATAGGAGAAGTGCTCCAGCCATCTGATCATCCTCTTGGCTCTCTTCTGGACATGCTCCAGCAGGTCCATGTTCTTCTTATTATGGGTGCCTCCAACCTGGACAAAGCACTACAGGTGGAGTCTTACCAGAGCAGAGCACAAGGGCAGAATCACCTCCCTCAATCTGCTCTCCATGATTCTTTTGATGCAACCTGGGATTAAATTGGCTTTTTGGGCTGTGAGGACATGTTGCCAGCTGAAGTTGATCTCACTTCCACCAACAGGCCCAAGTCATCCTCCTTGGGGCTGCTCTTAATCCATTCTTCTTGAGATTGCCCTAACCAAGTGTGGGACCTTGTGCTAGACCTTGTAATATAATAGACATATATAATCTATAATATAACCTATAATATTTACAGTGGGGTCTGGACAGGTTGGATCAACAGGCTGAGACAAATTATATGAGATTCAACAAGGCCAGATTCTGGGTCCCTCCCTTTGGTGACAAAAGCCCCATTCAGCTACAAGTTTGAGGAAGAGTGGCTGGAAAGCTGCATGGTGGAAAAGGACCTTTGAGCCTTGGTCCGAAGCTGGCTGAATATGTGCCAGCAGTGTGCCCAGGTAGCCAAGAAGGCCAACAGCACCCTAGCTTGTACTGGGAATAGCATGGCTAGAAAGAGTAGAGAAGTGATTGTCCCCCTATTACTCAGCACTGGTGAGACTCCACCTCTAGTATCCCAGACTGTGTCCAATTTTGGGCACACTACAGAAAAGGCACTGAGGTGCTGGAGCGTGTCCAGAGGAGGGCAACAAAGCTGGTAAGGGATCTGGAGGACAAGTCTTATGAGGAGGCTGGATTTGTTTAGCTTGGAGAAAAGAAGGCTGAGGGGAGACTGTATTGCATTCTATAAGTACCTGAAAGGATGTTGTAGAGAGGTTCAGTCTCTTCTCTGAAGTAGGAAGTGACAGGGAAAAAAGGAAACAGCCTCAAGTTGTGCCAGGGGAGGTTTAGACTGGATATTCTGAAATTTTTTTACGCTGTACAGGTGGTCAAGAATTGGAACAGGCTGCCCAGGGAAGTGAAGCATCATCCCTGGAGGAATTAAAAAGATGAGTAGATGTTGTGCTGAGGCACATAGTTCAGTGATAGTTTTGTCAGTGTTAGGCTGGTGCTTGTTGTAGATTTCAAAGGTCCCTTCCGACCTCAGTGATTCAATGATTTAGAATCATAGCATAGTTTGGGTTGAAAGGGATCTCAAAGATCTAGTTCCAACCCCCACTAGTTCAGGTTGCTTAGTACCTTATCTAGCCTGGCCTTAAACACCTCCCGAGATCGGACATCCACAAACTCCCTGGGCAACGTGTTTCAGCGTCCCATCACCCTCACCTTAAAGAATTCTTCTTATATCTAGCCTGAATCTACCCTCTTCCAATTTACATCATTATTTAACGACTGTCTACTTCCTAACATACCACCCGTCTTCCCTTTCTACCTGCATACTATTCGTTGAGCTATGTAAAGGCGTAAACATGTGCACACACATACATAATACCCATATTTTTATTTCCATCGCCACCCACACGTCACACTCTCTCCGCCGCAGCACGGAGGTCGCGACCCGCCAGGGGGCGGTGTGAGGCGGCGCGGGGCGGGCAGGGGAGGGAGGGAGCGAGCTGCGCAGTGCATACCGGGAGCTGTCAGGGCGGTGTGGGGGTGCCGGTGGTGGTAGGGCTCTTCCGGCTCGAGTCGCTCAGGTAACGCCGCTCGCCCCGGTGTCTCTGCTTTTTTCTTCTCCTTATTCTAGTGCCGGTAGGCTGTGAGGCCCAGTCTGGCTGCGACCGCTCCTCTCTTCCCTCCGCGTCACCGTCCACCGTGTTGGGGGAGGGCGACGCAGCTGAGCGGGGTCCGCCCCTGGAGCCGAGCCGGCCCTCTGCTCTCCTCTCTCCTCCCCTCCTCTCCCCTGGCCGCGGGCACCCTCGAGGAGGGAGGGCGAGGGTCCTGACCGGGTCGGGCCCTAGCTGACCTCAGCGGGTGGGCAAGTGCTGAGGATCCTGTGGGGGCAGAGCTGTCAGCCTGTTAATTGCTCTGCATCAATTAACCTCTGGCACTTTGGGCTCCCCACTGCCGCTCTGTGCTCTGCCTTCCCCCTCTGCTGCTGTCCCTCCGTAGCGCGCAGCGGGCCTGGGGTGGGTTTCAAGACTGTCCCCATCCGCAACCCTTGGGCGCTGCCAGCGGTGCCTGATTTCCCTCTTCGTGGAGGAGCTTTCTGCGGGGACCTCTTCCCGGCTGGGACCAAGGCTGGCCTTGGGCTGCCGGAGCCGTCCTGCTTTGACCTTGAGCGAATAAGGGCTGCGGGCCTCTTTTGAGTGGGATTCCCGGCTGGCTGGCTCGGCTGCTGGAGTGGTGGCGTCTGGTGTTTGGGAGGATGCGTGGGGCATGTCCGTAGTATGTGCGTGATTAAATTTCATCTTTTGAGGCAGGGATAACCTTAAGCCTTGTGACCACCGAAAAGCATAAATATGTGACAGGTTCTGGCATAATGGTTGGGGTGTTGGGGTTTTTTTTGGTTTTTTTTTTTTCAGGAAAAAAAACACATTTGCATACCTGTAATAATCAGGAAAGCCTAAACAATTCATCTCTTTAAATGTCCTAAAATTATCTGGATATAGGATGCAGTTTCTGATGAGCTTGTTCTCGGTTACTCTACCCTTGTATTTTCGTTGCTAGTTGCAAGAACCATTGCATACCTTTCCATATGCAGTAGTACTGAATCTGTTGTGATTCTCAGGTTAACTGCATAACATACCTGAATTCCAGCTGTAGGAGTGTGAGGTGGTTGGGAGACTCTTATCTAAATAGTAATTCATTAGATGCTTGCAAATGAGTATAATATAAGAATGAAGATCATAGTTATTATTTTGTTACCAAACCCTGGTCTGTGCTTATATATTTACCTGGCCTGGCTGTCAGGCTTGCTTATTGTTTTGTTTAAAATATTGATAAGTTTTCAAATACTGTCTGAAATGCAGTAGATCTTTTGCAAGTCTAATAATTGCTGTGTAAATATTGTGATTATCCAAAATATGCAGTAATTTTTAATATAGCATGAGGGAATGTGACATGGAGGAATGTGAGTTTGGAAATAGGTGGAAAGTCTATAGTGTAATCCCTGGTTTTATTTTAATTATAATGAGAATAGGCACTTTTGCATAATAAGCACCCTGTGGTTGAGAGATCATGAATGAGAGTCTGTATTTCTGACTTACTCAGTTTCCCAACTTGTTGGTAGCCACTGTGACAGTAGATGTTTGTCGTTTGTCCTTTAAAGACAAGTTATCCTACATCTTTCATCACAGATGTGGCTGAGCATTTCAGTGGATGGTTATATTCACAGTTAGGCCATGCTTATGCTGGTAGTACTTTTCTTTTGTAAAACTACTGGCGTGCCACACTGCCCACTAGAAATATTCATCTCATGCACAGCAAGCTACATGGTTACGAATGCAGTCTGTCTGGTGAGAGTGGGCTTAGCCTTTACTCTTCTACCACTGTTCTCTGAATAAGGAGAGAACATGTCCATGTGTTCATCACTCACTTAGTTCTCTTGAACAGAGTTACTGCTGTCCACCTTCAGTGTCTTCTCACTTAGCTGGGAATGACCGCTTGGGCTGAGCTGACTGAAAGTGCTTATTGCTGTTCTAATATGTATATTTATTTTTTACTTTCATGGAGCTAAATTATATTAAATATGCAGTGTGTAAGAAAGAATGAAGAAGAGATGTGAAGTATATGGTAAAAACCCCATTTTGAGCACTGTTGAGAAAAATAGGAAATGCAGAAGAAATTAAATTATGCCTACTAAATCATAAAATGGAAAATGGAAGTAATTTATTTGTGTGCCCATACATTTTTTTTCAGGTGAATAATCGTGTTGCCCTGATTTGTAGCTGAAAAGAAGTTGAATGATAAATAGAAACAGTAAGTAATATATTTCCCTCTAAGAGCTCAACAAGAACAAATACTGCAGGTTCGAACTTTTTTGCCCAATAACTGAAAAAAGAAATTAAAAGAATGCACCAGAGAGACTTGGAGAATGATTTCACTTGTCAACACATCTTACATTTATCAAAAACCTGTACTTCAGTAGAAGTTTAAAATTGTGCAAAGTTGAGGGATGGTGCTTTGCCTGATTTGGTTTCTAGTGTCATTTGCAGAAATCGGAGGGGATTTACCCTTATGTTTGTCTTTTCTGATTTACTTCTGAGGATAAGGAAAGCAAGCAGGTTTTGGTCCAGGTACTGTTTTCAGAGTAATTAGAAAAGTATTGTTTTATGAAGTCCTTTGAAATCAGCAGAATATGTAAAATTAGTTACATTGTGAACTCTAATCTAGATAATGCATAGGTATACCTACAGCATATGACTCTTTCAGAATTAGAATAAAGCAATAGAATTATTTGAAACTTGAAATGATTAAATAGTAATATCTTAAGACCTCAGCATAATAAAAAAGGAAGTTGGATGAAATCTTGCCCAAATGCATTGTATTAAAAGATTAGCTTAGTAAAGCAGTCATAAGGTTATAAAGAGTTCTGATCTGTTTGTGACAGAAATGTCGGAGTGATTTGGAAACAGATTTTGCCTGAAGCTACATATTATGAGTATGATGCATATGGTTGAATAAAAGGTTAATCTTAAATTTTGAACTTTATTGTGAGCAAAGAGTGAACTGTCAGGCCACTGTTTAATTTTACTTTTTTGGTTGATATATCCTGTGATTTTTAGTCTTGCTATATTTGAAGAGGTATCGTCATGTGAAGGTACTCTGGAAGCAAAGCTTCTCTCTCAGTAGAAGAGGGCACTGCAAGTGTAATGCAAGACACTGAAACTCACTTGGGTCTTTGTTGTTTTTTTAATCTACCAAGCTGGAAAGTAGCCGGAAGTTGGCACGCTCTCCTTACAAAGTGTAGTACAAATATAGGTTTAAATGTAGCCATACTGGTTTGAGTTGTTTTGCAACATTACCTTAGCTATAGCTTTTTTTATGTTTATGTTATTTTTTTTAATGCTCTGTTTTAACTGTGTTACTACATGAATTAGAATTACTAGTTACCTGACAACAAAAAATAAGAAAGAAAAAGAATACCTCAAATCTGTCAGAAACTTGAAAAAGGTTGGAAGAGCTGTTCAGTTGAAAAGGAATTATTTTCAGAGATGATGCAGGAGACAGGAGGCTGAAACATGTGAAAGTGAAAATAAATAGCAGTTCATTTTAGAAGCCTTGTTTTGCTGTGCTGAAACACCTGAAGAGGAGGTAACTATTTTAAATCGTGTAGATACTTATCAGTCAAAGCCTAATTGGTGTGTGTAAGAGCTGGGCAGTTGCACTGTGGGAGAGAAAAAGCACAAAGGTTTTGATGCTGACAGGTGGTACAGGAGCCACAGGGAAGGTGCAGTTGCACATTCATTTTTTCTTTGCTAATGATTTTTCCAACTCACCAGACTTTTGATTACCATGTGTTTAGCTGTGCGAGGTAAATACTTTCCACATTCTCTTTAGAGTAATCCAAACAATTTTAATATACCAACTCATGATCTATTGTGAAGATGAGGAAACTGTAACTGCGATGTTGTAGATTTGATAGCAGATCACTATCAAAAAAGGTGCTACTAATCCAGGGTGCGAGACAATTTTTTTTCATCATGGCAACAATTTGCTTTGGTCCAGGGAATGGAAGGTAATACATCAGATACAATGCTGTGCTTAATTTCAGGCTAAGGATTTTGTGTTGCAGTTTGGCTTGATATTGTTGAAGTAACTTGGTTGACTCCAAGAGATTAAATTTTGTATATTGAAAAAAAAAACCTTAAATCCTATATGCTGAATTTGGGATGTCAGCCTGGAAGCTGAAATTAAGATTATTTTTTATAATATTTTTTAAGAAAAGCTTCTGGTTGTTTACATTTCTTAGATGGATGCATTGCTGCTGTAATTTAAACTGGGGATAAGAATGGTGAAATTGAAATGACCTTCTGCAAACATGTCAAAAGAAAGCAGGTTAAATTATATGTGATTGTTTTTCTTTATTTTTAATGTAACAGGAGGGAAATAGTGACCAATTCTAGACCTAGTGTAAAGTGTTGGTTGTTTGAATACATTGGTAAACAAAGGGAAGAACAGGGCAAGAAAAATACTTGTAATTGAGCAGTGGAGAATAACCACAAGTTCAAGGAAGCATGGCCCCATTTTTCTTATGTTGTATCATTCCAACATCAATTGCATCTGGTTTATAATAAGACATGTTAGATATTTTGCATAATTTATAATAATAAGCATGAATATCTGGAGTTTTGTTGATTTTAGATGTAAAGTGCGTGATGATTAGGTTAGAACATAGTAGGTAGATGAATCATTTGTTTCTGGAAAGGAAAAAACACGGGAAAATATTATTTTAGCTGAAAATATTTTCTTCTTCCTAATGGTTGACCTGAGTTATAATAAATAAGATGCAAATCATCATTTTTCATTTACCGAGTGACATAAGATCTGTGAAATCTGAATAATTAGTTTGACCTGTTTGAATATGTTATTTTAAAAATGGAAACTGAAGTGTAAGTAGACCCTGGCATTTGATTAATACAAGAGGACTTAACTCTGAAAAGATTGTCTTCTACTGAGTAGCATATTGTCACTTGGGCATCTGTTGTATGTTGTTGCACTACTTTTAGTGGCTTTATGTATTTATTTTACTTTATTAATATTTTTCGGAATTAATTGAACTGCTAGATGTGGTTAAAATAATGATTTGGTTTTAAGTCAAAGATGATTTTAACAGAGGAAGCTTTTTATAGTTTTATTACAAGTGGTGCTTGGATGTGGTGGTGTTTGGTGCTTGAACAGAGCTGCTTTTTGCCTCGTGCTCTGCTGCAAACAGTAAGACTGTCCTCAGTAGTATACAGGCACCAGGCTCAAGGACTGTGAGAAACAGAATCAATAGTGTTCTATTGGTAAGCACGGCATCAAAATTTCTGGCTAGTGTATCAAACTGTTTTATATACCTAGTATATAATTAAAAGTTTCCTAATGGTTGACGTGAATAGAGGTATTTACCAAGAGAAATCTTTGGTCACTTTCTTCTTCCCTCTGTTACAGAGGCAGATTTGATAATTTTTTACTTCAGAAAATGTATTCTAAAGCAAACACATTCAAGTAGAGATTGTTTATAATTTGTTTTTATGAACAGTGAATAGAGAAACTGATTACTTAGAAGGCTTCTTGTACCTTCCTTATGAATTTTTAAGCTTGATACTTACTCATGAAACAGCAATGATAGAACATTTTAGGTACCTTATTTATTTTTTTCAGACTACACTTGATGTTAGACTTACAGTGTTATTCCAATTGTCTTTATTTTGTGGCTTCCTGTGTATACAGACAAAGAAAACTTAAACTTACAGTCTTGTTACTGAGAGTTTGGGTTCTGTGTAATAAGAAGTATAATAAATAATAAAGGCAGAAGAGGGCGTATCCAGCTGAGACCTAATCTAACCTTTGTAGTACAGGCTGTAGGTTTTCTTGTATTTAATTCTTGTTTGAATAAAAATCACTCTTAGGAAAACAGTTCATATTGATCTAGAAGTTCATAGTGGGTAATCCAAAGTCTGTTACAATGATTTAAATTGATTTATAATTCAAACACCTAAAGCAGTGTTATTTTTTTCTGTATAACAATGTAATAAGCTGTTTTCACTTGCAAATTCTGACTTGGTAGGAAAGTGTACTGGGAAGTTATTCATCACAATATTCAGTCTTATTAAGTACTCTCTACTGTTGCAGGATACTGATGAAATCATGAGTAATTATAGTTAATGATACAGTCTGGGTTTTTGTTTTACTTTGGATAATATGGGAGGATTTATCTTTCATTACATCTGAATAGCAATTGGTCAAAATAAAAAGCTGAAGTGGTTATTGTTCTTTAGAAGACATTAGAGATGCCTCTTTGAAAAATTCTGAAATAAAAATGATCTGTAAAAAGATAATTTAGAAGTGGAGTCATTAGCTGTAATTGGAAAAATTTTATCTTGGTGATAGAAGAATATATGTATTTGCAACATTTGATTTTTTTCTTCAGAAAGTATCAATATTAATTTTGCTATTCATGCTTTTTATGTGCTTCTGAGGGGAAACAAAGCACAATAAATTAGCAAATGACAAGGCTACTGTTTTCCATCTATTTAAATCTGTATTAAGTCTATTTAAATGAAAATATGTTTCTGCAGTTACCAGCTTGGTATGTGGGCACTGTAAACAGCTTAAAAAGCAGTAGCTCAGTACTGTGAAATGTGAAATTTTTCTCATCTTTTTAATTATCTGTTAGTTCTTTTACTGTACATTCCATAGCCATGCTTGAGACAGGAAAATGTTTTAGAAAAGCCTTGAAATACTGCAAAGCTAAAGCTGTGAAGAATTGAAAAGGAGCAAGTTTTTGGGCTTGGGTTCTTGTAGTACATGAGACAAATCCTGAGCATTCTTGAAGTGACTTGATGTACACAGATCCGTGCTCACAGTGGTCAACCCCATATCCTGTACTGGAAAGCCACCATTTAGGTAGGATCTAGATGAAAGCTACTTTTACTGAGTAAGTGTTGATGAAGCTTTTGTTCTTAATCGAGTTTCATTAGCTTCAGTGAAAACCATTTTGAGGCTCTTAAACAGGTTTAGATTGTGGTGATGTGTGACAGAAGGCTCTTAGGAACATGAGTTGTAAAGGATGAACACTTGCTGGGGAAACACAGCTGCAGCAGTATCATCTGAACTCAGAGGAAAGCCAATACCACTTCACTGATGAAGGGAATAAAAGTCTGCTCTGTTTACACTCTACACAGCCCTCAGCAATAGGAGATCCACAGCCCCAGGTTATTGCTTTTCTTGTCAAAGTAATATTTGGAAAGCTATCCAGGCATCTAGAAATATCCAGAATTGTGCAGTGCCTGTTTTGTTAATTCCCATGAGAAGATGCAGTGGAAGGTTGTAAGTATCGAGTTCTACTGGCACTTATAAAATGATAAACATTACAGAGGTTTAATGTTGTATTGAAATAACAGAGCTGTAAAATTAAAAGCTAGATTGGCCATTTTATTAAAGATGAAGAGGACAGAAAAGTATTAGAGTCATAGAATGGTTTGGGTTGGAAGGGACCTTCAAGATCATCTAGTTCCAACCCCCCTGCCATAGGCAGGGACACCTCCCACTAGACCAGGTTTCTCAAAGCCTCACCCAGCCTGGCCTTAAACACCTCCAGGGTTTGAGGGGGCATCCACAACCTGTCTGGGCAACCTGTTCCAGTGTCTCATCACTCTTACAGTAAAAAACTTCTTTCTTAGATCCAGCCTAAATCTCCCCTCTTCGAATTTGCATCCATTACTCCTGGTCCTGACATCCTGGACCCTATTAACAAGTCCTACCCCAGCCTTTCTGTAGGTCCTCTTCAGGTATTGATATGCTATCATGAGGTCCTTCCTGAGCCTTCTCTTCTCCAGGCTGAACAACTCCGACTCCTTCAGCCTGTCCTCAGAAGGGCAGTGCTCCAGCCCTTTGATCACCTTCATGGCCCTCCTCTGGACCTGCTCCAGCTGCTCAGTGTCCTTCTGTTGAGGGCTCTAGAACTGGACACAGTACTCCAGGTGGGGCCTCACCAGAGCTGAGTAGAGGGGCAAAATTACTTCTCTTGACCTGCTGGTCACATTTCTCCCCAGGATTTGGTTGGCCTTCTGGGCTGCAAGTGCACACTGGCAGCTCTTGTTGAGTTTTTCATCGACAGACACCTCCAAATCCTTCTCTTCAGGGCTGCACTCAAGCTACTCTGTACCCAGCCTGTATGAGTGCTTGGGGTTGCCCCAGCCCAGGTGCAGGAACTTGCACTTGGCCTTGTTGAACTTCATGAGGTTGGCTTGGGCCCACCTCTCAGGGCCCCTCTGGATGGCATCCCTTCCGTTGGTGGTGTCAACTGCACCACACAGCTTGGTGTCACCTGCAAACTTGCTGAGGAGCACTCAATCCCACTGTCCATGTCTCCAGCAAAGATGTTAAATAGCACTGGTCCTGGTACTGATCCCTAAGGAACACAACTCATCACTGGTTTCCACTTGGACAATGAGCCATTGACTGCAACTCTTTGAGTGCAGCCATTCAGGCAGCTCCTTGTCCAGTGAGTGGTCTATCCAACAAACCCCTACTTTTCCAGTTTGGTGACCAGGATGTCATGCGGGACATTGTTGAATGCTTTGCGCCAGTCCAGGGAGATGTCAATTGCTTTTCCTTTATCCACCAATGCTGTAATTCCATCGTGAAGGCCACCAAATTGGTCAGAAAGATTGGCCCCTGGTGAAGCCATGTTGGTTATGTGCAATCACCTCAGTATGATCCTCGTGTTTTTGCAGCACCTTCAGGAGGATCTGCTCCATGATTTTGCCAGCCACAGGAGTGAGACTGTCTGGCCTGTAGTTTCCTCGGTCTTCTTTTTTTCCCTTCTTGAAAATGGGTGTTATGTTCCCCTTTTCTAGTCAGTAGGAACTAAGGACCCATGGTTGGATTTCACAAGTCCCATGGGCTTGTGCACCTCCAAATTCTTCAGGCTAAATGAAAAAATTAATGTTTTAGGCCAAGTATACTTTTTTTTGGTATTCACATAGTTTCAATGATCTTAGAATAAAAGTAGTGCTGGGTTTATAAAAATGATACAAAATGTTTACCTTGTGTCTTGTCTGTATCCCTGCCTTATTATGGCTACCGATATGATTTTGAAATTTTTGCTTAAAATAGAGACTCCTCCTTGTGGGAAAAACTATGAAAGATTTTTTTTTTCTTCCTTGTAAATCCAAACTGTAGAACACTTTTTAGTAAGAAACAAGAATGGGAACATAACCATAGAATTAGTAAGACGTAGTAAGAAAACAGTATGTTTTTTCTTCTCTGTCTTAAACTTCAGTGATTAAATTCACTGATAAGATATGGATAAATTTACGTATCAGTTACATGAGTAGAGTAAGTTCATTAGTGTCAGCTGATGTGTGATAGACTTCTTATTCAAAGTTGTTAATGTTTTTTGTTTTTAAGACAAAGAAAATATTCTGATCAGTTAGTCTGGAAAAAAGCTATTTGTTTACCTCTGTGTTCCAGCTGACTTTTGTCTAACCTGTGATAATCCTGAATCAATTCTTTCACAGCTTTGGGGTTTTGTAGAGCCCTATTTTCTACTCAGCCACAAGTGGTTGCATTTATGCTTTAGCTGGATAAAAATGGGCTGGTTTATTTGCTGTGTCAAGTTCTTTCACCATCCTTTATGCCTGGAAAAATGGGAGTTGTGCTACTTCTATATGTTGGTCCATCTTTCTTTTTTAGTGTCAATACTTTATTTTGAGATCATACATTGTCAGTTGTGCTGCTGTCTCTGACAGATCTCTTGGCATTCTACAGCTTTTCCAGAGCAAAGTTGCTCTTTGGGGCTTAATCCAAAGAAAGATGCTTGTTATTAAATGAAACCATGTGAAAAAAAATTTTTTTTAAATAAAAAGTGAGATCTTAGTGCTTTATGCCAGTGTGGTATCTCTCCTTTTGGCACCCAGAGTATATTTTTTAAGTAATGTTTTGCATTACTCTTCTGCCTTGGAGATGATCTGTTGTTATTAGTCTGCAATCAGAATAAAGTGTGCAAAAGTTTTTTTATTTCTTTGGGGTTTTTTATTCACTGCTGCTATCCTAGCTGTTTTTCTTCCTTTCGTGTGTCCCTTTCTTGATGGTGTTCTTTCTTATATTTTTCCTTGCTAAGAAACTACGAGGTGAGCAGTATGAGGAGGAAAATAATAAACGTAAAGAAACAGTGCAAAATTGTTGTTGTTATATAAAAAAGATAAATGTAATGATGGCAGAAGAGGAGCTTGTCTAGCTCACATGTTAAAAGTTTGGGGTGAGAGTCTTCTCAAAGGTCTCCACAACTCAGAGTGATGGTATGCCATCTGTCACTTAGGCAACACTTTTTTGTGTTGTTCTAGCACTGAAAAAATGAATTTTGTGGGGATTAAGGCTGGGTTATTATGAATATATCTTCAGAAGCACCTGCTAATTAAAAGAACAAAAAGGAGGGAGTAAAAATATGCAAGGACACGCTGTGATTAACTTGACAAAATTGTGCTTGTGAAATTTTGAGTCTGTTCTACTACTGTCATAATTTGGAGATGCAGGAGTATATTTTAACTTTTTGAGAGGTGAAAAGGTAAAACGGTGCTTATAGTGATGTAGGTTTTGAGGAACCCATAGAAAATGGCAAGGAGCTGGCTTTCAACCAGCTGAAAGTACTGGATAACCATTCTGAGGGGTTTATGTTTAATCACTGGCAACTCCTTATGAGAACTATTGACAAACTTCTTAAGGGTCAGCTTCAGAGCTATATGGAGGAGATCACTGTGGAAAAGGGTTCATGTTTTGGTTGTATTTTGCACAAGTGGAGTGTGCTTTTCATGTGAAGTAATACAAGATTAATTATTTGTCTTTTGGTGTAAAAACAAACTTTTTTCCTGAGCAGACTTTAAAGACATGTGATTTTATTATCTCCATCAGCTCTAGAACCATCAGAAATCAGAATGTCACTTCTTACTTCTGCTAATTCTTCTGCTATATTATTTTCATAGGCCTTTCTCATGTGTGCTTCTGCTCACAATTTTCTTCCCATTTTTCTTTAATCAAAGCAGAAGAGAGCATCTGCTCAGTGTGAAGCCTCTTTTGAAGCTGAGTATCAAAGAACTCCCAAAAGACCCCAATTAAAAGAGGCACAAAAACTGCCTTCATAAAGATGATACAATAGGGTTTCCCATTATGGGTTGTAATTGCTTGGCACTGAGATATGCTCTAAAAGCATGTTTCTTTGTAATGCAGATGGAATTTCATGGAATAAATACTGTGTTGCCTATGAAGGTATGAGGTACCCTTGCTGTAGCTAGATTATCTTAATTATTTGGAATAGACTATCGTGTGATTAAAATATATAGAGCAAATTGCAAAAGCCACTAGTAAGTAAACATATACTGTTGCTGTGTGTGGGTGGTGACAATATAAAAAAAAGTAGACCTGCTTTGCTGAGTTAGAACACCAGGTCTTGGAGAGAAAGTGTTGATGCAATGGAGTATTCTTAAGTAGTGTGTGACCCTTGTATGTGTCCTTCATTGTTGTACTCTGTCTGGAAGTGATTCAGAAGGGTAGGTATTTGCTGTTTTCAGAGGGGCTGATTTGTGGAAAGGTGGGATTTTCTGCTGATGGACCCCAGGGAGGAAAAAACAGTATAAAAATTCCTTTTGTAGTGAAGTCTTTTGGGAGAGACAGGATATTAATTTTCATGGAGATTTTGTTTCTTTGAAGATTGGAATACTTCTGTTTCTAAACGAGACTTGCATATATGGACCTGTGTTAAATATTTGTATACAATTTTAGGTATGCATAGGATACACTGTAAGCTGATTTCAGATTGATATTTTGTAATGCCTTTGAGGAAAACATAGTGCTCTTTGTTTGAAATTGTTGTAGTAATATGTCTCTGGAAACAATGGTTTCAGGGGTTTTATCTTTTATTTTGAACAGGTAATGTCTGTACATGAATTGCAAGCTAGTTTCTAGTGGGGTCACCGTGGGAGGATGAACACGGAGGAGGTGGAGCTATTGACTGATTCCAAGTACAGAAACTACGTAGCAGCTGTTGACAAAGCACTGAAGAACTTTGAATATTCCAGTGAATGGGCAGATTTAATATCAGCACTTGGAAAGCTGAACAAGGTATGCTTGGCAGGTGCTCTTGGAAGAGATTCAGGAACTAGCAAAGGTGTGAAACTACAGAAGGGCAAAGTTCTAGCAGTCTGAAGTTCTTGCAAATATTTTGGCAGCCTGTGTCAAAAGTTGGGTGTGTACAAGGAGCAAACAGATGCCTTTCTAAAGTTACAGGTGAACACTTCATAAGTAAAAGGGAACAGTTATTTACCTTTCTAGTTGAAATAAATGCAACATCTGTTTTATTACTAGCATTTGCTTCTAATATCATTCAGTGTTACTGAAATTGAAAAATAGTAGCCAGCACAAGTATCAACACTATTATTATGAAGTGTGATTTATAAAATGTCACAAATTATTCACTGGATGGCAAATGTCATTGTTCTGATTAATTTCAGTGGTTATTAAATTGAATATGTAATTATTGTGATGTTTACTATCAGTTTGTGAATGAATGCAGGTCTTGATATCTGTAAAAATCTTGTTCTTATTAGTCCTGTGTGTTTTAAAGATCTTCAGTTGGGGTCATAGAGTTCCCTTTGAGTACACATATTTTACCAATGTGAAGCTTTGTAAAGTTTGGCATAGAAAATTACCAGTTTGAAAAATTTGTATTCTACTCTTTAAGCTTTGAGGAAAATAAAAATGAGACTACAGCTGGCAGTACTAGTAGCATAATTTCTGTGTATATAGTCCCATTTCTTTCTCTTTTTTTTTTGATTGTAATCGTTATTACTGCACATCTGCACAAAGTGAAGGCTATGATATTGGGAAAGATCTAAAGACACAAATACAATTCTGTGTTCCAGTCCTGAGGTGATTTGTATAGTTTCAGGCATCAGTAAATTCTTTTATGTTGTCTCACTGTATGCCAAATTTTTAAAGTTATCCTGAACTCATTTCTGCAGTTTAATAGTTTACTTTGATTTACTGTTGTTTTTAACAAATGAAGAGTAATTGTATTTCTTAAAAGGATGCATAAAATAAAACAAACAAGCTATAGGGAGCCCATTGCAAGTGAAGTTTTAAATGCTTTGCCAATTCCATCTGTAGCAAGTGTGAAAGTGAAAGGTATTGCTAAGGATAAGCTCTGTGGCACATCCTAAAGGTGGGGAGTTTTTTTCTAGTGTTGTAACCTATGTGTTATGGCTGACTGACTGTGTTCATGAACTCTTTTATGAAATGTGCTTTTGATGTTCAATTTTTTTCTTTGTGCTCTTTTTTCTTAATGTCTTGATTTATCAGGTACTACAGAACAACGCAAAGTACCAGGTAGTACCAAAAAAGCTGACTATAGGCAAGCGCTTAGCACAATGTCTTCATCCGGCTTTGCCTGGAGGGGTTCATCGGAAGGCACTTGAAACCTATGAAATCATTTTCAAAATCATTGGACCCAAGCGTTTGGCCAAAGATCTTTTCCTCTATAGGTAAAATAATTTAAACACCTCCAAATGCATAGTTGACATCCTTTTGGTTTCCTACATTTTGTATGAATGATTATGGGGTTTTTATGCAGCAAGAATCAATCAATATTTCCCTCATGTTACTGGTGCTTGTGTAGCACTCTTCTCCTGACTATTGTGTATCAGAAGATGATCACCTAAATTTTAGTTAAGAACCAACTTCAGTGCTAGAAGATGTGGAGTTTCTTCTCTCTTGATTAAAACATTTTATCAGTACCGCTTAAATTACAAGAAATTTTTGCAAGAAACTTTCTTTTTCAAGCAGTCAATTCAACAGAACAGAAATATTGTGTGTTTTATTAAAATGGGATATAAGTTACTGTCAAAGTGTAGACCTGGAGCTAAGAAAAAGGAAGGAGAACCTTGAAAAATAAGTTTCATGAAAGTGCACTGACTTTTAAGCCTTCAGTAAGGTTTTAGTCAGGCAAGGCAGGCAAGACATTAAGCTATTTATTATATAATGCATAGAAGGATGTATGCATATGTATATACACACTGTTACATGTTGTTCTTAACTATCTCTGATGATTGAAATTTCATCAGTTTGAGAAGCAGTGTTAAAAAAATAGAATATTTTCTAGGTAGAAAAGGTGTGTATTCATTCTTTGAATTGAACTGTATGCTTTGACATACAGCTGTTCAGTCTTACTGTTCAGTCAAGATGTTTATATGTAGATGCATTTGGTGAGTGGGGTATAGAGTGTCTTACTTCTGTGTTTCCACATGTTTTTAAAGATTCTGGGAACTTGCTTTTTTTTGCTGGTGCAGAAATTCAGTAGCTGATGTATCTTGTTCATAGGAAGTTCTAGGGCAGTGGAAAATGCTGTCTTGTGTAATCTTACTGAAAGCCATTGTTACTGATGGTTGGGAGAACACTGACATTCACATTAAAGCATTATCAAAGATTCCAGTATTTTTCATGAAAGCAGAATGACAGTGTCTGAACATCAGATCTTGAAGGATGAGCAGCATCTTTACAAAGAAACATTGTGGTATAGTGTGCTGGTTATTGAACAAAAGACATTTTCTGCAGAAAAAAGAAACTGATTGATAGTGGCAGAACAGTAGTTTCTCTACATTGATGAAGGCAAAAATTAATTTTATAGCATTTTCTTAATTTGGAAAGGTATTTTTTCTTCCCCCTGTAAATTGGATGACGTCCTTTCAACAGTGGGGGTGTGTTTGATTTGGGGGTTTTTTCATAGTAGATTTTTAGGTGTGTATTTTAAGACCACTGTCAAACTTATCTTTTATTAGCTAGTCTTTAATTTTCTTCTTCATGTGCCAAGGGTCTTCTGACCTTTGTCCTCAGTGATTTTGAAATAATTTTTGTATTTGGTAAGAAAGTAAAAAATATTTTTAGTACATAGGTAGCTCCTTGTGAAATTTCATATATAACTGTAATGAGTTTACATTCATTGTGAACTCAAAACATACTTCAGTGTTTTCAGTCTTTTAAATGTGCCCTCATGACCTTTGGGTTTATTGTTAGCTTTAGAAGCTGTCTTCAGACTGAATTTATGAAATAACTATCAACTTTGTTGCTCCTTAACAATACAAATGTCTTCAATTTTACTTTTAGGTTACTTGGTGAGGTAAAAGAGCGTTATTTTTATTTTCTTATAAAATAGTTTCTGTAAATTTCCTCAACTGTTTTAATGCATTTTTGCCTGTTTTTTTGTTTGGGTTTTTTATTTTGTAAGTGTAAAGGCAGTGTATTTTTAAATACATTTTCTGTAATAATGGGGTTCAGCATGGCAAAATTAATGTTTTTGTCTTGCAAATATGCTTCTGGTTTATCATATTTATTTTATTGGTGAAAGTCATATCTTGGCCTTCAGTGGTTGCTATCGGAATACTAATAAAGCTGATAATATTAAATCTTGACATACCTACCTGTCAGTCTAGAAGGCAGTCATATTGTGTACTGGTCTATGCCCTCAGAAAATTCTCAGATAAAAACCTGAAACTTAAAGAATACTGGACATCCCTGCAATCATCTGAAGATATGAATTAAATTGTCTCACTTGAGAAGCTTACTAAAAAAGATGAATTTTCTTTTTCACAGTTCTGGCCTATTTCCACTCCTTGCCAATGCCGCAATGTCTGTCAAGCCAACATTATTAAGTCTGTATGAGATTTATTATCTCCCTTTGGGGAAAACATTGAAACCAGGACTGCAAGGGCTGTTAACTGGGATTTTGCCTGGGCTAGAGGAGGGGTCAGAGTATTATGAAAGGTAAGGATAGATATGTAAATAAGATGTTATGTTTTATTTAAGGGTGTGTTTTTTCTTGACATTTAAGTACATGTATGTGCATTTTTTAAGAGAGGTGGTATTTAATTTCATTTAGTCATATTAATTGTAATGAAATAGTGTTACAGAAAATTTTAATATTAATTATGACAAACCGTTAGTTGTTGCTATTATTGAAAGAAGATTGGTATCAGATGTTACATGTTGATCTTTCCCAGGTAACAGGCAATAGGACAAGAGAAAATGTCCTGAAATTGCAAAAGGGGAAGTGTAGGTTAGATATTTAGGAAAAATGCCTCCATTGTAGATGTTGTCAAGCATTGAAGCAGGCTGCCCTNAGTACATGTATGTGCATTTTTTAAGAGAGGTGGTATTTAATTAATAATTAATTATAATAATAAGTAAATGAGCTCCAAGTGTAGGTGAGGTGCTGAAGGATGTAGTTTAGTANAAGCAGGCTGCCCTGAGAAGTGGTTGAGTCACCATCTCTGTCTATAAATAAATGAGCTCCAAGTGTAGGTGTGGTGCTGAAGGTTGTTTAGTAGTGGGTGGACCTTGGTAGTGTTAGATTTGCAGTTGTACTCAAATGATCTTAAGGATTTTTTCCTACCTGAATGATTCTGTGATTCTTGCTTATGAATTGAGATATGTAAGATGTGAGGAACATGCTGATTGTTTCTTTCCTGTGGATTTCCTCTATGGTAGTACCATCATATTATTCTTGGTCTAAAATTCATGCCTTAACCAAGTTAAGATAACAAACAAGCTTTCATCAGTAAGATTTGCTCATTATGATATCTAAATACTTATTAAACCACTGATGTAAGCAATCATGCATTCATCTTTATAGCTTACTGCTCCATTTCTAGCAGAGCAACCTGGGAGATAATAGCTCTTTTCATCCCACTGTTTGAGTTATCTTGACAGTGGTGTTTGGGATAACATGCTAAGTATTGAAGCAATGCTCCAGAGCTTTGAGTTATTCACATGCTTACACATTCTTGATATCTTCTACTTCAAAAGCTAGAATTTTCATGAGTTGTATGTGAAGAGCAATTTAACATCTTTTTCTATTTCTGTGTAAATAGGTAAACAAAGTGTAATTGGCCTGACTACAAGAGGGAATCAGAGGGCACCAGGATCTGCTGTTGGGTGTAGAGGTGCTGCCACATGTATGGGGGGAAATGAGGACAGAGAAAGAGATTTTGTTCAGACAGCTGTGATGTTTTTGTGCCCTGTTATTGCCAGAAATGCTTAGTGCAAGAAATGAGGGCAAAAGCTATTTGCTTGATTCTTTTCTTCATTAACTATGCTTTTCCTGCTGTCTCTGCAAAACCCCTGTCTGTAGCAACACTTGTCTATAGCAGATCAGGATGTTGGGTTTTTTTTCTCTTTGAATATAAGGAGTATGTAAGCAAAAGTCATGGGCAGGCAGAAGCATTTTGCAAGCCCTTAGGCTTGCTAGTTGGATCATTTATTCTGGCCGCATTATATGGTTCAGTGTACAATTTGACCTTCCCTTTTAAAAGAAAGTTTTCACCTTCCTGTAACAATTTATTTTTGTATTTGTTCAAACTAGGGACAGGGCTAAGGACTGTGGCATATATTCTAATTCATCTGACTTGATTTTTCTGCAGAACAAACACACTGTTGGAGAAGGTTGCTTCTGCTGTGGATCAGTCAGCATTCTACAGTGCTCTCTGGGGTAGCCTCCTCACAAGCCCTGCAGTTCGCTTGCCTGGGATCACCTATGTCCTCTCCCATTTGAACAGGAAGCTTTCAATGGAAGATCAGCTCTACATAATTGGCAGTGATATTGAATTAATGGTAATGTTTCATTGGAACACTGAAGGCATTAACTTATTTATATAATAATATACTTTTGGGTGTTTTGGAAATCTATCTGTGAAAATGGCCTTTGAAGAAATAAAAATACCAACCTACTTACTATAGCTCCAGCTAAGCTGATATTTTGTGCATGATAGAAGTGTTGCAGAGCTGAGTTAATATTTAAAAACTCCCTAGGTTTTGTATATGACTTCCCATTCATGGTGCTTTTCAGTCAAAATTGTTTGAGTTTTGTTGTATTTTTTTTAATATATAAAGAATTGTTATATCTTAAACTTGATATTCCTTGGGAAGAAAAAAAAGCAAAAACTTAATGTTTGTATAGCTCACAGAATCTTTGCTGTTTATATATTTCCTCAATGGTGAAATGTTTTATTCTCCTGTTTTGTCTAGTTTCATTATTCAAAATTTTGAAATTACTTTATTTCATACATATCTCTTTGTTTATAAAACAGCTCTTATTTTATGAATATTCTTTTATGTCTACCTTATTAAAATAATACAATTAATAACTATTTTGGGGGGGGTCTGCTGTTACTTCAGGTGGAAGCCGTAAGCACATCAGTGCAAGATACCAGCGTTTTAGTACAGAGGAGCACGTTGGACCTTATCCTTTTCTGTTTTCCTTTCCACATGAGCCAGGTAGGTTATTAATATGAGAGATGAATTGTCAAATTCCTGAATGTACTCTACTTCTTAAGGCAGTAGCAGTGTTTAGTCAGTCTTTGTTAATAATTTTCTCCAAACGTGAGCAAGAGATATGTATATATAAGGGTTTCTGTAATAGGTTTGGCTGTTCTTATATCATGATCTCCTCCCTTCTGCCTTTTACTTTGTGTTAACTTTGCAGTAAACTTTAGCTAATGTATATGCAAACCCAATAGAAATTATGTTGCATAGTCTCTGACAAAGCTTTTAATTTCCTGTAACTTTTTGAGAAAACAATTTGCTGTCCATGCATAAGTTTTCAATTCTCAATATTCAAAAGCAGCAATAACTGCATAGCTGATTTGAAACCCTAGAGAATTGAAAATTATTATTGGTTTGGGGTGAGTGGTACTCCTTGCAGTACAGGGAAATGGACTTCTAGGCCTTTTTTTTTCTTTTTGAAGAAAACCTGTGCAATTTTGATTATTGCCTTATCAGAAAACATGGAAAAATCTGCACTTTCCTGTAAAAAAAACAAACCTGTATTCATACTCACAAAAGTAGTTTGTTCTCATTTTCTATTTACTATAGTGATATTTGGAGTATTTCTGCTTAGGTACTAGAATGGTGAAATTATTATGTATTTTTTAATATTAAGACTTGCATAAATAATTAAAAGTATCAACAGATTTAAAAATTCTTCAATGATTTGGGTTTTTCTACACTGAATTTTAATTGAATCTGCTTTCAAGGCTCTTGCCTAATAAACAAAATGTATCAAAAATGGAGTTGAGTAATTTTGCTGTTTATAAAGGGTGCATTCTACTATAGAGCTTGTTCCAAATAAGAATATTTTGGTTTTCCAAGAGCAATTTTGTTCTCTTATACTATTCCAAATTCAGAAAAAAAATCTTAACATGAAATTAACTATGCTTTAGTGCACATTAAGCTACTACCATAGAGAAAGTGATGTTTTTCATTCTTTTTCATGGCTAAATTTAAAGATATTTCTAACTTCTCCAGGCAACACGTCCAGACATGATCCGAATTTTGTCAGCAGCTCTTCATGTAGTACTGCGCAGGGATATGTCACTCAACCGTAGGCTTTATGCATGGCTTCTAGGTAGGTTTGGATTTAATTTCATTGTCACTAAAAGTGGAGGAAGGGGTTGTATGTTCATTAGCAGTATTTTGCTATATTTTGGAGGAAGATTCTTGGGAAAAAAAAACAACCATAATTTGTATCCTAAGAGACATGAACGTAAGAGTTGAAGAATGTCATGCTGAAACTCTTTCCTGTTGATGGTATTGGTGGTATATGTTTCTGTAGCTGCAAGTATGGTCCACATTCAGGGACAGAACCTGATTGCACCAAGACCACATAAATAGACACTGAAAATGGAACTATGACCATGGGCTTATGAAACTAGCATGTTATTCTTTCAGAGCAGTGCTTTTAGGGCATTCAAAATCTGACATGGGAGACTGAATGCAGAGACAGTCTTGCCATCTTCTACTACCTTTTTTGTTTGGCTTCCCAGACCATCAGTGAGCACATGTGTGTTTCTCAGGCTACTCAGAACCTTTCCCATTCGATTTTGCATCTTTCTGAGATGATAGTTAAGGCATCAGGGGCAAGAGGCCTAGGAGTGATTGGGGTGCAAGGAGGTAAGCACTCCAATGACACGAAACAGAACTGAACTTGCAAAGGGAGGTATGATGGCAGCAACAGTGTTTTGCATGAAAGGATTTGGGTTTTTGCTGCAGGGATATAGAAGACAAATATGAAAAAATCTCAGCTTCTTTAGTTAGAATTTTAGGAAGTAGTTGAATTGCAAATTATTAATCTTTTAAAGAAGGTCAGTGAAATGCAATATCATGTCCATACCCATTTTTTCCAATTTAGGGAAAAAATGATTTCTAGATTAAACAGTGAATTAATGTTTCATCTAAATTTGGTGGATTTTCTGTCATTGAAAAAGATATTTTATGTGTATCATGTTTTTTTTACTTGTGGAATTTCTTCTACAGCTGTTTCATAAGCATAGTCTCCACTGAAAGATAATACAACTTCCGAAGATAGTTTTACAGTGATTATTCCTGGTCCTGTTTTGTGAGCAGCTAGTGCCTCCATTTGCTATGTATTGGTCAGTTGTTTTGGAATACTTCCTGGAGTCTGAGGTTCTGTTTGACATTATTTAATTCTTAAGTTAGCTATTTCTTCCAATCGTTTTGTCACTGAGAGTGACCTAGTAATACTCCCTAGGCATATAAGTCACATTATATTTCCTTAAATCCAAGTTAACTTAAGCAGTGGGTTTTTTTTAAGCTGCTGCTGAAGGGCATGCAACTTCTCAGGCTTTCCTTCTGGTTTTGATACTTCAAAGCAAAGCCTGCAGAAACAGTTCTGTAGAACTGGGTAGCATGCTGACCAATTTTACGGTTATTTTAAAAAAAATATTTGTTAAGTAATTTTTTTCCTTAAGCTTCTTTTTGTGTTGAATAGAAATTTAACTTGATAAAAGATGCAAACTTAAAAACTAAAGATATGTCTCCTTCATGTAATTTGGAATAACAAAATTGATTTTATGTAATATGAATGGGTGTCTTAGTCATGTCAATGTGTTCTTTGTGATCATCTCTTTAAAATACTGAATTTTTTCTTCTCATATTAATATTGAAATGTTTTTGTGGAACAGGTTTTTTGAAGATACTGTAGGATTATGTGATTTTTAGTGCATTTGTGAGCATTGTTTCTTTTGTACAAGAAGTCATTTCGTTGATGAATTTGCATAATACAGTCTGTAATTTGTGTGCAAACTGTTTGCGTGGTAATATCGCTTAGTTTCTTGTATTAAATTCTATAAAATCATCTTTCTCCTGCCAACATTACTTGGACTTCATCTTGGTAAGTTATCAGTGCTAGTGTACTGATTTCTAGTTTAAAGACATTGGCAGAATGTTCTGTTGAGAGACAAATACTTATTTGCCTTATCTTTTGTTTGCTTGAAGGTTTTGATAACAATGGTGCGCTTGTAGGACCCAGAAGTACAAGGCACAGCAATCCTGAGGAGCATGCCACTTACTATTTCAACACCTTCTCTAAGGATCTATTAGTCCAGGTAGCTATACAATGTTTAATGTGACATATGCATTGATAAATGGATACTAATCTAAATTGCCTTATCTTTATCTGTTGACTTGCTGTTTCAGTAGGAGCACATGGTTTTTGTTCTTTTGTGGTAATGCGCCCTATTCTAAAACTTTCTCAATGGAGAAAATAAAGACATGGCATAATGTATTTCTTTAGAATACCTTTACTATCAGGACAGATATTAGAGTTCTCTGTCTCTTACACAGTGAATGGAGTACACATGGAAGATACTGATTAGGTTTTGAGCTCACTGGAGCCTTTTCTTTTATAAAATAAAAAAATGGAGAATTATGTTCTCCTTCTATATATAAGGAAGCTCCTCTGTGTCTTGGGAATTGGAAGAATTCAATTAAATAGTGCTCAGAAAGTCTGAATAACAAGAGCCTTTCTCTCCTCTAGGCAAGAGGAAGGGGTTTTTTGCTATCCATTGTCAGTGTGGAAAGTTTGAGCAAATTGGCAGTCATGCTTTTTGACCTGTAGAACCTTACTAAGGGACCTGAGATCACCAGCCTCCTTCTCTTGTAATAATTGAAGTGCAGTAATGTCTTTCAAGATGCTTTGAGTCTGCTCTTGAAATCAGAAAGACATTTTATCATTAAAGTAAGTTGATAAGGTCAGAATTTTTCTGATACTCAGAATTGCAGTGCTATGTAGGGGAATGGGAGTGGGAAATTCCAATATCAGTAGCTGAGAGAAGAATATTTAGTTCATTGCAACTTAAAGCTGATACCTATTTTATGAGGAAGAGACTCCAGAATTGCAGTGGAGCAATGATCTTGTTGGCACTTCTCACCCTTCTCTTGCCACCCTTCTGCCTCCCGTGGCAGATGATTCAGAAAGTATAAAGGAGAGGCCTGAATGACATACAGCATTGCATGTGCTTTTTATACAAAATGTAAGCTTCTGAAAATGTCTAGATACTTGATAATAGTATGTGGTCTTTTCCCAAGTCTAGCTTAATCAGTATCATTAAAGCTTTTCTGTGTGAAAAGACTAATAATATTGTAGAGTTTATATAATCCATTTCATGGGGGTTGTTTTTGCTTTTATTTCCCTGTTGCAGGCATTACTGCTACAGTAGAATGGAGAGTGGCCAGTTTTTGTAAAGGGGATAATTCACTGGGTTTTTGCTTTAAAATTTTTTATGACATAAAATCAGTGACTGGCTCTACATAATACAAATTACATATGCCTTCTAAAACTATTTGCTGTCTTTTGAAAGATTTTTGAAAGCATTGCTCCTTTTTGCTGTCTTCCCTAGCAGTCTCTTTTTATGTTCTTTTATTCCTTCCGCCCCCATCTTATTCATTGATGCAATGTACTGAAAATTCTGACTTTCTAAAGCCATATTCAAGAAGATTTTTCTTCTGAGATGCTGGCAGATAATGCTTTATTTTAGAGCAGATAGTAACACTGAAACTTTTCCTGCCACTCTTCTTTCCCATTTCTCTTCTTTTTCTTCTGTTCCCCTTTTTTAAAAGATGTGAAAGAATTAAGCTAGTTCCAGTGAAGCCACCCACAGGAAGGAAACTAAACCAACCGATCTTGTGGCAGTTTTGTTGAGTTTTTCTAAATTCTATTATTTGATCCCTAAACTGCTTCAGCATAGTAATTAATTTTTCCCATTTGTTTTGAAGTTCTCATTGCTATCTAGTCAACTTAGTCAAGAAAGTTTTCTGTCTCACAGGGTATATCCGAGATGGAAGATTATTATTTATTAAGTAGTTAATACCTGCATGCCTTACCTTCTCAAACAACTTCTTCATAACTTTTTATGCCTTCTATTAGGAACAGCCTGCCTAGGGAGGTGGTTGAGGCACAATCCCTGAACCTATTTAAGAGATGGGTAGACATGGTGCTTTGGTATGGTTTAGTGCTGGTTCTTGTCAGTTAGTTTGATGGTCTCTTCCAACCAAGATGATTCTATAATCCTATGATAATATTTTAAGTATTTAGATAGAATTTATCAAGTTCTGTTGCACACAAGCATTCTCAAAGGCAAAGTTGAGAGGATCATCATAGAATGACTTGGCTCATCTGGTTCAAGCCGCCCTACCACAAACTGGGACACTTCCCACTAGACAAGGTTGCTCAAAGCCCCATCTGACCTGGCCTTCAACCCTTCCAGGGATGTGACATCCACAGCTTCCATGGGCAACCTGTTTCAGTGTCTCACCACCGTCACAGTGAACAATTTCTCCCTAATATCTAGTCTAAATCCACTGCCTTTCAATTTTAAAACCATTACCCCTCATTGTCTCACTACATTCTGATTAAGAGTCCCTGCCCATCTTTCCTCTAGACCCCCTTTTGGTACTGAAAGGCTGAGCTGCAGTGAGTTCAAAGAGTAGTCTCCACTACTGAGAATTTTCCCTTTAATTGCAGCTTTTATTACATCTTTCCTTCAAGATGTAAACTGTTTTCTGGATTTGTTCCTGTTTTCATGATACGCTTTTTCTCTTTGCAGGCAATGGTTGGTATATTGCAAGTTAATGGGCATGGAGAAGAAAGCACATTAATGCAAGACTTAAAGCCTTTTCGAATTCTTATCAGTTTGTTAGATAAGCCAGAACTCGGTAACTTACATATTACTTCTTGTCTTTGACTTGTTTCATATGGTTTTGCTTTGAGAATTTTTATCCCTTGTTTGTCTAATTGGAAAAGCTGTATTCTTAATACTGACAGGTAAACTAGATATCTTAGCTCTTTCAAGCTAATAATTTATTGTATTCATTATGTTTACCTTCTACTGAATGCAATTTCTTCTACTTTCAACACAGGATATAGTAAATTAAAGTAATAGAAAGTAATGGCTGCAAGTTGGAAGGAATGCAGATTGTATCTTTTCTATTTTTTAATCAAATAGTGACTTCACTATTTTGAATCTCATCTATTGGTTTTGTGAGTAATCAGCTACTTTTTGCTATATGCACACAGAGATGAGACATATGATGAGGAAACAGTTGTTTGTTTTTCATAAGCATTTATCCAGAGGAAGCAAAGCGTTGGTTTTAGTTTTGTCAACAGTATGTTTGGTTTTGGTTTTTTGATTTTTGCATTGGATTTGTTTGGTTTGTTTCTGATAATTTGTGATTTGTGAGTCAGTTAAAATTTTGAGAGGCAATACATATGGTAAGGTTTAATGAGATAAGCAGAGCTATTACAATTCTTTCAGCCATCTGAGATAAAAGATGCAAATGGATTTCTGCTTAACTCATTGAGCATGCTCTCATGAAGGCAGCTTAAATGAAGCTAGGAGAAAGCATGGAAAATAAGGGATATTTCAAGCAGGATCACTTCCAACTCCTTTCAAAATAAATTGATTTTTTTATTCTTCAAACTTAGTGTTTAGGTCAAATATGAAGGAGGCACTATTTCTCCGTGTCCTATAGCCACATTTAAAGAAAAACTGCCTCAAATTAAAAGAAAGAGAGATGCTAAAAATATTTTCCCCATGTATTTACAATTAAGTATTTCAATGTAGTTTCCAAATGATAACAGCATGAGCTAGCTTATGGATGGGTGTCTTAAACACCCGTCCACAGCTGGTTGCAAACTACCTTAGATCATGAATCCTGTAACTATGTTTACATGTTATTGAGCTGGACTAATAATTCTTCAAAGCAGGTGTGTTGTCTGAACACGTACTATAGTGCTGTGATTGCACAGCTTTAGAACTAGGTGTGTTTGTATCCAGCCATCACTGCACCCACATTGTATGGCAGAAGAACACTGCCTGTGTTTGTTTACTCCCTGTGTGTTTCTGGAATGCAAAAGAACTTTGGAAATTGAGGTAGTTCATTAAATTGAACAGGAGGGATTGTTTGGTTTCAGTGAACAACACTAGCTGATGATTTGGATTGTTTTCAGAGGTGGACTGTTACCAGTGCTGTGATGCATAGGATTGTAATTGCTGGTGATTCTCCCTAGGCCCTGCCATCTTGGAGGATGTATTGATTGAAGTGTTTCGAACATTATACACACAGTGCAAGGCAGAACTGGAGCTTCAGGCAGAACCTTCTTTCAACAAAGATCACACACAGCTAAGCAGGTGAATAATGAGTATAATGGATTTTATATTAAATGAGCTATCTTTTTATTGCTGAAATCACATCTGGGGGACCCACTTTTTCAATGATACAGAATTCATTGACATTAATTGCAACTCTCCTGCATTCAATGCAAAGGTGTTAATGTTTGCCATATGTTTTATTCTTTATCCATGACAAAAATGCTTACTTAATACAACTGGAAGTCAGTATGTTAGTGATTGTGGCATTCTTTAAAACTATGTTCTGAAAAGAAGCAGAGTGATGACCTTTCATAAAGAATGCTACAAGACAGCAGCTGAGGGGATAAAGAGAACTTCAGGGTTTCAGTTGAGTATCTTAAAAGATGGAGAGATGAAGGTTTTTAAAAGAAGGATGGGAGAAACAACCATAGGAAAGTACATGAGAAAACATCTTTTAAAAATGTGGTTGCAAGACAAATTTTAAAGAAAGGGAAGAAGAGAAACCCAGCAACTGTGAAAAGATGTTGATATGAGTAGCCTTCAAATGTACTGAGCCCTGGAGCAACAACCACTGTACGGGTGAGAGGAGGATAATTTGTCAGTGTTAAATGGCAGTGGGGAAATCATGGTGATGTATAGTTACATAATTAAGAAATTTGTAAAAATATGTTGTGTTTTTTTTTTTCTTTTTTAGCAAACTGAGAGAAAACAAGAAAACAGCAGAACTGATTAAAACTGCTAATCTTCTCTTTAATTCCTTTGAGCCTTATTATATGTGGGATTACATTGCACGTTGGTTTGAAGAATGTTGTAGGTAGGTTATAATACTTAATCTTTGTGTGTGTGAAGTTGAAGTTGGCTTTTGTGGTCTTTAAACCTTCAATAAGGTTAGCCTGATGTGATCATTTAGTCTGTAAGTCTCTTACCCACTCCTTGAACTTGGATCTTTTGTCCAGTTTCAGTGAGTTCCAATTGGCAGTCTCAGCAATTAGTGTTATCCCAAGTTCATTGTCTGGGTAAAATCAAGAGACAGATTCATACAATGGAATCCTAGAATGTGTTGAGTTGGAAGAAACCTTTGAAAATTATCTAGTTCAGCCCTCCTGCAGTGACCAGGGACATCTTGCACTAGATCAGGTTGCTCAGATCCTCATCAAGCCTGACCCTGAATGCCAGGAGTGGGGCCTCCACCTCCTCTCTGGATAATCTCTTCCAGTGCCTCACCACCCTCATGGTGAAGTACTTCTTCCTAACGTCTAATCTAAACCTGCCCTGCTTTAGTTTAAAACCATTTCCCCTTGCTGTATTGCTACATGCCCAGGAAAGCAGTCCCTCTCCAGCCTCCCTGTAGGATTCCATCAGGTAGTGGTAGGCCACTATGAGGTTTCCCTGCAGCCTTCTCTTCTCCAGGCTGAGCAGCCCAAACTCTCTCAGCCTTTCTCCCTGATCATCTTTGTGGCCCTCCTCTGGACTGTGGGAATTAGCAGCTCTGCTTGAAGGAAGATTCCAGAGGGATCTCAAGGCTAATTTGTTTTGTTCTGCCTGTCCAGAACTGGATTACTCATTGAGTATCTAGCAAATCCATTTATTCTATTATTGGTGCCCACGTTCATACTCATAAATACTACTGTATGTCATGGAGTGACAAATGCAATTTTCTGTCACCTGAATTCCCTTGTTTTGTGGGTGAAGGCTGGTTTACAGTGAAGGCTTGCTTGCTGCTTTTTTCTAAAACCATGAGAAACCATTTGTTTACAGGCATTATTCTTGATGTGCATAGATTTGTGTTGAGTTACAGAACATGGTCAATGTAAGAGTAAGGCAAAAAGTAAAACTCTGTAAAATTCTGTTGAATTTTGCAGGAGGACGTTACATGCCAGACTTCAAACTGGGCCTGGAGGTGGTAGTGAGCAATCTGAGCTACCCCTGACAAATTTCTGCTTGTTAGTGGATTTTTTGTTGGATATAGTTTCTTTGGTAAGAATTGCTTTATTTGCTGCTAATACTGGAATTCTGTATATTTAAAGTGTACACAAAAGCTCTACTTTATTGTTTTTCCTGGAAATATATTGCCATGAATTGATGAACCTTTAAATGGTCTCTCATTGTATAATTCTTGATACACTGGTTGGGTATAACGCAAGTTATTTTTATCATGCTAGTACCTGAAACATTTTATTTGTTCTTGGTTTCTTTTCTGTAAAGCTGCACTGTATTCATTACAAGTATAGTCTTTTATAGTTTGACAGTTTAAATGTGCAACTTTCTTTTAAGGCTTTTATAAACATCACAATTAGATGTATCTTCTTTCTTTTGTCATTGCTTAATGTAGCAAAGACTGTTTGAACTGTTTTTTCTATGCTTGTCTTTCCTCAATTCTTTGCTTTCTCATTTCAAAGCCTACTAGAAGTATGAGAGTGCTGTGTCAGGTATGACAATCAGCCTATTTTCTCCTCTTAATAACTTGTTCATATTTTGTTCTGAAGCTTTTATATTAATGTTATTAATATAAGGTAGCATTCTTTAGCCTCATTGTAGTGTTTTGTAGTGTTTGTTATGTAATGGACAAAACATAAAATTTTGATAATTACCTAAATATATTTCTATTTGTTGTTTACAAAACTGTAAAGTTTGTTGGGTTTTTTTTTACTAAAGCATGTATTTTTTATTCTTGGATATTAAGATATTTTCTTTCTCTATGTTGCACTTGTTTAGACAACAGTTGAGTGAATAATAGATACCACTGTTATAGAAAATAGTCTTCAGGTTGGAATTTAGTATTGCAATTAATGAGTTTTGTTTTTACTCTGTCAGGAGACTTACATTGAAATACAAACAGAACACTTGCCTCAGCTGTTGCTCAGGATGATATCTGCATTGACGAGCCATCTTCATACTTTGCACTTGTCTGAGCTTACTGATTCTCTCAGACTCTGCTCAAAGATCCTTAGTAAAGTTCAACCCCCATTGCTGTCTGCTGGTACAGATGGTGTCCTGCAGCTTCCCAGTGGACACAGCAGCTCTATCAAAGAATGGGAAAATAAAAAGGTAACTGATTATGTTTTGTGGCATTGTGGAAAAATGCTTTATGTGTGGAAAGGAAAAGAAGGTTTTCTTAGTCTCTGCTGAACCTCTTACTAATCTTCAATTTGATATAGTTTAATATGCAACAATACATGAGAAACTTGGTTCATCAGAAGCAATTATAATTGCGCATTACACTGTGACAAAAGATCTTGATTCTTAAGGAATTTTATCTAGATTTAATATGGTAAATGTGTAAATATCTAAAGAATGAGGATCCAAAAATTAATTAAGAATGTTGTAATGTGCTTCAGTAGTCTGATCATGTACCATAACAACTTAGAATTCTACATTTTGGTTACACGTCAGGCGTATGTAAAGTCTCTTCCCACTCTGTTTATATGGCTCAGATTAGCCCTTTCTAGTTACTTTACTGTCAATGTTAAGTTCTTACAATAATAATTTGAAATAGAAAAGGATCAAAAGAGCTAGCAGCTCTTTCTCTTTTAACATTGTCTGGTTTGGTCTACTCAACCATGGTATGTAAGATCACATGTCCTGAAGTCCTTGTTCTCTAACTATAGAAAATAGAAGAACTTCATAGAATAGTTTAGGTTGGAAGTGACAGTTGCAGGTCACAGCACAAAGGAGAGTTGATTTCAAAGTTTGATTCTAAATTTAAATTTTCTGAGACTGAGTCACCTTCTATGTCTTTCCAAGCACTTTAGTACACAGCTTTCACTGTCTATTGAGCTGATATCTCAAACAAATTTTCATTTTTACTCTGTCTCTGGTGAGAAAGATGTTATTCATCATATATAATGAAGTTTGTGGTTTTATTTATTCATGAAAAAGTTCCTAATGCTCAAATTCTGTATTTAAGATGGCTAGTGTTTAGGATGTCAGACAGCAAGAGAAACTTCATACCTGTTGGATCACATGCAACATCTATCATCACCTGTAAGACAGCTAGATGAGAGCTAGCTGTGTGAAGATGTAGTTCAGATATATTTAGTCCCACTGATCCATGCATTGCTGTTAAAGTTTTTCCCCTGTTTACCTCATTGTCATCAGAAAGAAGAGACTGTGCTACCACTTACCAGAAAGTCTATAGGGGGTGAGCATAGAAAGGTGGTGTTGGTTCTTTTTCAGTAGAAATCATTCATCAGATTTGTGCATGTTCTGAAGACATGAGGAACTGTTGTTTCTGGAGCAGCCCTTCTTTATTGTTTTTAAGAGATTATTTTTTTCATTTTTGTTGTGAGTGGTTAAGTGAGTACTTAAATGGAAGTTTATAACTTTGTATTTGAAAGAAATCCCCAACTTCTATGTTAAACAATGCAAAAAGAAAGATGCTAGTTAAACTTGCATTGTATATACATCATAGAATTAATGTTTCATTCTCATTTAATAGACAAGTTCTTAAGTCAAAGAGCATGAATTTTATTGACAAATTGAGCTGGCTTTATTGATATAAATGCACAAGTGGGGAAATGTTTTTAGATTAGAGAAGATTTTCTTCTTTTTCAGCTCCATAGTTTATTTTTAAGGTGTTTTGACAACTTATATTTGTAATGTTAAATGGCACTAATTCTACTTTCCTAATGAGACAGAATTTCAATGGTTGTGTTTCTTCTATCAGTAATGTAACTAGACAGCAGCTTAAAATAATTTAATATCTAATGTGATTATTTAGTTGTACAATGAGAACTTCAAAAGCATGATCCTAATCTCTCAAGTCATCTCATTCTCCCTGGCTGACATCTCCTTTTTTGTCTCCTTTGCCTGGAGGCATTTTATGTCTGCAGCTGTTTCTGATTAACAGATAAATATCTAGTCCTTTTGTAGAACATGCTAAAATCTAAAGTATTAAAAGAATCCTGGTATCTAAAGCAACCCTAAGCAACATAGTTCAATGCCTTTCTTCCTGCTCAAAGTGAAGACATTTCTGTGATGTATGAATATTTTGGTTTATCTTGCTGTTTAAATTAATAATACACATGCCTATGAATTTCAGCATTTTTTCACTGAAAATACACATGAGTATGATATGAAAAGTACGTTAAAAGAAATATTTTAAAAGGTGTTTTGTATGATAAACAGTGTGGGCATCTTTTTTGTAGCTAGCTTAGGCTGACAAACTTACTGAAACATCAAACATAATTTTGCTTAAAATGTATTTATATTAATAGATTTCAAACCGTGGAATGAAGCTGTTGCTTTCAAATAGAGAAGTAAGTAAATGGTTTCTCACTGTGATCTAAATAACCTATTTGAATGATCATGAAACTTTTATCTCACTCAGGTTCCATCAGTTTCACTTGAAAATCCTACTGATGTATTTGAAGATGGGGAAAATCCTCCAAGCAGTCGATCATCAGAAAGTGGATTCACTGAGTTTGTACAATACCAGGCAGATACAACTGATGACATTGACAGAGCACTAAATGAAGGTCACAGTGCACCTGGCATTCCTATTCTTGGTAGTACATCCTCGGAGACTGAGACAATATCAACTGTGGTATCTGAGGAAACCGTTGTACAACCTCCTTCCATCATGACACAAGGGGCAGCAACTCGAAGTGGGAAAACGATCCAAAAGACTGCAATGCAGTGCTGTTTGGAGTATGTCCAACAGTTTTTAACCAGATTTATCAACCTATGTATCATTCAAAGTAATCCCTTTTCTCAGCCCTTAGGGGCAGAGCTTCCATTAGACCCCACGAGAGAGCAAGGGCAGACCACAAAATGGGACAGAGAATCACAAGCTGATGCTAAGGTGAAGAAAGCAAACAAGAAAAAAACACCAAAAGAATACCTTCCTGCCTTTATTGCTGCTTGTCAGCTCTATCTTGAATGTTCCAGCTTTCCCGTTTACATTGCTGAAGGGAACCGCACTTCAGAATTACATCCTGGGAAGCCTGATGTTGGTAAGATGCAGCCTTTGTTCTTTGCTTTTTATATTATTTTTTTCCCAAACAAGTTTAAAGCAATAGTGTTCATGTTTTGTGTATGTTGCGGTTTGCTGTTGCTCTCAGAATCTCAAGGGCTGGAGCAATTGCCATAT
>VZTY01009623.1:684276-810737 GCA_013400935.1 Turnix velox | reverse complement strand
ATGCTCTATACAATAAGCTGGCTCCTTTCCTCTTTTGTGGAGGTGAGCTTCCAACCTCTGCTTTTTTAGAATAAGTATTATCCCTGAAAATCTAGATAAAATGGTTATTATATTACAAATAGATTTTATCCCAGTTATAGTTGACCCACTATGTGAAATATTTAATAGCAGTCATGTAAGGACAATAGAAAAAAAATTCTCAAAAACCTAACTAAATCCCTATTTGATAATTTATTATTTTAAAATAAGTTACCATTAAAAAATATCCACAAAAGAGTGAGCATTACAGGCTGTAACTGACCAATTGAATACAATATTTATCAAATAAAATCCATGTATCTGATTTTCAAATGGATTTCTGGTCTAGATCAGTAAGACATCTAATTCACAATATATTAATAATGTCACCTTTTCTGGGCAGAATCTAAATATAATTTTTACCTTTATCTCAGTGTCACAATATGGTTTTGGCTGTGTTTATACATACCTTTTGAAATGTATTACGAAAGAATTATAAACAGTTTATAGTGTTGAAAATTAATGAGAAGCTTTGGAGAAGAAATCATATTTACTTTTTGTCTTTGGATTTATTTCCTCTCTGTAATGAACTTCTTACTCTAGTAATTACTTTGTGTTGATAGCAAAACCTGAAATTTTATCATTTGTGTGAGGTTATACAGAATAGTTTAATCACCTGACTGTAAAGTTTCTATGAAGAGAAGAATATACTCTATGATTAGAAATTACACATTTTATGCACTGTGGACAGAAATTTGCCCTCTCAGAATGGCACAGTTCCACTTTATTTAGTGCATGCAAAGGAGTATTAAACATAAAACAGATTTTCTTATCAACATGAATGCTTTGGCACAGTTATATTATGAAAATCTCCATCAGCCTGTTTGTAGAGACAAGGGCAGTTGTCGTTTCGTAAGATTAATTTAGTCAAATAAATGTTTGACATGATATCCTGCAGTATTACAGTCAGAATTAAAGGTAGATCAGTTATTCAAATTCTTGTAAGTTCAGGCATCAGTGATTTAGGAGAGTGTATTTGTGTCCATGTTCCTTGCAACACCGGTTTTGAGTCTCAGCTAGGTTCTTCCTTCTCTTGGAAACAGAATAAAGACGGGTACTTTGTTCATGATAATGGCGTCTTTTAGGTGTGAAATTAAAATTGGATTCAATTGCTTTGTATTAACATTAAATGCTCACAATTGCTAAAAAAAAAAAAAAAATAAGAGATTTTCCATTGTGCTTTAGTCAAGAGCATCCCTTTCTGCTGTGCTAAGCCTATTTCAAAAGTGGCAGTGTTTTGGCAAGGCTGCTGAAGTGGGTATTGTATAATGTGATTTGGGATCTTCCAGGGTGAAAGATGCTGTATTAGGTAAATAAAAATATAAACGCTTTTCTTATTAGTTACAGCCCTCTAGTTCAGATGCAAGACCAAAAAGATTGCAGCCTTGACTCTTAAAATTGCCATCAGAAGTGAGTTCATTTTATACGGTCTCAGGAACTGATTAATCTTGTGCCAGTTTTCTACGCTCTGCACAATCTGAGGCCTGTCAGGAGAATAAATGAATAGTGCACTGTATTCTGCTTCTCTTTTAAGGTCTTTGTAGTGAGATTCCAGATTCTGAAGGTAGCATGCAATGCTGTTAGCCTTCTTGTGACAAAAAGATTGCTCAAAGTGGCACAAAATCAAAACATTTCAGTAAAAGGGGGCTGAAATGAGAAAAGTTGAAAAGTCAAACCCAGGGATTCTTTCTTAGTCCCTGCCTGGGGAACTAACAGCCACCCAGGGTATACCTCCTGTTCCTGCAGGCTGGAGCTCTGTGTGCCTCTCGTTATCCTTGCAACTGGGAGCCAGAACTTCACATCCTCCAGGTTCCCCCACCCCCACAGTAACTGCAAGTGCGTGTAAGCTTTTCAAGTGTGTTGGAAGTAGAAAGACTGAAGTTGGAGATAGAGGAATGAACTTTTCAAAGCGTTGAATGGCAGATAAGCACACAAATCACATTACTACTAATGGGATTTGTGGGTATATCTTTCATGCTGTGCTTTAAAAATTCATTCCATTCAGATTACTGACATGCACAGGGAAAGAAATAAGTCAGCATGGAGGGGTTGTGACCAATTTTTTAAAAATTGCCTTTTTGGGTCCCCCTATTTCTTCCATGTGAACATGGTGACAGTGAACCATCTTACAGCCTTCCTTCCATCCCATTTTTCATCTCTAATAGCATGTATTCAAAGGAAACAGAAGTTTTGCTTCTGATTATAACAATACATTCATTCATAGATCCACTATGGTGCTTCTATAAAACGTTGCTTCATAAAGCAAAAGCCCCATTCTAAAGAATTTGTTGTCTAGAAGAGTTTACATGCTGAGGGTGAAATTATGCCAGAGTATTGCTTTCTTATATTTAAAATTGTGTGAGGCCAACTTGCCTTTCCATTATGTTTCCCAAAGGGCACGGTATCTGCCATGTCTCCCTAGTGAGTGGTAGAAGCAGACCTGATATTTCAGCCCTAGAGGGGAGACACTGGGTTTTCTCCTCTCACACACCAAGTACTCCCCTCACAAAGAGTGCAGAAGCAAAGATAAAGCTCTGCCACCCAGAAATTCAAGTTTCACTGATTATATTTATAAGATCACTCTCAGATTAGAGAAGCGCTGAGCGCTCTTTACAGCTGTGAGAGCCTAGCAGATGTGCTTACCTTATATTTATCATAATCATTGTTTCATGAATTTACCTAGTAATTAGTTCTCATGGTTTTCCTTATGTACTCAGAAGATGACTTTTCTTTGTGAAGAAGGGCATAGACCTGTTAGAGCAGATCCAAAGGAGGCCATTAAGATGATATGGGGATTGGAGCACCTCTGTTACAAGGACAAGCTAAAAGATTTGGGGCTGTTTGGTGAGTGTGAGTCTTGTAACCTCTTCCAGTGTGAGCACAGCTGGGGAAGGTTTCTTACTTCCTTTATTATAGCTATCCACTAATCCATGCTCCTCAGATGGAGACCTTGGAGCTCTGGTTAGAATGCAGTATGGTGTGTTCAGGTACCATGCAGGTTTTTCCCATGTAGTTCCTCCATTGCTCTTTCCTGACCTCCAGACCCCTACTATTCCTATCTCAAGCTTCTCTTGAGGAGAAGTTGTCAGCTGTGATGAATTGTGCATCCATTTTGTAATGGGGGCAAAAAATCACTAAGGAAAAGGCCTAACACACTCACTTCATTGGTGACTTGGGTTGAACTTGAAGCTATTTCTCCAGAGGAATAGCAGAGGAATGCTAAATTACTGTGTTTCTATTCTGTTAAATAACTGTTATTTTATGAGTACTAATTGAGATCAGTGAGATTAATTGCTGGTGTTGCTGGAGCGTGTTGCATGATCAAGTAATAACTACTAAAGAACTATGAGTTTCAGCTGAGTAGCACTTAAATCTTTCTTCATGCTTACTCTGCACTTATTAGGGGTTTTTTTGGGGGGGGATGCATTTATTCTTTTCAAGGTTTCTGGGTTACCCATCTGTATGCACCCAGAAGTGTTAAGCACTAAGGGACTTTGGCTTTATACAAATATTGTGGTGCATTATAACAATATTCTGATTATATGTATTAAAAAATAGATGTCCAGGTAGTTTTTTGAATATCTGCTAAGACAGGGTACCTTTTTTTCTATCATCTCTGTGATTCATTAGGCCTGATTTGGAAAAAAATCATATAGATGTTGCTCAAGTCTAAATACACTGGGAATAACAAGTGGATGGAAAGGAAACTTGTAGTGCTTCCACTCCCCTATAATTCAATAGGCTACACGTAGCAAATACTCATTCTATGATCATTGACTAATGTTATTCATGATGTAATGGACCAGTTTCATTTTCACATGAGAAGAGGCTGGCCAGCTGCAGTTAAACATATTGTGGCTAGATATATCCTGACAAAGTGAGGTCACAGATTGGTGGGTTCCTTTTGGATGACAATAATTTAGGTTGCAGTAAGCATGGCCATCAGGAAACTGAATATATAGAAACATTCTGAGATCTATTCACTTTTATAACCTTCCCACCTTTTTGAGTCACTCAGGAAATACTGACTTTTCAGTATTTTCAGTAAGTGTGTGTTCGTTAGACCTCAGCTGAAAAAATGCAGGAGGAAGGGGGAAATAGTGGATTGTAAATGTGTTTCTCCCTCTAAGAAGGGAGCAGAGGGGCAGGTGCAACACCTGGCTCTGCTCTGTTTAATGGCAGGTAATGGGTCCTACACCAGGGAGATCTTTAGCACATGAAGGCACCTGAGATCTCTCCTTTTAAAAATACATGATCAAGAGTATCAAGGAGAGCACAGATGGACTGATCTCTGAGCTTGGAAACAATTGTCAGTTAGTCTAAGTACTGAAAAAGTAAGCACTGGATTTATGGCCAGAACAAGAGAAGTCTAAACAGAAAGTGGAGACACTACTGTACCTTAGAGAACATTCAGGATTTTTTTGCATGTAAGTTTTGTCATTTTTCTGTGCATTTGTATTCCTTTGGGAATTTCTTAAAATAGTATGTGATTCACTCTAGCAGCCTCCATCTTACGTAAGTCTTAGATTGATCCCTGACAGCTCTGCCACCCGGAGTGATGAACTACTTCTCTGCTTTTGTTCCTAGAGGCCCTGCAGGTTTAGCTTCCAGGTGCTTGTGCTCTCTGTGTTTATGACTGTGTTGCTAGGGTAGGAGTTAGAGGTCAGTTACTACTTTTTATCTAAACCTCAGAGGATTTACTTTAAAATTTATTGTTTCTGTATCTTCGTTTTTTAGAGAATATAAACACAGAATTCATTATCCTGAGTTACTCTATGTGAGCATTAAATAGACCACATAAATTCTGACAAGCTGAATATGTGAAAATATATCTGATACCTGGTCAGATTCAGGAAGGAAAAAAGGTAAATTAACCTAAATAATGCCTACAAAACACAGGCAAGTACCCTGTAAAATGTAGTTTATGAATACACAACATATGTATTGGGTAAAATAGCACTTTTCTGTGTTTTAAATCTTCAGGAATGTGTTTGTTCCTGAAGGTAAGTCTGTAACCCAGACATAGAGCTGTGGAAATGTTTTGTAGTAAGTAGGTTGTTTAGGAAAGACATTGCTCATCTTGATGCTCAGCTTTGGGTATAGCAGAGTATCCTAGCTCAGCTCTCTACCCAGTAAGAAAACATGGCCAGTACTATAATACCTGAACAAAGTGTGTTGTTGGGGAAGAAAGAAATCCACAGCATCCCACTTTCTTAGTTGCAGTTTCAAAAAAACCACAACCAAACAAACAAAAGCCACACAATAGAAAAAACTAGGGAACAGGCTGTAAATCACCAGCCCAGATTTCTCTTCTGACACCTATACACTGCACTTGTGAGCAAATCCCCATATTTCTAATTAAACAGGCTTCTACTTGTTCCTTTGCTTGAGGCATTCTTGTTTGATTAGCAGAATGAAAGGTTAATCATATAAATTTGCCATCTCCTTGCATTCTGAACCAGCAGAGAGGTGGCTCCTTGTTCTCCCCGCTGGGCTGCAAGTGAGGACTGCCGTGTGTAGTGCAAACATGCAGCTCTCCCTCAGGCCCCTCTGACACACTTTTCTCTAGGTTATTCTTGGTAGAAGGTGAATTTTCCTCATGTTTATGACTTCAGTCATCTTGGTGTAAGTTTGTAGATCATGTAATGGATATATGAGCTGTGCATGGGGGGTCCCATCTTTTCACTCTAAGGGACTATAGCTAAAATGCAAATCCTTGCCCTGTTAGGAAGGAGCTCTACTTGCTCCTTCCTAATATGCACCTACAATTAAAACACAGAGCAATGGAGTTATTAATGAAATCATGACATACTTGGAAGCAGGTGGATCAGAGTTTTTCTTAATATTGTCTTAATAAGATCTTTTAGAGTTCATTGTCTAAATTTACCTGGTAATTATAAGTTAGCAACTTATAATTCTCTTGGACAGACTATTAGTTGTGATTTCCCCCTTTGCTCTAAGGAACAGTTCACACTTGAAGCAGCAGACTTTCATCTCTGCAAGTGACCTACATTTATGGTTACACTTGGGATAAAAAATAAAAAGATTGCATCTTTGAATAGATGCAGTAAGAGTATAAAACACAAGTCTTATTCTCCTATATGACTTGTTTTAATCTCAGGGCACTGAAATTCCCTTGATCTGAAAGCTCTCTTTGCTTACCAGGCTGGGCCAGCTGAGCACTGTCTCAGGACCCGTTCAGTATATAACTGAAAATGCAGTCCTCAGTGGTATGCAGCTTTACATACATCCTGTGTGAACAGAAAGAGTGCTGAGGGTGAAATAAGAACAGCTTTGTGGGCTTTTCTGTCCCTCTGCACTCCTCTATATTGGGAGAATGCCGTAGGGATAATAGGATGACAGTATGGAGATGTATTCAGGTAGTTTCTGTTTATACAAGGTGAAGATGCACATAAATCCCCTGGCTGAGCGATCCAGAGCTGTCAAGGCTCATGCATTATGCACAGGAGTTACTCCATCAGCCCCTGCCACAGAGCCCTGACTCCTGCGCTGGTAAAGGGGGTGCCACACATGTTCTGTTCCCTATAGAGGGTGTCAGGCCATACCTGTGGGGCTGGCTGGGTTCAGGGACACCCTAGAGGCTGGAGGGGGGCTGTGCTGCTGCCCAGGAGCCTGCCCTGGCTGTGGTGGCAGATCCCAGCAGCTGAATTACATGCACTGGGTTAGCAAAATCCGTGAGGTAAGGGATTGGCAAAGACCTGTGTTTGTCAGGAAAGTTTCTTCAGCAAAATGAAGGAGGATAGCTGTTAGATCTGCCCTGTTAGATAAATTGTAATACACACAAAAGAATCACGTTATCATGTTTTTACTAGACACAGAGCTAAAGATAACTTTATGTTAGAGCTATAAATTAACACATATAACTTGAATTAGGACCCAGTATCAGCATTAGTGCTGTTTTCCTCAGGGTGTGTCATCGAATCATAGAATAGTTTGGGTTGGAAGGGGCCTTCAAGATCATCTAGTTCCAACCTCCCTGCACCTCCCACTAGACCAGGTTGTGTCCCTCTGTAAGGTGCTATCAGGAAGGTTGGCTGTCCAGAATTCTGGCCTCTCTGCTGGGATGACATTGGACCATGAGCACTTCTCCTTTGGTGTTGTTGTCATTTAGAAGATGTGATGAGCACACAAAAACAAGACTGAGGTGTGTGAGTCGCCGGGGCTCTCTTTTGCGTGGTTTTGGAGTTGTTTCTCTTATCGGCACTCCTCCGAGAGAAGTGGCTAAAGGCTGCCTGGCTGTCATGAGTTGTGTGGTGTCCCCCGTAGCACTGACTGTCCCTTTGTGTCCCGGCAGCGATGCACCTCCTGGGGCTGAACTGGCAGCTCCAGCCGGCCGAGGGACACACCTTCAACAACGGGCACCGGCCGGGGCCGGCGGGCGCCGAGGACGGGGCGACGGTGCCATCTGCAGGCAGAGGTGAGGCTGCGGCTCCGCGGTTCGGCGTTCCCCTTCTTTCATGTTTGCCCAAGCTGAGAGGACGCAGAAGCTTGATTTCAGGCAGGCTGTAGCATTGCTGGGGTTTTCTGCGTGTTCAGTGGTTCGTCTGGTTCTGACCCTGTCCCTCCACATCACTGCACAATACCTGCTAATGAAGATGGGATTCCTCAGGCACTGTTGGAGAAGTACTCAGGGAACATAGAATTTACTGGTTATACACCCTCTTTCCAGCTATGCTTTAGGAAACTCAAAGAAAGAAAAAGGCTTGACTTAGCAGGCAGGTACATCCTTCTGCCTGCAAGAAATTGAGGACTTTGGCTTCCAACTGGGACCAAATCGCTGCTTTCTCTTCTTTCTCAGATGTAGTTCTGATGGAAAAAGTCAAGGACAGTAGTGTTTGACTCATGGTGAATAATCTACCCTGCGATACCAGTATGAGCAATGTAGGCAACATCCTTTTCTCCTAAAAGGACCCTGTGTTCCAGTGGAGAATGACAGAGACAGGGAAATGAGAAGAATGAGGTAAAATTTAGAATCAGAAATACTTTCTTAAACTGAGATAGCATACGTTAAAAATAAAGAGCAATTACATGTCCTGGGAAGGATTTAATGGTTTAAACTGAATGGCTTATTTATTGGTGAGGTTCGGGTATTTTCTTTTGTACATTGCAATAAGACTTTTCCTAGTTATTACAAAAACTATGACAGGCGGACAGAACAGAATGTTCCAGTAAGTCAAAGCACCTCACAGGCTGTAGGGGGGTGTTGTGGAGGTGGATATGACCAAAGCCAGAGTACTTGCAAGTGGTCAACAAAATAATTTTGCTCGGAGCTGAGTGCCTGTGGATCGTATTAAAATTGCTGGTTGCTGAAACAAATGGTAGCACAAGATCTCTCCTTCAGAATGCGTTGAGTTGGAAGGGACATTCAGAGGACATTTAGTCCAACCCCCTGCAGTGAGCAGGGACATCTTGCACTAGACCAGGTTGCTCAGAGCCTCAGCAAGCCTGGCCTTGAAGGTCTCCAGGGATGTGGCCTCTACCACCTCTCTGGGCAACCTGGGCTAGTGTCTCACCACCCTTATGGGGAGCAATTTCTTCCTAATGTCTCATCTAACCTTTTCATGCTCTGCTTTAAAGCCTCTGTCCCTTGTCCTGTCACTCCATGCCCTTACATTGAATGTGTAGGGAAAAATGCAGATAAAATAGATCTGGGAAAGGAAGCTGAGTTCTTCTGTAACGTACCAAATCATTTCATAGATTTGCTTCTGTTTTCAGAACAGCTGCTGCTGCACCTCAGCCTCTTCACATTTCTATGGAAGGGCTAATTTTGGCATCTTCCCTTTCATTCTGCGTCCTAGTGGTGGCAAAAAAACTGTAGATTTTCAGAGAGCAGTTTGTTGGCTTGGCTTTCATCTCTGCCTGACTGAAGGTCAAACTGGATGAACAGCACATCCATAAGTACAAGGCAGAATGTTTCTATTACTGCTGAACTTCTTGCAGATTGTGCACAGGTGAGAGACCCGATGGTTTTAGGTAGGAACCTGAAGAGCTCAGGTCTGCAATTATGGTCACTTAGCAGACAACCACAGCGCTTAACACGTGTCCAAATTCCCTCCCCTGCAGCTTTCTCTTGCCATCTCTGTGCGAATATAGGGCAGCAGGATTGTTGGATTGGAATGTGCTCATGTGCCTGGGGCACTTCCGTGCAAATTCTGGCGCTTCATCGCAGCCCCACTCTAATTAGCTTTGTGGGTTGGAAGAGGCTGAGATGCCGGCTGGTTTGGGAGTGGTAACCTCCCACAGAGGAGGCAAGGAGTCAGAACTGCTAGTTATGCCTTAAATTGCCACAGTTAGCATTCATTTGGTTATGTTAGAGAAGTCTGCTTCTTCTTCTGACATTTTGAAGAAGGTTGCTGAAATGCTGACAATCTAGAGTAAGGGGAGAGAACAATATTGAGGCAAATAATGTTCCACAGTGGAATAATACAAATGACAGGTTTGGATGAGCACAAGGAAGAGCTAAAAGATAAATTCTCATAGCAGGGAAAAGCTGGAATGTTTTTCTACCTCACCTTTCCTTTTGTTGTGTCCAAGTTAATATTGCTGTCCCAGCAATTTTTAGGAAAAGCCTCTGACAGCTTTTAACACAACAACCATTTCAGGACTCAGGACTCCAGCTGTGGAGAGTGACCTTTCTATAATTGACATGGCTCAGGATGAAGCCATTCTTTTCAAAACATGGGTCTTCCAAAGACACCTTTAACCCCTAGACTGAGAATGGCCACTTAAAGGCAAGCTGTGCCTACTCAGCAAGCAAGGCATTTTAAAGCAGAGCAATTTGAAACAAAGAAAAAAAATTTGATCTGCTTGTTCCTTATTAAGGGACTAAATTCTCATATGAACTAATAAAGCTGCAATTTTAGAGGAATGTAAATTACTTTATTACTGCATTTTCCTATCTTAATGAAAACAAAATTCACTATTAAGATAACTCAGTTGCAGGCTTTTTGTAATTACACACTACATCTCACTAATACTGGGGATGTCTGAACGGAGTAGGCAACTGGAATGAGTAGAAAAATCTTCAGAGCTGCTGTAAAACTGTGAGTGAAGTCCTCAATGCTCTGAACACTGAAGAGCAAATTCCTTCCTTGTAAAGAAGAATGCCTTTCTTAGTACAAAGGTACACAATCTGTCAGAAATTTGCCTTGACTGGCTCTGGAAAGCTAAACTTAGCAGTCATCAGGAAGCTTCAACATTCTCTAAATTATTCTAAGATCTCTGCCAGGTGCTGGAGTGTCAAGTCCCATTTTGGTTTGCACGCAGAAGTTACTATTTTCTAATCATTAAGATGTTTTATTAGCAATGCAGCAGAGAGGCAATGCTAAAGGGACAACTAAATTACTAAATGAAAAGATATGCCACCCTTCTGTATCAATGAGTTGGGGTTCAGGTGGAATAGGAACACCTGAGACACTGGTCCTGTCCCCAGACATGTTTCTGCCCAAACCATCTGCCTACTCATCAGACAATAGAAGGACAGGAACAACTGGAGGCAACTCTGTCACATTGCAAAAGATAAAAAGATATAAAGCTCATATCTCATTAACAATGTAAACAACAGGAGTCTCTTGGTTTCTGCTATTTCCTCTCAAACACTATAAAGCAAATGATCAAAATGTAAAAACGATGTATTTTGAATGTCACTTCCATTACCTTCATTCAATTTAATCAAGACATGCCATCATTTTCCAGGTGAATTAACTTTATTAAGTAGTTATGTGGCTAATGTAATGTAGATCTTAATTAACACATTAGCAGGCAGAAGTGTTCATATGGACACTGTGAGGGCTTGCAGATGTGTTCTTCTGAAAAACACCAGGCTCTAGTACTGTCTTACCAGAAATGAGGTATTTGACCAAGTTCAACAGTGGAACAGAAGATTTTATTTTGTTGTTGTGTTGATGGTTGGAGTCACTATGTTTAAAGTGAAGGAGTGTATTAAACACCATCAAGGATGGTTACATGCTACCCTGAATCTCTACATCGATGTATTTGTTCTTTGTGAAAGAGCAGTGAACTATCAGATCTTAATTTTATTTCAGTTTATAATTTACTTTTGATTCTGGAAACAGTGCATCTTGTGAAGCCACAAGTACCACAGAAATGTGAAGATATGCACAGAATTTTAGGTTTCTCAGGATATTGACACATGTTCCTTAATTCCAAACTGCTTAGCTCAGCTGAGCCAGAGAAGTGGTCTCAGGCAAATGCTCTCTTTGAAGAGCTTCTTTCCCTTTGCCACAATAATAACATGCAGTACTGACCAGAAAACCTAAGAGTTTGAGGGTTTTTTTCATCAGCTGGTCTACTGGAATCTTGAAAGATCATACAAATTCATACTTAAATGTAACAGAAGTTTCCTGGCTTTTTCCTTTATTACAGCTGTGGAATTTGTCATCAGCAATCTACCTGTTGTAGGCATTTCAAAACAAGCTGCTTTCACTCAGGCCCTAGGATGCTCAGGTGTTGTTTAGTAGTAGTAGGCATTTTGAAGTGTAAGTTCTTATAGAAAGTGATTGGTATGGTAATAGTGCATAGCACTGATTTTTTTCGCAGAAGAAATTTGTATAGAAAATATGTTTTCTAACCACAGTAATTGTCATCCATTATTGGTGAAGTGTATTTTCATATTGAATGGTTTCCTTTACAAAGCTCTACCATAAATTTCTTTGGAATCCCAAAACATCTGTGAACAATCCCTAAAAGAAAAATAAGTTAGGTAAAGAGATAAGGAAAGCTATGCCTGCAGCAGTGATTTATCAGACATGCAGACATACAGTTAGAGAAGTGAAAAAGAATTCTCTGACTAACACTGGTGATTTTTATTTAACTTGAAGTGGTTCAGCTTTTCTTTGCAGTTCATTATGGATCCACTGGAATGGTTTTTTCTGCTGGGTGTTTTTCAGGAGTGTTATCAAGACACAATTTACAGTCATCACTGTCATAAAGGCATGCAGTCAAAGCACTGGAGTTAATTGCTATGTAAATGTGGTGTCTGTAGTGTGACACTGCTGGTAGCCAGGTTTCTTTTTTTTGTTTTTTAATTTTAACTACAGCATAAGAGAACAACCTAGGGTAAATAGTGAAGTGTATCTGGTTTCTGTGTAGATGCAGTTCTGCCTCCCATCAGCTGCCACCTCCAAAATGACCTCCGACTCAGAGATGAGGCCTGTTGACAAGTTAGGAGGGGGACTTTGCATTGCTGTTGTCATGTATTGTCTGTTTGATAGCTTCAAAGGCAAATCTACTTGAGTACTACAACAGTCTTTTCAAATATATATGCCAAAATAGTAATTCAGCTGAGTAAATAACAGAGCAGTTTAAATGAATAAGTGTTATTTAGTTGATAAATACATGTTTGACTGAGCAATTGAAATGGCTCCCCTGGGTAAGATGAAGAAGTATGCTTTTTAAAAATGGCTTGTGTAGATGTTTATAGAGAGGAAATCACAGGGGAAAAAAGTCAAGTATCTGTGGGGTTACTAGATAAACTGATGAAACTCGGAAACAGTCACTAGTAGCAGAGGTAATGTTTGGATTTATTTGTACATAACAGTGTAAGTTGTTTGGCTTAATCTTTTTTCCCCAGGTTTGTCGGTTTGTCAGTTTATCACATCTGTAACTTCACTTAAATGCAATTGATGTTCTTTAAATGTGATCCGCAGTGGTCCATCAAAATGGAAAAGCTTCTAAAAATAGCTAGAGGGATCAAGTCAGGTGGCAAGATACATTCTCTGCATTAGGAGGTGAAGGCTGAGGGAAGCTATAAAAGAAAGTTTGAGTCTCTAGAGACAGAATTTATAAGTGAAGCTGTTAGAGCACAAGAAGCTGTTGCAAATAGAGAGCTATTTCTGCTTTTCAGGTTTTCAAAAATAAGCTTGCCTATTGACTAAGAAACAAGTAGTAGTTGTATCTACTTCATGTTTCACTGATGTATTTCTAACAGGGGGAGGAAGGAATGTGGCTGTCTCCAATATTTGTAATGTTGAGGATTCTCACTGACTTCTGTGGACTGGAGAATATTTGCTGAGGTTGAGAAAATAAACTGAGAAAATTTATCATGCAGATAATCCCCCGAGTATAAGGAATCTATGGACAGAATCAGAATACTGCAAGTTGCTCTGGTCTCTTAATTTCTCCAACTTTATTACTTATAATTTTCCCAACTTTATTACTTATACAGCTTTTATCATAACAATAATGCCTGCTATACTTTCTGGAAATAACTTTTTCTCAGGCTGTTTGACTTGGACTATGGATATACTGATCCTGGGGAGCAAGGTTCTTCAGAGTACATCAGGGAGACTGTTCCCAGATTGAACATATTTGATGTTCATTTAAGTGTGCCCTGTCTGCTTCCAAAGAAATAATTTACAGCACTTTTTAAGAACAATCCCTGATATTCTGTGAATCGTGAAAAAAGATTTGATCATTTATTACCATAAATTGGAATAGTGACATGAAGTAAATGTAATGTTGCACTCAAAGGAGACAAAGGAGCCCACAGTCTTAGACTAAAATTCCTTGCTGTGCCAGTGTTTCCAGTGTAACAGGGCATTTGTGCTCTGGTTTTCCTATCCATGGAGGTAAGGACTAATTGAAATTCTAGGGAGCTAGTGCCTGACTTCATAGAGGTAAAAACTGTGATATATCCCCTGTTAAGTTAATCCATTAGAAAAGAAATCATGTTTGCATGAAACATTACATGTTTGAATCTGGTTGATATCTGCTCTTGAGCAGCTCCAAAGGCCCCTTCCTTGGCTCATACCTGGCCATTTTCTCTTTCTTTGCAGCCTGTATCTGCAGCTTTTTCTGCTTTCTGTTTTTCTTAGGGATGCATTTGCAGACCTATTAACACAGAAAATGAAAAAAAACCCAAACAAGTTGCCAAAAACTGTATAGCAGTTGGTATTCAGAGCATTCTTTTACCATTTCAAAACACTGCCAACATAATATCTGTTTCATTATGTGCAAGTGTAAGTGCTGCTAATGTAGATAATTTGGAATCTATAATTGAAACTGTGCTATTGCTGCTTTCTCAATTAAAGATAGTCAAGACAGAAAAGCTGTTATGTACTTACCTGCTGGAATTATCTGTCATTCTCTGCCATTTTGTTACATTCATACCCTGCTGGAATATATTTCAAAATTAACTTGCAGTTGATTGAAAATGGCATCACACCATGAAATAAGTTAACATTGTGGCTTTTTCCAAATACTGTTAGGTTTTTATCAGCAATAGTACTGTCTATTAATAGTGATATTAGTGGTACCTTTAAATTTCTGTGGTTGTTAACAGATATTCTCTGGGGGTTTTTGCTCCTTATGACATCTGTTGAAATAATTATAAGATAGATTTATCCCATGTTGTTTGGGGTTATGGAACACACGATCAAACACTGCTCTATGCTGTAACTTGGAAGTATGGCTCATGCCTCACGTGTCATGCTCCACGTTTAAAGTATGTGCAACCTCAGAACCATTCCCTTCAGCTGAGAACAGGAGGGATTTGCACCATGTTTTAAGGCTTGCCTGTTTCATAGTGTGGAAGCCAGAGCGCTCAACCAGAAGGGTCTTGTATCTTGTCTTCAATAATGCATGCTGAAGAACCAGCAGAGGATGGTTTTCAACAAACCACAGCACAAGGGAGAAAGGCTTGTATATAATCTGTGCTGCAGGCAAAGGGAACATAAAAGGCAGTGCATTTAGTCATACTGACTTCCTTCTGAAAAGATGCAGGTTAGACACAGACACTGCTCTCTATATAATTTTCTGTGCATTTCATTCTTCTATCAGCTCTTGTCTGTGTCCTGGAGTTTGTTTGATTACCTTACAGTATAAACCAAGGATAATAAAAATCTGTAATCAATTTGTTTAGATTAAAGTTACCCCTTCAGTTCACCTTTCTGGTATTTTTTATATACCCTGGTTGCATACATGACGCAAGTGAAAAGAGTTCAGGGAGATTGGTCTGTGCTTAATTGACTCTCTACTGTTGCTATATTTGATCAGTAATGAGCAATTGCAGAATTAAAGGGTTGGAGGGATTAGAATATTGCAGACACTTCACAGTAAATTCACAGCCTTCTTTATGTATGATAGCCAAATTCTTTCATACCAACACAAACAGTAGACAGATTGCATCAGAAGAAGAAAAGAAACTTGCAGTTTGATTTAGAAGGTGGCATTAACCACAGATGTTCATCTTGACTGAATAAAAATACCCACATTAAAAGCATTTATCTCATTTTGTTCGTATTTCATTTTCTTTACAGGGCCGTGGGTCACAAGGAATAGCAGCATAGATAGTGGAGAAACAGAAGTTGGTCGCAGGGTCACCCAGGAGGTGCCCCCTGGAGTGTTTTGGCGGTCTCAGATTCACATCAACCAGCCCCAGTTCCTGAAATTCAACATATCCTTAGGGAAGGATGCTCTCTTTGGTGTTTATATCAGAAGAGGACTCCCACCATCACATGCCCAGGTACTTTATCATTGTGTTTTTTGGCCTCTTGATGCCTTGCGCTGGTTAGTAAAGGATTGCTACTACAATTTTTATTTTTTTTTACCAAAGAAAGCTGTGATTACAGAAACAGTTAAAATGCATGACCTAATCTAAAAGCCCAGAGTCTTTCACATCATTGCATTGTTACAACTTGCCCTATAGGGACAGTGTGCTAATGTTGCCTTCAAGAAGATACAGTCCTACAGTGAACCAATGAATTTTATGGAGAAAGATACACTTCCATTAACTGAATTTCAGACTAGATAAGTTGGGGGCTCGTGACTACATTTCAACCATTTCCAGACATCTGAACAACACAGAAGAGCCCCACAGAGAATATGTGCCAGTCTGGGAGCATTTCTTAAGAATGTTTTGATTTTGACTGTGATGTTTCAGTATGTTTCTTGAGGGCAAAATTATGTCTCTGGATCTTTTAACTGTTGCACTGAGGTAATGGCATCATTCATTGAGTATGTCTCATTGAATTCAGAATTTTGGCTCTCACTTCCCCTATCATTCCACTCTGAAATAAACAGCAATTTAGTGGAGGAAAACAAACAAAAGTATAAATCATGAAGTGAAAATGGCTGAGGGCAACCAAAGCTCCTAAGCAATCGTAACAGTTTGCTATAAATGCAAGTTAATTATAGCTGTCTGACTAAGACATGATGAAGGTATGCCTGTGTCTTTTACAAGGAATCCAGCTGGATGGTACTGGTAGTACAAATATTTTTTTAAATTCAAGATGAAGTTCAATTTCTACTGCACTCTGATCAACTGTACTTGTTCTGGGTTTCATTAGGATGTTCTCCTCTGAGAAGGCTATGATCAGGCAGAGTTTCTCTTCTTCCTTTCACTTCACATTACGTTGACAGGATATAAATTCCATGACCTTTCTGTTGAATTAAATAATGAGAAATACCAACCATGTTTCCTATTGAGCTGAATTCCTCCTCAGAGAACCTGTTTTTGAGTCTTCAGAGGAAAGCATTCCAACTCTCTTCCATAACTGGAGTTGGTGAAATCCACCAGTATAGTTTGCAGTACTGTTTTCAAACATTTGTGCAGGCTCCTGGTGCTTATTGATAGGGTGGTACAGTGGAAGATTGCTTGGTCTTCTTACCCAGCAACCAAAATTCAGCCAAGATGCTACCAGGAAAAATTATTTCAGAGAAAGAAAACTAAGCTGTTACACACCTGAGTTACTGAACTCAGAAGCATTTTTCTGACAGAAAGGATCAGGATGATTTTGTATCAGTGAAAATACTCTGAAGATGATACCAGACAATATTCTTAAAATGAAATTTAAAATCCTTGTTTCTGCAGGTTAGGGACATGAGCTGTAAAGCAGTGAACAACTACACTTGACAGTTCATCACTGATCAGTGTTGATATGTCAAGCCAAGTAAAATCCTTTGTGGGAGCAAGTCAATAATCAGCAAATTAGGTACATGATTAACCTGAGACAAGAAGATGCTGTTCCTGTCTGAGAGCCCTGCTGAGATTTAACCTTCTCAGTATTACTGTTTAGCAAATATTCCAAATGCCTGGTTTAGTCAGTCAAACTGATGTAGCTGTAAACTTGTCTGGAAGCAGCCTCGTGAGCTGTGTGCATGGGGAACAGAGCTCTTGAGGAGAGGGGAAAAGGCAGTTTTGAGTGGCAAGCAGATTGCAAATAGGAATGTGTTTGCTTCCAAACAAAATTCTTCCAGCCTGTGTAGTATCACATAGAATAAAACATGCTTTGCCGTCTTGAATGATAAATAGGAAATTAGTGAAAGATAGTCATATTAATGAAATTGATAATATACAGAAAATGAACTGTAAATGTCAAATAATGCATGAAGTGACTCCACAGAGATTACAGCAATTACGATGTTACTACACACTGGTAGAACGTTCCAAATGACGCATGAAATAAGGTGGCCTTATAGAAACATCACGATAATAATGGCTGGAGAAGGCAATGCATGATGTTGTGTTGTTTTCAGTTCCAGCAGGGTGTTTTATACTTACAAATTTTTCATGTCACACTGAAAACTGTTTTCATTTACAGCAGGAGATAGCTTTATTTGAAGCAGCTTCAATAGCTGGGGGCCTTTAGAGTTTTTTAGCCCATTTAGGTGCTCTGACCACCTTAAAGTCATCTGATTGTGGTGTGCTGCATTCTCCTGATTGTGCCATTCTCCTGATTCACCATCTAATGCTGAAACAAATAGGTTGGCTGTCACTGTGGGTATCAGATGCTTCATGAGTATATTTTAATGAATAATTACTAAATGGATTTTATGAAGAGCAAAATTTTAAGCACTTTGCAAACAACTGTCCCAGGCACATGTTTTTCAGGCTGCTTAGGTCTCACAGGGCTTTAGCATAGAGGCAAATGCTAGCCATGATGCCCAGCATGTTTTTTCCTTCTTTTCTTCCCCACTCCATTTGGATATGAATCTGTTGTGAAATGAAAGCTCTAAGAAATTTTCTTTTCAGTTCCTTCTTTCCATCACTGTCAGGGATTTTGTGGAGGCATGCCAATAGTTTCCAGTCCAAGGAAAAAACAAGGATTATGCAGGCTCTGTGTTTTCAGTCTTGACCCCTGCAAACTCTCTTTGCTTTGCTGTGCTTTCACAGCCAGGTCACTTTTTCTGTGCCACAGGGCTTAGTGGATCTGAGCTGTGTGGATGGCATTGTGCAGAGTGGTCACTGCCCTAGGCATCAGGTTCCACAGGTTTTATTGTGACTCCTCATGGTTACTGGAAAGTCATTATTAGCCTTTGAATAAAGTGTGCTGAAGGTTAGAAAGCACTGAATGGAGAAATTATAAAAACAAATTGCCCAGAAAGAACATAGTATGAGGTTTAGGTTTGTAAATAAAAGTATGCAGTAAGGTTTTGGTATGTTGTGTAGTAAAAATATGCAAACTAGCTGAGAATGTGAATTTGGAATTTATTTAGAGAAGTAGGCTGGCAAGTTACTGGCTTCTGTGGAGCTTTAATCATAGTAAGTGCTCCCGCCTGCAAAATTGAACTCTGAAGATGTAGTCATTTGGGATTTTGGGTACATTTTGTTTCTGAGCAGTTTTTGCCATTTTTGCATGACTTCTGTTATGCAGCTGTGAAATATTGAGGGTAATTAAAACACAAGAAAGTCATTGAAACTTCCAGATTACTTCAGAGGTTTAGTTTGGTTTGACAGATCTATTCCTTGGTTCTTGTGATTCAGCTGTCCCCTCCTTAGCAGTCATGTGGACCAGCAGAAAAATTCCACAGCTACTTCGTAATGATCATGAAAGTATTTTCATTCTTTCCCTTGATGGGTCATCTGGTCTGTGGTTATTTGTCAGTAAGCATTTTTAAAGTGAGTGATATCTTCAGCAAATATTATCTAAAAGAAATTAATAACCTACATGTGGAAAATCTGCAAACCACTAGGTGCCTAAGAGAGAAAATTATGATTCATCCAATCTTACCTGGTTATGAGTTCCTGTTGATTCTTCAGTCTGGGATTTTAGATTTTGGGGTACAAACACATGGTGGTTGACAACACATTGAGGTTTGTACACCCAGGGAACCAGCAGCAGATACACTACCTTCTTTCTGTTTTTCTCAGCCCTGTAGAACTCAGAGAGATTTAAATGTGCTGTTATATCCTGCAACAGTTAGCACTAGTGCTTCACCATTCATAAAGTTATTCAGGTTTAGTCATTAGGCTTTTACATGCAATAGTTCTCCATAGTTAGACTAAAGAGGGGCAAAACCAGCCCTAGTTCTCCTAGAATTAACAGTCGTGCTGAGGTACCTGCTCTCACCAGGTCACAGCCCATCATTGTGAAAAGAGATTCTGCAGCTAAAGCTACTTCAAGCAGTTTGAGCCCGAATACTCTTCCCCTTCGATCTTGCCAACTGCTGAGCCCTCTCTACTGCATGAGGTAGAATCAGCATCAAACAGAGGGGAGGCAGAGGAACCTGCCAGCACAAGCAGGGACTAACAGCATGTTGCCAGTGAGAAATGTCAGCTTTTATTGCTGCTTCCTTAGTTGACCCTTTGTGAATGATTGTTCTGAAGAGTGAGATTTCTTTTTCCCATGATGTTGCCCCAGTAATAACATTTCCCAAGGAGGGGATGAGTCTGTCCTTAACCTCTGACTGTTGAACAATAGGTTTTAGCAATATTTCCAAATGTCATTGATTTAAGAGATGGATAGGTGTGTGTTTGGCAGCTCTGACACCCTGGATGTTACTGCCGTGCCGTAATTCTCTACATCTCTGATGTGCATTGCCTTAAATCTGCTAATTTACCTGATTCTTCTGCAATAATCCTGTGTGATCTCAAGAGGATGGCAAGCTGATAACAACAGTTGGGTGAAACTTTTCATTCCAGTTGTACTCTTTCTCATGATTAAAGGCATGGGAAGAGTGGCCAGTGCACTTACTGTGACAATAGCTTTCAACATTAATAGACCTGGCTCAAATTCCCACCCTGCCATGGATTTTCTTTGGGGTTGCACTTCCAAATTCTTTAACAGGAAGGTAATAGAGCTTCCATTTTCCCTTTGTTGCAAGCCAAGGACTCATTGCTCTGGTATAACTGCTGCAAAATGTCAAATAGAGGTCAGCTTTCATATCCTAGTATGAGCTGGGTGTGTGGTGTGGCACTGAAAGTTAAGTCATTTTGTATGTTGGAATGTTCTACTAGAAGGAAGAATCTTTATTATTTTTTTGCATGTTGTATGTCATTTGCTGGGACTCAGTGAGTGGAAGGCAGTGCACAAGACTGCCCTCTGTGGATGTTTACTTTCTTTAGGGTGCAAGATTAGTTTTCTATTAAAACCAAAAGCAAGCAAAGGTGTATGTTCTCTGAGAGCAGTTGCAAGCACAGGCTCTGTGTGCTGGAGATAACAGAGGGAAATGCAATGAAACTGGTGGCAAGCAAGCACTTATTATCACTGTATTTTATTGAACACATACATCTTTCTTTAGACATGTCTATCTATATCTATTCCTACGTAGATAAACGTGTCTAAAACAAGATGTATTTTCATAGGGGACTTGTTATACAACTATGACAAGATTAAATATATTAGGGTTTTTTGTTTCCTAAGAGCTTCCCTTAGATAGGGACTAGGAGTGCTAGTAAGTAGAGAACGGTGTCATCTTGAGAGCTCCGGAATCCCAGACATTGAAGACAGAAAGAAAAGTCCATGAGGTCAGCTAGTCCAGCTGCTTTGTTATGCAGAGTTATTCCCCATTGTAGATTAACCAATATTTCTTCCAGTCCTGTTTAATTGTGTGATGCAGTGGCATCTCCATTGGGAGGCTATTACTGCATTTAATAGATGGGAAGCTTATCTGACGTTCATCTTAAATTTCTTTCTTTTTTTAGTTTCACGCCATTAATGGTGCCATCCCTCTTACACTCAAAATAATTACTTGCTCTGTTTGATCCCTTTTCCAAAGATGAATGCAATGGTCTACCTTACTTGGAAACCATCCAGCCAGAAATTCTCAGTTTTCCTTAATAGATGTTCAATTCCTTCAGCCACTTGATTTGTGTTATTCCTTTCCATGCTCCCTTCTGGGTTATGTATCCTACTTGTCCCGGATTGTTCCACATCCAAACTCAGGTAAGGAGCTCTTACTCTGCAATGTAAAACTTGTGCAGTGTGTTTTTGTGAGATGTTTTGTCAGTTACCCAATATTAGCTAAACTCATTTCTGTTTTGTGCCATTCCTGTTATTCCTATGTGTCTGAGACTTCTTCTTGCTGCAAGAGTTCATTGTAGCTCATTGCTTAAAAAAGGATATGTTCCGTATGTGTTAAAGTTTTCTAGATGTGAAAGCTCTGTAGCAACCTAAAATCTGATGAGCCAAATCACCAATTTCAAATTTTTCTCCAAAACTCAGCCCATCAAAAAGTATCATTTCTACATTTCTTGATTCCCTGTACAGAGCAAAGATGCAGAATTCTACATCACTGTTTAAGAAAAGTTGAGTCCCAGAATCTCTGTGTGTTCCATGGTCAACTAGTAAATACTAGTTTCCCCAGTGAGATATTTTCCCGAAATACCATTTTATGTCATAGCAGAAGAGAAAATACAGTGTCAGATTTTGAGCTGAAATGTCATTCTGTATTCAGATCTGTTTGTTTAGGGTTTTGTTTGTTTGTGTTGTTTGGTCTGGGGTTTTTTTCTTTTTTTTTCCCCTGTTTTTTTTACCCTGCAGTATGATTTCATGGAGCGCTTGGATGGGAAAGAGAAATGGAGTGTGGTGGAGTCCCCCCGGGAACGGAGAAGTATTCAAACCCTTGTACAGAACGAGGCTGTGTTTGTTCAGTACTTGGATGTGGGTTTGTGGCACTTGGCATTCTACAATGATGGCAAGGACAAAGAAGTGGTCTCTTTCAGTACAGTTATTTTGGGTAGGTATCTCCACAAGCTGAGCATCTGAGCATTTTTTCCTCTATTACTTCAAGTTGTGATACTTTCTTGCTGTCTTTGATGTTTGGTCTGTTCATCCTTATGTTAAGTTGTTCATTTTTTTTCTCAGTGCTACTGTGTTATCTGCTAATGGGCTGCTAGTTTTAATTTGCTGATTTTGGTTTGCTTATTTCTCTTTTAAGATTTGAACATTATTGTAGGCAATAAGTTTAGTTCTGGACAAGACTGAGACAAGTTTGATCTCTGTTGAAGCATTTCACACTTAATATTCCTCCTCCTTATCTCTGTCATTTTTGCAATTCTTTTTCGCTTCTCTGGAGAAGCTTCTGTACACCCAGGTGGAATAGGATCCAACAGGAGAGCTGTCTAATCTTAGCAGAAAGATGGCACAAGAAACTGACACCTGTGAATGGGATTACTGTTTGCAGTCACTCCAGAGATTGAGTCAGTTAATTAGCCATATGCTATTTTACAGCTTACTACTCACCTGATACTGGCACATTTCCTCAACATGGTGGAATTAAGAGCAGAACATCCATCCCATGATCAGAACCCTTTGATTTTGTTAGAACAAGGTTGCATTTAGTTAAAAAACTGAGTCTAAATTCTCCAAACTTGATTTGAATATTGGTTGAACTTTGCTGAATATCTCGCCACAGTGGGATAAAAAACTTTGAGATAGTCTGTGTGGTGTACCCTCCTGGCTGAGGATGTGTTAAGTGGCACTATATTGTATAAGTCTGTAATTCCTGTTAGTTTAGAGAAAGAGAAACTACAAAAAGCCCCAGTGAGTTTTATAAACTTGAGGAAAAATAGTTGCAAGTCTTTCCCAGTCATGCCTGATTAATAATATGAAGCTTATTTTTTTCCCTTTACATTAGTGTAACATTCAGTTTGTTGCCTTAAATCCCACAGGGTGTAGGAGGACAGCCAATACTGTGTCATTCAGTGTGATTTTAATTTTTTGTGTTAATTGTGACAAAAAAATAGTTTTCTTGTATGTGGTTTTATGGGAGTCAGTAAGTCCTATGCATGTTGAGATTTACATATTATTTGCATGTTTCCCTACAGAAGGCTTTTTCTGCTTTTCCAAAACTAAGTAGAACATTTGTTCTCTGTTCTTAGGCACCTCTCACATCTAGAAAACTTTAAGATGTGATAAGCTGGCCTTAAAAGAGCTGACTGGTCTAGGCTACAGCTTTTGAGAGTATCAAAGATCTAATAGGTAGACTACTTGATAGTGCAATAATAGTAATTGGAGTGAAACGTAGAGGAAAGTGTAGTGTTTCATCCAGTTCAGGGGTTCTTCTGCACACACCTTATATCAGACATTTCATAATCAAAGGATCTCAAACAGCTGAAACTTCCTCTGATGTGAAAGAGAAGAAGGAATAGCAGAAATGATGGTAACTCCCAGACAATACTAAATTTACCATGATTTTGAATACTAAGAAAAAGCTTTTTTGTGCTGTGAAGCAAAATAATGAACAAATCTATAGACAAGCCCCTTCGTGAGATAAATTGTATCTTTGAGCATTATGTTTCAATTTTTCTTGTTTACATGAATCATTTCAAGAAGCCAAGGTAATGACATCCCTGAAAATTTGCTTTAAGAGTTGTTTTTATTCAGTGTCCTGCAGCTGTGAAATTAGATTTAAAGGTATGCTTGAATCTCTTTCCTCTTTCCAGTTGAATTTGACAGAAAAATACTCTCTGTGATTCTGCTAATTTGAAATCCAAAATTCATCTTCTGTGTTATACAGCAGCTGTTTATTTGGCATGTGGTCCTGACAGAGCCATGTCACTTGGGCTCCCAGGTCTCACAACAACAGGGAATACTAGTGAAGAGTAACAACATTCTATTTAAGTTTTTGTTCCAGTACTTCAGTGTTGAAAACACACCCCATGGAAATCCAACAGCTGTCAAATGAAAATTATTTTAAGAATTAATTTTAAAATTGGGATTTTATTTCTAGTTTGTTACTATGCAGAGTTGTGCATATTATCCAAATAATAACAGAAGTTCAGGAAAACTAGTATTCTTGTGCAGCTGAGATGTTATGGTTGGGCTGATGTGCTGCTTCTTAGGTTATTGAAGTAACCAACACTTAAGTCAGTGACTTAAACTCTGGTGTTAAACCTTGCCTTCTGCTTTGACAGAACTTTTTGGTCCTCTTGCATAGCTACTTGCCCCTTTTTTATTATTTTTTTAGGATACAGGATATTTACTGAAGCAAAAGAGCTACTCTTTGTCATGTTGGAAAGGTCCCTTCCAACCCAAACTATTCTGTGATTCTATGTTCAGCAGATATTTCTATCAGCTTAATTAATGAGGCTTTAAATGTCTGCAGAAGGAAGACTGACTCATGCTATTTAGGATTAAATCAATTTCAGATGGAAAAATGGTGCAAGATCAAAGCTGCATTACAAAAGGGAGACTGTAGACTTTCCTGATAAAGTCTTGTCTCTGCTGCATCATGTGAATTCAGACATAGCTGTAGAGGTCTAAAGAGGCTGCCCTGCCTGCCTTTTGGAAGAGGAAGGGGGCTTCAGTGTTATCAGAGGACTTTGAGTTCTGCCAGTGTTGAGAAACTTAATTTTGAGTTGAGTATATAGCTAGATGTCTAAACTTATCATGCCCTAAAACTTTGTACCTTTCTGCTTCACCTGAACTTTATGGTATTAGAACTTCTTCTAAGAACTGAAGACAAAATAGAATGAAGAAACACCAAGCAAAGGATTTGTAGCCTGAATAAGAACCTGCTAATGTGCCTGCGATTGTTGTATTTCAGATTCAGTGCAAGACTGCCCACGGAACTGTCATGGGAATGGCGAGTGTGTATCAGGTGTTTGCCACTGCTTTCCAGGATTTCATGGAGCAGATTGTGCTAAAGGTATCAATTTCCCTATGTTTACAAATAACCTCAGTGTGTGCTTGTGAAGTATGTGTCTATGGTGCCTGCTAGTTAGCATGAGTCCAAGCTAAATTCCAATAGATCAATATGCATGTTTTTCCTTGGATCTCTTGGTTAAATATGATCAAGGGGAAGTATTGCTATATTGCTGATGAGCTTACATAACCACACCTTTTTTCCTGTCAAAAATAGCAGGCAGAAATGGCAGAAAAGAAGTATTTTCTGTAAAAGTGGGTGAATTACCGTTACTGCTTTCTGATAATTAACTGCTCTGCTGCAGAAGACTGATTATTTTCATTGATAGCATATAACATATGTTCTGGCTTGGCTGAGCCTTACTTCTAGTACATAGCATCTTTCTTGCATATAAAATTACTCTTTGACCAGAGGAAGTTTTCCTTTTTTAGGAAAATAAGTAAGTCTTAGAATAATTTTTTTTCCTAAATGTTGATTTTCAGTTTTAACAAGTAAAATGGGAGGTACATGTTTATCAAGAATTAAGCAGAAATCTAAGATAGCTGTGGATTAGCAGTATGTGTTTACTAAGCTTTTCTGAGAATTTGGGATAGCTGTCATAGAGAAAACAGGGGGACCTCTTTAGCTTATAGCACTAGTATCTGAGATGTTGTCAAAAAAAAGACTCGTTTGTGTTCCCTGATGTTCCTGATCACAGTCATAACATGTTACAGTTTGCTTCCTTCCTTCATAGTTTGTGGGAGATTTAGACACACCATCAGTGTCCCGTGCCTAGACTTGTTTTCCCCAGGGTTAGGGTTGTTAATGTTAAAACAGAGAAGGGCTGGAGTTTGAAAACTTTTTGAAATACCCCAAAATTTCATAGGCTCCTGCTCTTATCCTGAGGACAGTTTGTTGTGCCCCACCCCTTTCACTGGTGTATCAGGGTGGCATCCAGCAAGCTCTTGCATGTCTGTGAGATACTCCTTGAGTAGCTTTTACAGTTGTACTGGAGCTATTAATTTCTATTTTGTGTCTCCATATGACTCTTGAAGGAGGAAATATAGAATGCTTTGAGTTGGAAGGAACCTTCAAAGGCCATCTAGTCCAAAACCCCTGCAGTGAGCAGAGACATCCTACACTAGATCAAGCTGCTCAGAGCCTCAGCAAGCCTGGCATTGAATGCCTTCAGGGATGGAGCCTCCAGCACCTCTCTCGGCAGCCCTTGCCAGTGCCTCACTACCCTCATGAGGAAGAGCTTCTTCCTAATGTCTCACCTAACCCTGCCCTGCTCTAGTTTCAAACCACTGCCACTTGTCCTGTTGCTCCATGCCCTGGCAAATAGTCCCTACCCAGCTTTCCTGTAGCCAGTACAGAGAAAAGAAAAAGCCCCCATGGGCCTTGGAAAGTTAATGATGTTACATCAGTGCTAGCCCTACTTCTTTCAAAGAACGTTTCAAATACAATGTGTGTTTAAGTGAAAAATAAAGACACTTAGCAAGTATATAGAGCAGATATCTGTATATTATCAAGTAACTGATGTGATAATGTGTGCTATAAATACACAGGGACATCTCTGTGCATTTCCATGGTGCTTATCTGTGAAAGTGTGTTTGCAGTGACTGTGTGCTCCACTGCTGCTCCTCACACACACATGGCCCATTTGTTCTGAGCTGTGGAGTGGTCCTGCATTCTGTACCAAACCTCTGCCCAACACTGTATTCTTTGTTCATGCTAGAAAATACTTCATTTGGGCTGTCAGATAAACAGATATTTTTATAGGGTAGTTGTCAACTGTATCCATCAGACTTCTCCTACCCATCAGTGCATTCCCTCTGCTCCCTGCTTTGTCCTTTGTGTCTTGTCTCCTTCCCCTCAAAAGCAGAAATGGCTTCTTGGAAGCTTCTTTCAACTCTCTTAGTGTTTACTTGTCAGTCATCATGCTGTTTCTAAAGAAGAAAGAGGCTTGAAAACCACATGGAATGACAAAATGGGGGTGTTGACAGCATTCTTGTGGTTCAGATCAAGCACATAGCTACACATCTAGATACAGAGTGATGTGCCCAGAAGCTGCAGCTGGAGGTGGGGTGTGAGGGCTGTGTGCCTTACCTATTTCACAGGCACACTCCTCCTTATTCTCTGCTTCTCAGATTTCTCTGCTTATTTGAATGCTGATTGCATGTTAGAGCAGTTTCAGGAAACAGAAATCCAAATTGGGATTGCATGCATGGTAAAACACAGTGAAGTGAGCATATTATATGTATGGGAACATGTTTAATGTACATTTACTCTAAAGTTAAATTTCTATTCAGGCTGCCTACAGTATCTGATGGTTTTATTATTATTTCCCTAGGAACATGCCCTTCCATGTTTCAGTTCTCCACTGTAAAATAATTCGAGATGAGATTCAAGTAGAGAAATGTGGAGAAAAAGTGAACAAGCTTCTCAGATGGGTTTTAGAACATGATTTGTGCAATAACTCAGCAGTCTAAGAGTTTCCCCTTGGGTAAAAACCAGGTTTGATAGATCTGAAGCACAATCCTGTATAGTGGCAAGTCCTGGGTTACAGGGCTGATCTCACAGGCATCAGGGAGAGTGGGTCTTGAGGGGAGTCACCTGCTGAGGCTTTGCAGATAGGCCACAGCTACTCCCTCACTTACCATGGAAATCTGTGACATAGTACCAGTTTGACTTCAGGTTCCTTAGTTCCAGAGAAATACCATAAAGATCATTAGAGATTAATTTTTGGCCCAATCCCCAGCATGAAATACATTTTCATACTTTGATTGCAGTGGAGGGAAATTTCATTCACTCTTACCAAGTACTTAGGTGTTCCATTTCTATCCTCATCTGTAGAAATAACTAAGGTAGGCAGTATCAACAGGTTTACTCCATCCTTGTTCAGGTAATATTCCCCTTGAAATAATTTGGAATTTAACTTCAGTAAGATTTCCATCTAACATAACTAAAAAAAAAAAGTAATGATGGATTTTAATCTTATGTGGATAAAATATGGCATATAAAGAAAAAGGGAGTCTGATAATCAAAAGCTAATTCAGTGGGTGGAGATGTCTCCTGATAAAGAAAATGGGGCCGGTCAGAGCCAGTGAAAGATTGCTGTAGATTGAACTCCACTGTGAGTAGCCTCTTGTGCACAATCAGCTGTAGGAGTCAGAAATGATGCTATAGCCAGTGATTGATCAGAGTCAGCCATGCAGTTCTGATTTGTTATTTTGGTGTGTTGTCACTTTTTTATATTCATCTTTGTTTTTCTGTGACCTCTCTGACATAAACACCTTTATATAGTGAGACGTCCTCCTTACTTAGTGTTCCCACTGTTAATGTCTGATAGTAGTTTGCTCTTTCAGCTGCCAAGGTCTATGGTAAAACCAAAAGCAGGTATACTTTGTCATGTCCTGTTCCTCACTGCTTTTAGAGTTTAGTGTTACGATGAGTTGGGATCTTCTAAGTGGCTCAGAGTTGGTTGTAAATTTTATTTCATCTCATAATAATTTTGAAGGGCATACAACTCTTCCACTCCTTTAACAACAATACTCCCAAAGCCACTGCCATATTCTGTTTCACAAATGTGTTCAGACACCCTTCCCCCCCTTTTAATTTTGCATTTTAAAGTACTAGGATTTGCATCATAACCATATTTAGCTGATCTGAGAAGGTTCAAAAGTGTACTGTCACCTGGGATTTCAACATTGCCATGGTGAGCACAGCCCATTTGGAGGTGGTGTCCAGTCAATAGAAGGAAGAAACTTGGCTCAAGTAGCTCGTGTTTGTTACCATGAAGCTGCCATTTTGGAGGTGTTTTTAGTTAATTATGCAATGTGATAAGAAACATGTTTAGTATTTTAATCTAAATGGATTGAAAGGTTTTTGATTTCTTTTTTTTTAAACCAGAAATTTGTGCCATGTTTAATTGGTTGACTTTTTAATCTGATTTTAAGAAGTCTAATGATTCAGATTTATGTTGTACTCAGTTTCTTTTCCTGTGGGTTTTTCATTATTTTATTTTCATTCTGTTTGTTTTTGGCTTACTGGCAAAGGACGGCGCCACTTTAATAAGTATAAAAAGAAGGGTAGGTTTTTTTAAATTTCTTTTTATTTCTTTTGCAGCATCTGTTTAGTTTTAAATAGTTACTGAGCTGTAGTCTATCTCTTTTTAAATTTATTCTAATGGAATTGCTGTTTCTCACGATTGCCCACAATACAATGAGAGTTCCTACTACTGCCATTTTCTTTGTTGTCTGTACTGTTAATGTCTGTATAAAACTGTAAAAAGCAGCCCATGATTAGGTAAGTAAGGTATAATTGCTAGAAGTAGCAACTCTTGCTTTTTCTCAGACACTCACATTCCAGTTGATGAGACTCTTCTGGCTCTGAGGTTATTCGGAGAGATGTTGCTTGGGCAATGGTGCATAAAATAATGTGTTTTCATCCAATGAATACTCTGATTGAAACTATTCTCTTACTGCTGTGTCCAGAGTGCTCCCAGTGGCACAAGAGGTTATGGGAGTGATTGTGGTGGGGAAAACATGAATTTTGGAGTGCATTTTGATGAATAATTCAGTGCTCAGTTCATTACTGTAGAGCGTGTGGTCCACATGATTGGTGTCCCATGTATGCTGGTAATGTATAGGAGCTGGTATTTCCTATCTGAGTGAATAAGGAAAACAAGATTGGTCTTCATAACTGAACTACAAATTTTAGGAACTGAAAGCCGTGCAAGTAGGCTCTGAAGGGGAAGGTGAGGGGTGGAACTGAATATCTTTCTCCTTTGCCTGTCCTGTACATTTTAGTGGCCTGAAGGAAAAGATGTGACATGGGGTGAGGCAGCACTCAGGGTCTTCCATGGCACAGCCAAACTGCTGAATGTGTCCTGAACTACTCAAATGAATCTCTGCATATTCAGGATATTACAGATTATGGATCAGACATGTGAAGAACATTGCATGCACATGATGGTGCCCAAAGCAGGTTGGTTTGGCAGAGAAAGGAGTTGGAAAAAAACAATAGTATAGGAAAACTGTCATTTTTATAGTACTTGAAAGAAATTGTCGTGAGTACTTGTTAAAGTTAATCTACTGTGGTTAGTGCTTCACAAGCAAATCGAATAAATAAAACCAGCACCTGTCTCCAGGAATTACCATCTCCACACAAGCTGAAGGCAATAAACAGGAGTCAACTGATGGATGTGAAGACAAAGAAAAAATGTGGTTGTGTTATAAACACTGGAAGTGTTGCTGTCATCAGTGTGGGGGAACTCTGGGCAGATAGATAACATCATGTGAGTAGTGGAGGGCAAGTGAAGCCTCCAGAGACAGACCATGGGAAAGAACTCAGGAAAGCTTTTTTTAAATTTGGTCTTCAAGAACTCCTGGGAGGTTGAAGTCAGAATTCTAGCAGTGAACACTCTGGTGTGAAGCAAGTGTGTAGATGATACAGGAGCATGAAGTCCCCGTCCCATGTGATAAGGAGGAAAGGACCTAACCTGTAAAGAAAGAGCCCCATAGCTGAAGGTCAGATTAACCACACAAGTTTTGCAGCACTGTTGCACACAGATGAGACTGAATTTGCCAACACTGGAGAAAAAGGTGCTGCTTTAATGTAGATTTCATTTCTTGAAAGCTAGGGCAAGAATTCTAGCAGAGAGATGTGATGCACAACAAATCTGCAGGACTTTGTCAAAGCCTGAAGTTGAGATGAAAAAACAGATGAGTCAAAAATAATGTCCAGATTACCAGCCTTAGTGAAAAGTAGAGCACTGGTGTCCTCCAGTGTGATGTAGAGCAAGAGGGAGGGCTGAGAAGTACTGGGTTAGAGAGAAAAAAGGAAATGGGGAAATAGCAATTTGATTGGCAAGCCTTTTATGTGTTCAGAGTCATTGCATGTCTTACCACATAAGCCCACTTTTTTCCTTTTGTGAGTGCAGTGTTTCTTTGGCAATTCTGCATTCATGACTTGTCACCCACACACATCTTAACATCCTTTCTTGCAGTTGACAAAATTCAGCACGTTCAGCTCCTCTCCTCACGCTGCTGTCTGGGTGGGTTTGGTTTTGGGTGGTGTGTGTTTGTGTGTGTGTATGTGTGCCAACTTCTGCATGTGCTGCAGCAGCAGCTCAGCCCGAGCCTGTCATTCAAATCCTCTCTCACAGTGGGTGGAAGCATCGTTTTGATTCTTGAACAGACAAGGCTGTCTCTGGGAGTATTCCTCTCCAGCAGTTTCCACCTCTCTGACTCAGTACTTTAAAACGCCTTTGTTGTAAATTTTTCTTCTTGTTTTCCTAATCTCATATTTTATTAGCAGTCCTTTTTCATTTCTAGCAAACTGATCATGTCCTCACTTGCCTTCCTTTCTGTGTCCAGGGCAGTGCTTGCCTGTCTGACCTCAGTATTCTGAGTTTTACAGAAGGGCGATATGCTCTGAAAAGGGTTTTGTGCCATTAACTGTGCTGAAAATAATTACAGAATAAATAAATGGACATGTAACCTATTTTGACAATGATTGACAGTCATTGCTGTCTATCAGTTGCGAGCTTGCCTGCATGAAATGAAATAGAAACTTTGATCCAGTGTCAGGTAGACAAGTAGAGCCAACGCAAAATTCACCACTCTCATTCTTTCTAATTGGCAATTTAAGCAGGAGCCAAGAACTGAAGGGGTCACAGGCTGAATTCTTTCCGATTGTTAACAATCCTGGCTCCAAAAGGGGTTCAGGGCACACAGTCAGTAGTGTGACTGGGAGCACAATACAAGAACCATGGTTTCTAGTCTGCAACTTTCCTCATCAATCCTTCTGAACTCTGATGGAGATTGGAGGTAAAAACAGGGGCCTGGAGAGTCTGGACTCCTGAATTCTCCAACAGGTAACTGTTAAATTTCTATTACAACACAAGTCATTTAACATCCTTACTTGGCATTAGTCTTCAAAAACATATATCTGTCCCTGTAGTTTGTTGTAGATGAAATGTGAGGATGAGCAGATCTTTGTAAGGCGTGTGCTGTGAGTAACAGGATGGTGACATGAATGCTTGAGTAACCCCCTGTCTCTGCCAGGCTAGAAGCTGGTGCTTCGTATTCTCTGAAATCTATGTAAGGGAATAGAAGGTTGAAATCTGACCCAGGAACTTCTTTCAGCATTATATTTGAGAAAACTGGTGATCTCATTGTTTAGAAGCACATCCTTCTCTTTGTTATGTCTTTCCAATGCAGTGAAAACACACTCAAACCGGAACCAAGTTCTTTTGGTATTAGGGAGTTAACTTTTGCTGATGTCCAAGGTGGAAAGTGTATGGAAACACAGTAAAGTCTCATTAATGGATTTTTCTTCAGCAGCATTATAGCAATATTACTTATTAGAAACCACATGCATTCATTTGATCTCTCACAGCTGCTTTTGAAGGCTGCTCTTCCCTTCTCATACACATGCAGCAATGGCACATCTATTTGCACAAATATTTTCTCTTTCAGTGGGATTCCAATAAATAAAATAATTCAAAAGATTCCCTGTGCAGCAAGGAGGTGAAGATGCACACAAATACAGCAGGATGCACATTGCTTTGCAGCTTATGTTCTGCCAAGCCAAAAATCTTTCTTCCAATCTTATAATCCCTCCATTGTTGGCTCTCTATTCTAATGATGTTCTGCTGAGCTGAATTGTGCTCACTGTGATGTATGCTTTGTAATTTGTTTTTGTGTTTAATTGGTTGGCTTATTTAATTGTGTTGCAAGCTACATTTTGTTTTTAGATTCCATTTTCTCCACGGAGTTGTAGTAGCATTTGTTTATTTCATTAGGGTCTAAGAGTTTGTCATTGCAGTTGTGTCGAGATCATCTTGGAGTCCTTACAGTGATTGTAAATGTCATTGAAGCAGCTATGATTAAGTAATATTGTAAATCACATTATAGAAATGCAGCTCTTAAAAAACCCTTAAACATTTGCCATCCCTGAGTAACAGAATCAGTCCTGAATCGCAGGGCTGAAATCAGATTTCAGTATGTGTGGGTTTTTTTCACACCTACGTTACATCTTGGCTCAAACCTGTAATTTACATCTCCTATATTTAAACCCTATTGGAAGAAGATTAAATTCAGTTAGCTGATGTCTCTCCCTTTGCTTTCTCAAACAAACAAACAAAAAAATCTAATGTAGAAAAATCTTTGCTGCTAATGTGGAACCTTGCAGTTAATCATATTATGATTTAAACCTTTTCTGCTAAATTTAATAAGGCAAATAATAGTAACTGAAATGAGAGCAAAGCAGTCTGGGTTTTGAATACCCTGAATACTCCTGCACTGCTGCTTAGCCAGAACTAAACCAGTACCAGTGAACTGATGGTTTTAATGCCATTCACTGGGATCGGTATAAAATCACAACAAAAATTTGAAGTGTTTCACATTTTCATTCCTTTTTCTAGATACATGAATGCCTTCATACTCTTAGTGCTGCTCTGTTGTGAGTCATAACACATACCTTTGGTATTTGGTGTTTTCCCCTTATTGCTGCTCTTTGTGAGCTTGAAGTTCTATATGTCTTGCTTCTCACTGGTTCTTTCCATGGAAATAGCTCCTGAAACTTCTGAAATAGGTTTGTTTTCCCTTCTTTCCCAGTGATGAAGTTATGAAGATATAGAAATGCAGACCTACATGCTTGTCTATGACAGTAGCTGATTTTAACATCTGTTTCTTTCCATCTCTTGGTAAAAAGTAGTATTCCTTTCTCTGTTTGTTCCAGTATCAACTTCACTGCTTAGATCTAAAGCAGGAATTCTGTAGTTTGTGTTCTGTTTTAACCAATTGCCACAGGAAAATAGCTTGAATTTGCAAGGCAATGTTTTCAGGACATTTTCATCTAGCATCTGCACTTTCCTACAATCCAAATGATCATGCATAGAATTGCAAGGAATTCTTCTCTCTCTGTTTTACTGCCTTTATTTTCAATGGAACAAAATCCATGGTCACATTTTCCTGCAGTAAACCAGAACCAGTGCAGGGTGAGCTCCTGAAGTAAGTTGTAGAACTTGCCGATGGATTGCATGAGAAAACATGATCATATTTCTTACATACATTTTTTTTTTCTTATGGTTGCAAGCAAAGCAGTTATCTACTGCTTTAGATACTTGGTGGAATGGCAGAGGAGGGAGCAGCAAATTTTATCTTTTTGACAGACAAGGTCACACTGAAAGCAACGAGAAAAACTATGACCATCAAAAACTTACTTTTGATAAATTTTGGCCTAAGCAAAAGTTTGCTGAGTGTTCAGAAGAATGTAAATATTCATTGAGCAGTTAATGCTTTTCATTCACTCCTATAAAACTCCTGCCATTTTTTTTGTAGAACAGTTTAAGTACTTATCGATTTAGAACTTCTATAACTCCCAAAATGGAGGCATACCCATATCTCTTCAGGTATTTTAAATGAATTGAATTAATCATAGGCTTAAAAGTCTCTAGTGATCTCCATTAACTTTCCTGGGTTTAATTAAAACATCTGTGCGCTTTTAATTTATCGATTCATCCAACTCATATGTCATGTTTTTAACACACCCCAGCATGCTCTGCATCATTTTTAACCCGATTTCCACTTAACTAAAGCAATTAAATTCACCCCGGATTAATTAAAGCATCCATACTTTAGTGCTTAAGTCAGCGTGTGCTGCTTTCCCCAAATGGGTTCTGAATGTCAGAGATTTGACACACCTGATAGGTTTTTTGTCCTTCTGGAAATTCTTCTGTGAATCTCTTTCTTGCTTACTAATGTGGGGTTTGACAGAGCTAGACAGAGGAGCTGGGTATGGCTCAGCTCCAGGTGGCTGCAGCAGAGGTTGCAGAGCATCAGTGCTGGAAAGGCCATACATTCCATTCTAATATTGACCTGGTGCATGCTAGTATAGACCAAACTACTCTTAATTCGTTCAAATTGTGTGTGTCAAACAGTCTCCTGAAGTAACTAATAAAACATATGATGTCAGGAACACTTAATTGTTAATTCTTCTGCTTTTGGATCAATTTCTCTGACTTCTCTGACAAACACAAGGTCTTAGAGCAAGCTAGAAGATGTTCCACGTCTTGCTGTTTATCACTGTTCATTTCAGCCTGACAGAAGATAGTGATCAGTGCTGGTATGTGATATGCAGTTGTCTTTATGCAACCTATCTGTCATCGTTCCATTCTGTAAAATGGCCAGCTCTGTCCTAGAATCCATCCACTCGACCTAGGGAAAATAAGTTGTCCTACATGACAAGAACTCTAGAGGACTCTTGGCTTCTTAGCACATTAATTGAAGCCACCTGGATGTAAAATTGTAGTGGGTTGATCTCACTCTGTAGCAACATGGTCTAGTGAATAAGCTTAGCAGACCTCTTTTCAGGCTGCCTGCTCCTGTTTTTCATGGAAGAGCAGTTTGATTCTCTCTCTATCCTTCACTTAGGACAGCCTAGAAAACCACAGCAGAAACATTAATGAAAAGCTATTTATTACAGCAGTGACAGGTCAGCTTCTTATAACCTACTCTTGCTTTCATTCTTGCTTATGCCTTCCTCCTGCAATCTTACTGACATGGCAGTCTTAGAAATGCCAAAATCTAACCAAAAACCTTTGTGATTTTTCTTAAAGTGATGTTCCTGTTACATGGTTTGTAGAACAACCCCAGTAGAGGTTGTACATTAAATGCTGTGGCTTTAGGTTGTAAGTGTGTTAAACACTGCATTCATTTCATCCCTAAGGTTAAGTGGCAGATTCTATAATTTTTCCAAAGTCAGTTCTGGCATCACTAACATCTTGGCAATGCACACAGCAGTAGCAGACCAATGAAAGTAGATTGTTCTTCAACTTACATTCAAGCTTCAGAAGGATTGAATAAACTGATGAACCATAGCAAGACCTCTGACCTGGTAGAAGCATGAAGAGAGGAATGAAAAGCTGTCACATGGCCTTCAGCTTTACTTAATACCTAAAGAGTGGAGGTGGTCCTGGTTTAATCCCTTTCTTTATGGCTGCCTGTATGACTTACAGCAGCAACAGGTATATTTAGGTAGGGAAAAGCTGTACAAGTTGCTGCTGGTTCAGCACGTACCATAGAAAAGTGCTACATGATGATGTACAAAAACAGGTAAAACAGGCTGTCTTAGAGTTTGTGTTTTAATTCAATGCACTTGGTTTAGTAAATGTTATCCTGAAACCAGCTGCAAAAAGCAATATTGGCAGAACTTTAGCATAAACTTTTTCACTGACCTCATTAAAGCACCTGTCACAACATACATCATGTCTGAAACCAGAAAGTTGCTGATGGAAATAATTTAATTCTGATTTTTGCTCATTTTTGGAATGAGGGAAAAAGTCTGATCCAGACTTGATAAGAGAGAACACTAGGAATGAAGCAGAATCAAGGAATAGTAAGGCCTTTAAACAGAGGAAGGCATAGAAAAAATTATACTGATTTTGTTAGTATTTTACTATAGAAAAAATAAGCTAAAAAGTTTTATGCAAGCAACATGTCCCATTCACCCATAGTTCTAATTGAAATAGCTCTTTGCACTCTTAAATTTAGCTAACATCTTAGTTTAAAAAATGGAATGTTTTGGTTTGGGGGAGTTTTTTTGGATTTTTTTTTTTTTTTCATTTCAGATGAGAAAATTCTTGAAAATAATTTATCCTGAAATGTGTTTTATTTTGCAGCAGATCAATGGGACAACTAAGTTTAATAAGGATTACAGGAATGAACAGTGGAGAAGTTGTGTAACTGGGCTATCACACATTTCTCTGTAGGAAATCAATTACTTGGGTTCTCCTTGATCATTCCAGTTAAAGGGGTAATAGAAGCAAGAAGACATCAGGACCTTTTAATGATTGCTAGTTGCTTTTGAGTATATTTTTGGCACTGTAGAACTAGCAGTTAGTTTATAATTACTTTGAAGGGTGAAAAGACAGAGAAATACATTTATGGTTTATCAAAACTGCTTCCAAGAGTTGGAAGTGTACCTTTCCTCAAAGATTCACTTCATTACTCCCACTTTCTGTTCTTCCTCTGTTATTTTTCCATTTCTCTGGCTGGTGACCACACATTCAGTCTTTGGCAGGCATGTGAGTTTGCAGATTGTTGTGTTGACGTGGGAGACGTGAGCACGGAGGAGTGTGACTATGCACATTTATGTGCAACTGGCTTTTAATAAACCACTTGTTTCTTTCCATCACTCTGTATATGTATAACATCTGATTTCTGGCAACCAAGACCTGATGACTACCTTTATTATTCATAGGCTTCATTTCATTTGCATAAATGAATATTTGCTCAGAGTGTGTCTCACCCCCTTAGTATTACAAGAGGGAGGGACAAGGGTTAATGGTGCTTTCTTGCCAACGCACACCGTGTGAAAGCAGTCACTTGGGATTTGGTAAAACAAGGATCAGCAGGGACATTGGTGGCAAGGTGCAGCTGTAGACAAAATCTTGTTTTATTCCTGTATCTAAGATTTTACACTGAAAAAAAAAAATCAAGTCAAAGAGTCTAAAAAAGTTGGGAATATTGCCTTTAAAAAGTTGTTACGGGAAAAGAAAGATGCTATATAGTAAGATGTTCTGGATACTGAGTGTTTCATGTCTGTGTAAATTGGATGTTAGCTTATTAGTTATCCTAAATATCTTCNGAGGACAGGCTGAAGGAGTTGGGGTTGTTCAGCCTGGAGAAGAGAAGGCTCAGAGGGGACCTCATAGTAACTTCTCAGTACCTGAGGGGGTCCTACAGAAAGGCAGGGGAAGGAATTTTTAACATAATATCGGATGGGAGGACTAGAAACAATGGATATAAATTAGAGGGGGATAGATTTAGACTAGACATAAGAAAGAAATTCTTTACAGTGAGGGTGGTGAAATACTGGAACAGGTTGCCCAGGGAGGTTGTGGATGCCCCATCTCTGGAGGTGTTCAAGACTAGGCTGGACAGGGCACTGGGCAGCCTGGTCTAGTGGGAGGTGTCCCTGCCTATGGCAGGGGGGTTGGAACTCGATGATCTTTGAGGTCCCTTCCAACCCAGACTATTCTATGATTCTATGTTCTGGATACTGAGTGTTTCATGTCTGTGTAAATTGGATGTTAGCTTATTAGTTATCCTAAATATCTTCAGCAGTCTGTATAGAGTAGCAGTTGTATCCTCAGAATCCCCTTCACACATGTGCTTTATTAAATAGCAATGAAATTATAGCTGTAGGAAACGAAGACCTGAACTGCTACAAATTAAATTAGAAATTTTTTTTCACCATTAAATTAACAAATGTCAAAATGTTTATATAGTTATGTGGACTTTAGGTCACATTTCCATGAATACATGTATGACCCCCTGTGCTGTTATTCTTTGGTTCAATTTTGCAGCTGCCTGCCCGGTCCTGTGTAGTGGCAATGGTCAATACTCCAAAGGCACCTGCTTGTGCTACAGTGGCTGGAAAGGTCCCGAATGTGATGTACCCATCAGCCAGTGTTTTGACCCTTCATGTGGAGGTCATGGTTCCTGCATTGAAGGGAACTGTGTCTGTTCTGTTGGCTATAAAGGAGAAAACTGTGAAGAAGGTAGGACGTTTTCTTTCTATGTTGTGAGTTTGTTTTTTGGAGTTGGGATAAGTTTAATGAGTAGGAAAAAAGGGAAGAACAGAATTGAAAATTCAAATTTAACACTGCTGTAGAGAGGGGTAGAAATGTAGTCTAACTCCATTTTAATCATCTATCAAAGTTCAGACAAAACTTTTAGTCTTCTGGAACATTGTTTTGAAGTATGAAGCATGTCTGACGTAAGTAAACCTGAATAATTGCTTTGTTGAAGAGTGAAGATAAATGTGTCCTTACGGATTATATTTATAGAACAATTTAGATGTGAAACACAGAGGAAAAAGGAGGAGTGGTACACAAAATTGTATAGCTGCAGCTCCACACAAAGCAAGCATATCAGTCACTATTAAGACAGAAAGTGAAGAAACACGTTTGCAAGGCTTAGGTATCCATGTGACTTACAGCCTAGCTTAGTTGCTCCTGTTAGTCTCAGTCATGTGGGACTAAAGAAAGACAGATGATACACACAAGTGATGTACATTGTCAGACAGCAGAGTTTTGGGAAGGTGAATTAGTATGTAAGGTAAAAGGATATACATTGTTTAATTAATAGTGTGCTTGGAAACATACGTTTTTTTCTTAGTTAAATGGTTAGCAATGGCTAGAGGTATTGACTGTATTGTAAGGTGCCAATAATGTTACAAGAAAGGTTAAAATAGGCTTCTGCATACATCATCAGGCAATATGTGAGTCAATAAATTAATCACAATTAAATAAAAAAGTCACTATCATATTTCTATTCAGAAATCCCACTTGTTCCATATGTATTTCTCACATATCACCATTCTGTGATTCTCTCAAGACCCAGAGGAAAGGAGTGTAACATGAAGTATCATGTCTCTAGTTAACTGGTAAATCTGACCTGATTTAAAGCTTTGGCATTAATTAAAGTTCTACCCTTCTGATGTTGGAATGGTACATATATATAAACCTATACTTATATCTAGTATATGAAATCTCCTTTATTGATTTAAACTTTCAAAAGAAATGGTAAAAGCTGATTCATTCACCATTTCCCACTAGGACATTGAATTACAACAAGTGGGTCAGCATTTTGGTTTTTTTTCTTCCTGTTAGCTTTTTCTTTCTTATTCATCACAGTCATATTGTTGGAACAATTTGCCTGAAATGAAAATGGCACCAGAATCAATATTTGTGATGCACAGTTTTTGCAGCATAAACATTGTTATTGTATTAACAAATTTGCACACAAGATGAAGTGGCATATTTGTCAGCTTTCATTCTTTCTGGGTTGGGGGGAGACAAGCAAAATTGCCAAATTAGGTTAAGTTAAGGGAGGTTTTCTTGTCAGCTTCATGGCGGAGTAATTTTTCAATGACATTTCATAAGTGTAATTCATGGCTCTTTGGGGGTTTTATGGTACATATTGTTCAGAAACCTCCTTGACCTCCTTTTTTGCCCTTAGGGATATAAATTGCTTTCAGTACCTTTTTTGTCAAATCTACAGAGGGCCTGCTACTAAATGAGCTCTAATGATCTGAGCTGCCAGGGGGCTCTGAGGTCCAAGACTAACATACTTGCTAAGGCGCATTCTCCTTTGTTTAAACACCAGAGAAGCTCCATTTATAAATCCTTATTAAATACCTCTGCAAACCCTTCTAAAGACTTGGGGCTAGAACCTTTGCAGCAGAAATCAGTGAATTCTAGTGCAGGTAAGCACATTATGCTAACTATAGCAGCTGAGGATCTGGCTCGAGATGATAACTCTAAGTGTGTGTGTTAAAAGAGAATAAGTCCTGAGTTCAAAGTAAAATCTCTCTTTAGTTTAAACTTTAAAAGCTATTACCTGCCTGTATGATAGAACAAAACATCGATTTATCTGGATAGAGGGACAAAAGGGTTTAGTGTATTATTCTGTAAAACAATGGAGATGAGGGGTTTAGGGGTATTGATAGGCTTAGTCTGTGGAAATAAGTTTCAGTGCAGGGATACTGGAATTCTGGGTTGAGGAATGACAATTTATGCAGCATGAGATGGTGGTTTTCCTACATTCCACATTTCTTTGATGAATACTTATATTTGATAAGGAAAATGATACATTTCTGAAATTGAAAGTGCATTGGGACTCATCAGTATCTTGCAGTATTTAGCTCTTCCACCCCATGCAGTGTTATACACAACTTTTGTGGTGGTTTAGACCAAGAGAAGATGACAAGGAGCCAACTCCTTTGCTCCCTCAGCTTGTGTCCTGTTCATGGTGGAACAGGATGGAGTTACCCATGGGTCAGTTATGGTCAGCTGGCTGGGCCCCCCCTTGGGGTCAACTCTCAATCACTCCCCCTTGTTGCCACTGCAACAAGCATGAGATCTGGCCTGTCAGCAGCAAACTGGCCCTGCCTTGCCCCACACCAGTACATTTTCCACTAAAATAGCATCATCTAAAAAGAAACTAGAGTAAGTTTAGGAGAAAAAGGTAAGCTTCATCCTGTAAGTAAATTGGCCTCAATCTTTGTGTTCTTTATTCATTAAGATTGTTTTATGGCAGCTCTGTGTCTTGTGAGTTCAACAGTAAAAGTGTGAAAGACTTAGTCTAAACTTCAGACAGTTTCTGATTTTGTTAAGCACCAAGAAGGAGTAAAATTAGTGGACAAACATTCTGGATAATTTTAGAAAAATGTTATTCACTTATCAAATCTTACCTGAATTGGACCACACAATAGTCTTGGTTTACCTATAAATATGAAATTGCATTATACTATTTTTCTGTCCAATTAAGCATTAAATAATTCATAAAACAAGAATCTTATTAAAAGTTTCATAATAACTTACTCTTGTCTTATCATGATCTGAATTAAAATCAAAAGTATTCTGATAACTTGTGTTATTGCATCCCTAAACATGGCTACCTCAATCCTCTGTGCTGTATCTAATCTATATACTTACTGTAAATGTTCTGCAGCTACATAAAGTAATTTGACAAGAGTCTGTGTTTATAGAAAAGTTGAGATTTGAAAGATCAAGTATTGTTCACATCAGGTGGACTGAAAATGTCTCTGCCTTCATTTAGAAGGATCAATTTGGAAAAGATGAGAGATAAATCACTTTCATTATAAACTCAGATCTTGCTGGTGCTGTGAGAGAGAATGCCAATCATTCTTGGTCCCTGTGTTGAGAGCTAATATACACCAGTCATGAGATGAATTCATTTTATTTAGGACATGAATTTGACCTTGGCCCTCAATTCCACAGCAGAAGGCAGTTGGTAAAGCTGCTGTGTTGGTATTTGTTGTAGGGCATAGTAAACTTATACAAATTCATGATAGAAGATAAAAGTTTGGAAAACTGTTATGTTACTGATAGAGTTTATTTGAAAGAATTCACAACATTCCTTCATTTATCAGGATGAAATTTCATTGGATGGTTTTCCATCATAACTGTTTTCACTTATTCTGTTGTTTCTGGATTGAAAAAAAGATGAAATCCATATCTGTATCTGTTTCTCTTTATATCTTTAAGATGAATGTTCTGCAGATTAGAATATGAGTTGAAGTAACTGAGACTCTCAGTCTGCAGCTCAAGTACTAACAAAACATGAATCAAATGTTCAGAAGTGCCTATTTAATTTTGGAGGCTAAATGAAGCTGAAAATCACTGCTATTTTGACTTCTGGATGCTTAAAGTGAATGTCATAGTTTGTTCTCACAATGTTATAGTATTTCGAGTTGGAACTTGATGATCTTTAAGGTCCCTTCCAACCCAAACTATTCTATGATTCAGTAGTAATAATCACAGTATTGATGAAGGTGCTCTATAGAGAAATATCTTTTAAAATGGGCAATTTTGTTATTTGTTTAAATGTCATACAAAAGTCATTGTAACTTCAATGTGTTTTGGAAGAGGTGTCGACAAATGTGTGGAATGCTTATTACGTATATTTAAGTGTTATTTTTAAGCCATTGTGCTTCTTCACTTCAGTATTCCTGCAGTAAGCTGTGCTTGTTCAGTCTCACCCTCTTTTACTTGGAGCTAATGTAAAACACAAATTACTTTCTCATTCTCAAACCAGGTGTTAATGTGACTTGAAGAGCAGCATCAATTTCCTTTGTTTATCACAGTGATACAAATATTTCAGAGCACAAAAGTACATGTTTTCCAAACATTTTATTGTGTGAATTGACTTTTCTCTATGTTGGTTTTCTTCTGCAGTTGATTGCTTAGATCCAACGTGCTCCAACCACGGAGTCTGTGTGAATGGGGAATGTCTCTGCAGCCCAGGATGGGGTGGAATTAACTGTGAGCTTCCCAGAGCCCAGTGTCCAGACCAGTGCAGTGGGCATGGTACCTATCTGTCTGACACTGGACTTTGTAGCTGTGATCCCAACTGGATGGGTCCTGACTGCTCCGTTGGTAAGAAAAACTTTTATTTTCATAACTTTGTAGTAATATCCTTATTCTGATGAAATGTTAATATCTATGGCAAGTTTCAGGTATTGAAAGCTTAGAAAATTGTCTTTGTAGTGTTTAGTTCCATTGGGAAGAAGTGTGTATAGACCTTAAATACTATATTTTGTGACATTCTTAATTTGGATCTGTCAGCTGTGGGGCAAGGGAGAGAGGCAGGTTAGGAATTTGTGTTTTATTCCAGTGCTGAAAAAGTCACTTCAGTACTTTCCATCTGTTTCCCAATGGTAAATGAAAACTTCTGTAATTTATAACTCTGCTGAACATTTGGGGGGTGGAAAACACTGCAACAGTACAATGAAGCAGTTTTGGGATTTGGACATCAAAATGCTAGTCCTTTATGAAAAGCACAACAAAACAGAAAAGTATCTTTTTCAAATAAAGGCTTTTTTTCCCCTTTTCAATTGTGTTTAAAGAAGTGATTTTTGGAGCAGGAGACACTAAAAAGCAGGCACAAACATATAGGCATCCTCTCCAAAGCTACAACTGTAAAGGTTGATTATTCTAACAGAAGGAGCTAAAGAGGAAAAATAACCCAGTTTTGACAAGGCAGCAAATGCCCTGTTTGGGGAAAAAAATACTTGGAATTTTGCATGTATGTGATAAGCTGAGTCTTGAGACAGAGCTACAGGTCATTAGCATGTCTCTCAATATTTACAGTTCTCACACTTCTTCAGTTATTTCTTAAGATTCATGACTTAGAATACCCCACCAGTGAAGTGAGTATCAAGAAATGTGTTTTCTTCTTCACACATCAGCAACCAGGAAAAAAGTCATGAATGAGAGTTTCACTGTCAGTTTCTTTGGTGATGCACAAGGTTAAAAATCCTTCTGTTTGCTCTTCTACAACTTCAGCTGGCAGAGAGCAGTAAGGACAGCAGATAACTGACCACAGCAGTAATAGGATTCCAAAGCTCTCTCTTGAAAGCGTCTTTTACCCATCACTCTTAGAATCTAAGTGACCCTGAATTGTCACTCTTCTCTGCTGAATGTGTTTTAGGTGAGTTTCAGTCTCACTCTTAGCAAATCAATGTCTGTATCAAGGTCACCAGAGGCACAGGTTTGAGTAAAACAGAGCTTTATGCCCCTCTTGTTTGCTGCTGGCAGGCTCTGAGGAAGCTTCTTCTGAAACTTCTTTGTGTTCAAATAGAGGACACAGACCTACAGGAGTTTTTTTCAGCATTGGTTTTTTTAATGACTTTTTAATACAATGTCATTTGCCTTTAAGCAGAAGTAAAGCTCTGGTTTTGAGCTATGGTTAAGCCAGCTTTTGACAACCTGCACTTTTCAGCAAAAGCCACCCATTCTACCCACTTTTCCCTTCATGACTGAGTTGCTGCCTCTGCCCTGCTGCTGCTGGGCTGCACTAGCCCTAATGTGTCTTCCTTTCCTTTCATAGAAGTGTGCTCTGTAGACTGTGGCACTCACGGGGTGTGCATCGGCGGAGCATGTCGCTGTGAAGAAGGGTGGACAGGAGTGGCTTGTGACCAGCGTGTGTGTCATCCCCGTTGTACGGAGCATGGAACTTGTAAAGATGGGAAATGTGAATGCAGAGAGGGCTGGAATGGGGAGCACTGCACCATTGGTAGGCAAACGACAGGCACCGAAACAGGCACATATTGCTTTCTTCTCATAAATCGTAGAAACATAGTTGCTGTCGTGTATTGTAATAGGCTGTTCCCTTAAGGACCCTAGTGCTTTTAGTAGTGCTATCTCTGCCTCAGGATGTGCTGGGTGAAATGCTGATGAGCTTTAAGAATCATTTAAAATCAGTAACTAACTGATTTGTGGTGGGAAAAAAAGCAAAACACTACTGCAAATCCCAGAACCAATGAACATTAGTAAGTAAAGCTGTAACAAATGGTCCATCACGGTATCATTTGAGACAAGATTTTCAAACTTAACTAAACGTTCCTTTGTGTGAATGGCAACTTTTTAAATTTCCTGGTCTGATGCATCAGCACTCTCCTGATACTGTACATCAAATCACCAACACATCATTGCTGTTGCCACACAGAGCTAGATGCTGCTTGGGGAGGAATGAGTATTACAGAAATCCCTCCCCAGCATTCTCCCATGTTGTGCTGTGACAAGAGGCACTGTGTTTGCATACAGGCAGTCCCAGCATGGAGGGCCCTGGTAGCAGTTTGGGACATGGCTCTACCCATTCCTAATGGCCTGCTGCTCAGCACCATGCTGGCATCATGACAAGTGCCAGGACTGATGCAATTCCATCTCAGCTGTGAGTGTCAGCCTAGGAAATTCAAAAAGGCTCTACTTATACAAAACCATGATATTCTAGCCTTTTCATTACCCTACTTGAAAAATTATTCCAAAGAGGAACTAATTGTTCCTAAGTGAAGTTTTCTATTTCAACTCTACAAGCAGTCCGGTAGTGTCTTTGAATTGTTATTTTGTACAACCTCCCTATGCTGTAATAAAAATGGGAAATTCTGAGTGGTCATATCCTTTCTGAGAAGCCTGAGAAAAATTATCTGAAAAAATGAGCATCTGACTGCTAAGACAATGTGAGATTCAGGTGAGAGTATTTCTCTCCAAAAAAATTCTGAAGGACAATGAGATGCTTCACAGTGAGTCCAAACTCAAGGCCTTATTTTTTTAATTATCTTTAAGTGGTCAATTTCACAGAGAAATGGAGAAGGTCAATTGAGATTTTCATGGCAATCAGGGACCCTAATGGGACAGTCCTATTACAAGTGAATTGTTATTTCTTTACTTAAAAAGTATGGTGAGATTCTTGCATCCCTCAAGCTGTTACTCTTTTTCATTCCCCTCTGATTTCTCCCTGGATATACAAACCATTTCTGCTACACATGAGTTTGAAACTAAAAGTATATTCTTATTGGAAAGAAGAAAAAAAAAGAAAAAAAATGTATTTGTGAGGTGTATCCTTTGATGTTGTGGTGCTGCATGTTTCCACCACTCTATAATAATATGGTCTAAATCAAAGCTTTTATGATTGAACACTTTGTCACCAGCATCAATGCAGAGTGTTTTTTCACAATTGCTTTCTTGACTTCCATCATACCAACATATGTCTGCTGCTCTAACACAGGCATTTTGTTTTTATATTAAATACTTCCCAGATCTTTACAAAATGCCTAGTATTAAATATTTTTGCCATTAAATTGCATAATAATTGCTTATTTTCAAATTTGCTGCTTTGCACAAAATTTGTTTTGCTTTATAGTCTTTTATTAATAAGCTTATATTTCGAGATAATGAGTGTATTTAAAGTCTTCATTACTGTGCACACAAAAAGATGTTCTGCGCTGCTATCTTTAAAGAATTCTGACAATGACAAACCCAACCAGTCAACTCTGGATTAAGAATTTTTAGTCTAATTTTCATAGTGGTGAAACGTTTTCCCTATTATTTGTGTATATAATCCCTTCTTTTTTTTCAGAGAAAGGGTGACACCACTCAAGTTATTACAATATGTGTAAGAGTTTTTTTGTTGAGTTTGAAAGATTTCCTTTAGACTTCGTGTGGGTCTGCCTGTGGAAAAGGTGTGGATAGTGCAAAAAAGGGAAGTTTGTCCCTGCAATTAACATACATTTCATTTTATTTAGTCATATGTTCCTTGTTGTACATAGAGATCTATTCCTGTTAGTTATGATTTCCATACATTCAGTTGTGAGGTCACCTACAACACCCAAATAAATTATGCCAGAACCAGAAATTGGTTCAGAGGTTCAGGTTTTGTAGAGCTGAAGCAGAGAGAGTTTGGAGAAGGATGGTTAAAACTAATTTTTTATCAGGATTTGTACAGAAAGCACTTAAAGTTATGGCTGGAAAATGTGTCCTTAGGGTGAATTGATAGTTTGGAACAAGGATGTTCAAGGTGTTTTGAATTTTACTGTGAAGAAATAAAGTGTACTTCTATTTTATGGAAACTCTAATTTACACTATTCCCTTGATAGTGCAACTTTCAGCTGAAAGGTAGACAGACCATTTAATGGCAGAACTACTCATTGAGGAATATTCAGTAGTGCAAGTCTGATATGTTTTAACCTTGTTTCTTAATCTTTTTAATCCAAAGGCATTGGTTTAGTCCTTTCTGAAAGGTACCTGGAAAACTGCCTAATTCTGTCTGTCCCAAAGCAAACCCAGGCAAGACCAGAGTAAAACAGTATCTCAGCAGAGTTTGAATTTCCTCATTCTTTGTATATAGTTTGAATTTTGAATAGCCATATTAGGTCTTCAGGAGAAAGGAATGACCAGACTTACCACAGAAGACTTTTGAGAATTCCCACTTTGATTCCAGTGACTTTAGGCGAAGCACACTTAGAACTAATTTGTCATAAGAAAAAACAGGTTTCTATATACAAGCCAAAACACAATCTCATTTGTTTGTGTTTCTTTACCAGTTTCATGCATTTTATAGTCATGTGGCAGTGGAAAAGAAATCATTATAGCAATCTGCAGGTTTCTGAGTTCATTTGGGACCTTTTATTCTATTTAACATCAAATTATGCCTTTGTAATTTGGTTGAGAGACTGCATGCTCTTTGGCATTTTGATCAAAAAACTTAAAAAAGGCATTTTCTAACTGCATTACCTGCATTTTAACAAAATCACTCTGAAAAGTCTCCCAGAGTGCTGCTCTTAGCTCAGTGTGTTAACAAGCTGGTTGTACAAAGCAGCTTGTAGCCAAGTGCAGCAACAGAAATTCAAATAAAAACCAGTCAGTGCAAATTCCAAGTGACACAGATTTTAATAAAATTGTGTCTAAATAACACAGAAATGAAAGGAGAGGTGTCTGGTTTTGCTCAAGTGCTGCATGGAGCAGAGCAGAACTCTACAACAGGCACCACATTCCACTTAGCTGCTTAAGGTAAGGAGAGAAATTCCTTGCTGAAGTGATGATAAAGAAAATGAATCTTTTCCCAGAGCAAAAATAGACCTGTCAGGATATGTTTACGAAGTGATTACCATTCATTGATTGCAATTATGGAGGAAGTTATAACTAAATAATAGAGGGTAATCTAGATGGGGGGGAAATATTGGAAAACTAATAACAAAGCAAAAGGCTAAGATGTAGCAGTTGCTAAATCATGAACCAATTTCATGCCAGAATTTCAAGACAGAGGATTTAGCTATTTCTTGAATCATCTGAGTGATGTTAAAGCATGCTGTTTGAAATCAGGTGTTACTTTCACTGAAGATAATACTCAAATGTTTACAATTGTTGGTTTTAAACTATTATGGAAGGTGTTCCCATATAAACTTGCAGGACACTAGGATATATATGGAGATCTTAAGAAGCAGTCAGAAACACTATAGCTTAAATAAAGAAGATAGGTAAGAAAGAACCCATGTGTGGTCACCTACATGGGGGAAAATAGCCTGAAATTTTTGGATACATAAAAATGTGCAGGAAAAGGAGGAGTCTGTGTCCTGGATGATCAAGATATGAAGTTTAACTTACAGCATGGGAGATTTGAGTGAGGTGTCAGGAAAAACCTTGTAACAGTAAGTGAAAAACTGTAGTGCTTTGTCTGAGGAGGTTGTGGGATTCTCATCAGCACAGCTTTTAACAACAGTTTAGAGATGTGTCTGTCAGGCACAGCAGAGAGATGTGGCACATCCTGCCACAAGGAAGCAAGCTGACTAGAAAATCATTGATGTATATGAGCTCCCTTCCCATCTGATTTTAAATGGGGTTAAAAGGAAGCATTCCTTCTAAGTACCTTATTTTATAATGGCCTATGTTAAGATTTGTTGAGTCATCTTCTTTAAGAATCTAATGCTGCTTTTAGAAGTAGAATTGATCCTTTATCTAACCAAGGAGACTAATTTGTGTGTTCTGTATTTGTGGAATAATGGGATGTCAATGTATATATTGAGCTACTCTGAAATTGTCAAAACAAAGAGCAAATCTACACCCAGCAGGTAAAAAATCCAGCTCCTTTCCCTTTGAAGCACCAAGACTTGCCAAAGCATGAGCTGGATGGTATTCCACCTCTCTATTGACTATAAAAAATAATTCTTTATTAAATATTTCACCTCCACAAGCATTTTGGGCTGACCATGCCCTTTCCAGCTTTTAGACACATTTCTATTTTTTTAAGACCTGAAGGAATATCACAGATAAAGTGTAAAGATTTAGATTTTTATCTTATCATGTAATTAATAATTGATAGAAAAATTAATAATGCAGCATTGTATTATCTTTGGATACAGCAGGATATTTTTGTCCCGTGATAATGCTCTTTGTGTCAAAGAGTTTTTTCTTCTACTACTGATTTCTCTTGTTGTAATTACAACAGTAATGATTCAAAGATGAGGCAATTTTCAGGAGAGATGGAAAGTGTGTGGGAGGAGACAGTGGAAAGCCATTGCATCTGACAAAGAGCAATTTAGAAGCAGCTAGATATATTAGATGTCTCTGCTGCACTTCTAACTTAAAATTAATCTGTAACAGTTTATAACCTATCAAGGCATAAAATCCTCTCTGATGATAGAAATTTAGATTGCATGCTCTGTGAAGGGAGAAACACATTTTTTCACTTTATCTGAAAAATGCATAGAATATTTGGGACGTTAACACTTTTTATTAGTGATGATGTAGAACGCATTCGTAATATATATGATGATGGAACAAAAAATATTAGAGCCACTGGCTCTAATACGGGTTCATCACATGGATGATACAGTTATCCTGTTGTTTTTACATCTGGCAGCAGGTTTCTTGATAAGCACATCAGGGATGTAGTATTTTAGTTATGTGGAGTCAAGCTTTATTTGGAGTGTGATAGTATGATTTGTCTTCAATAAAACAAAAAAGGGGCAGATACCTCATGAATTCATCTGAGAGGTTGTCAGTGATTTCTGTCCTTCTGTCCAAATAATGTACATTTTCATTTTTGCCATGCAAGGGAGACTCACAAGGTGGAAGTTTTCTTTCTAAAGTGATATTTTGGTCACATATCTCATTTCATGTTACACTGTATAACCAAACCAAAGGGGATACACTGGCCAATTTGCCAGTGGTCATTTCATCCATCATCACAGTGCTTCAGTAGATGCAAGTTCTCTGTAAATAAGGAATAGGAAACAACTTTCAGAAAAAGTGATTCTTTTTATCTTTTTCAACTACATTTGCTGCTGGGCTGCTTTGTGGTTTTGTAAATTTGTCATTTTTTATTTCACCTCCAAAACTTCTCAAAGTCTCTTGTCTGTATAGTGCCAAGATGACATGCTGTGTAAATAGCTCCTGTTTGGGATTTTTCTTTGATTTGTATCTTGAAAAATTCCTATCTAGTAACAAAAATATATTTTGATACTTCAATGCATCAGGGATGAGTAAAGTTTCTGAACAATTTCTTTAGTACTAAGATGTCCAGAACCACCTTATGTATCCTCTTGCTTTATCAGTGCAAGTCATTTAGTTATTTGGAAGGAAATATTCTATGTTTAAATTTGTGAGTGTGATTTGACTTTTAGAGACTTTACAGACAGAATTCCTGTCCTTTTGTACAATTTACGTGGGGCAGCTGGGGATTTTTTTGGCTAAAAGGCAAGCTTATTCAGGAGGAAGAACATTTCTGTTTGCATTCTCTGCTGAAGGCTTGCTGTAAATGATTGAAATATGTCACAGTGCAGTATCAGAGCATTTGAGTGGCTTTTTTTCTTTCTCTATATATAGGATATTTGCAGAACATGACCTTACTTCTTCCCTTTCTAGCTCAAAAAATTTAATGAGTGTGTTTTCAGCGGAGCTTCCTGCATTTTGTCTGGTACTTCAAAGATGCACCCAGCAGATACTGGTGAATAGTTTCCCAAACTAAAATCACATTTCTTTTTTTCTCCTTTTGGAGGGGCTTCTACATGAGTTATATTGATTTTCTGACCAATTCTCAAACTCTTAAAAGACCACAAAAAGTGGGGGAGGGCAATCAATCAGGCAGCTGATCTAACTTTTGAAAGGGCAAGGCTGATTTTGCTCTTCATAGGAGTATTCACAGCACCAGGCAATCTCCTCTTCTTCCACAGATAATGTTTTCTCTGTTATTTTGTACCCTGTGGTGCCAAGAACAGCTCCAACAAGTGAGTGAATTACATGGTGTTGCTGGATACAAAACAACAAAGACTCAGGAATACTTGTGAGAGGTCAGTGATAGAGATTGTGTAGATAGAAATGTAGTGTCAGATCTTGAGAAAAAGAAGAATAAATACATACATATGTATACGAAGAAATGCCTACAAAAGAGAATAGTATCTCCCCATCCTTTTGAGCCCTTCTCTCTTCTTTAATCTTGCTTATACATTCTCAAAGTATGATTCTTGTATCTTCAGTACTAGTTTCACATAGTCTTTTGTGCTTGAAGATGCAAATGAAGCCCAATGTGTTTTGCCTGACTGCTCCAAACTGTGGAATAACAATTCAGACACAAAGCTTTACCTTTGCAGCTTCTTGTCAATTTTGTCTCCAGTTCCTACATAGTATCAAATTAACAGCAGGATGCATCAGAAGTCAGAGCCTTGTGTTCCTGTGATGATGCTTTTGAAATTCTCTACTTAATATTTTCATACTTAAATGTTGTATTAAAATATTAGTGTCAAAAAAGAAAAAGGAAAAATTGGTCTCCGTAGCATCTCTGAAGTGTCAGTTCAGGATTTTGCTGTGTGATCTATTTAGGGCTTTGAAAAAAAAAATGTAAGTATTGAAAGCTTTCTCTTTAAACTGTCAGTTATCTCTTGAGCAGTAACTACTCACTGAGGATGAAATACACACTGATGTTGAATATTGATAGATCCTTCTTTCACTAGAAGCCCTTACTAAGACAATTTTTTAAAAGATCTTAAGGATTGAACATGGGGACTTGTTCAGGGTACCAGCTATAAGGCATCTTGAGCCATTCCTATTGAAGAAAGTTTTTACAGAATTTATGCTGCTCAGCTCTTTTCTTTTGTTCTTTCTTCCTTCTATTCTGACCTGCTTATGAAATGCTTATTAGGATAACCTTGCTTCTGGAGATTATTCCTGTGGGTAGCCTCAATCTATTTCATTTTGAATTTAGTTTTTCTATATGTATAAAAAGAAGCTAAGTTTTCTCTTCAGCATATAATGTAGTATGTTTCTTGTTTGCCCAAAGAAATTACTTACATAGTTTATGTAACTGAGATGTAAGAGTTAAATACAAACCTGAGTGTTCTGGGAGATGTTGAGGTCGTGGTCCCTGTTCATCTCTGTATGAAAAAGCACAGGTATTTGGGGTAATATTGGGGTCATTATTACCTGATTTTAGCTGCCATGAAAATTGTAACTAAGTGCTTAGATTTTTGCAATTTCCAGAACATACTTCTGTGGTGTTTTCAGTGATAGGGTATTGATTGTCATATAACTGTCCAGCTCATTTGGTCAGTTGTATTGAAAACACATCCATGCTGAGAGAGGCAGAAACAAAGCAATACTGGAGTCCCATTAATCGAGCAGCAGTTCACAGTCATAGTTATAAAAGCCAAAGGAAAAATGGAACATGAGGGACTGAAGTTATTGCATTTATCCTCATTCTCTCTTTGTTCAGCAATGGGATAAGGATTCAGGGTCCCGCTGTCTCCTTGTAGATTTTCCAGGCTGGGATCTCACCCTTAGCACTATGTGCTACACACTTAACTGAAAGATTTCACTCCAAATAGGTGATTCTCTTAAGTGGTTTTCAAGGACTAGTGAGTAGTACCTTGTGCTCTAACAAAGACTTCAGTGTGCCACAGATTATCATAAAAATTTAGGCAGAGGAGACATGTTTTTCAGCTTATCCACATAAACCTCATCTCACTCTCCTTCTAGTCTGTAATGTGGCAGTTCTATGGACAATGACCATTGTCTAACTTATGGGATTCATTGCCTTTTCTTGTGCTGTCTCACTGGTTCTCAAGAGGAATGCAGAGGGTTCCAGATATTCAAATGTAAAACCATTCCTTCGTTTTCTCAAACACAATTTATATAATGACACCAAATTCCTCCTCAACTCATTTTGATTTTCTCTGTTTTACAACATCCTTCAAAAGACTGTAGGTTTCTTACGTTCTCTAAATAGGGAGCCATAACTTTAACAAACTGACAACCAATGTCAGACTTTATTGCTTTTTCCTAATGCCATTGTATTTTAAATTGCTGTTCACAGTTTATAACAGTCCAGGACACAACAGGTTTATCATCTTGGCATAAATAAACAGTGTTGTGCTTTTAAATGCTGTAAAATGAGATATCAGACAAAAGAGCTGTGAGGAAAGGTTTAAGAGTTTCTTCTTTAGTTTTCTGGACTGGTTACTGTAGAGTGAACTACATAAGCTGGCAGTTAATTTTTCTTATAAAGTATATACACTTATAATATTTGAGTATATTTCGTCCCATACAAAGTGATGAATCTTCTCTGTATTCATCCCACTTAATCATGAAATTGCAGATTTGAGCTAAAGAAACACAAGGCATCAAGATGCATCCCAGTTCTGAAGAGAAATTGCTTTGCTATTTAACAAATTAATATAATGATGTGATCATAATTAGAAAATATTCTTTTTAATTAAAAGCTACATAATTTTGTAGTGAAAAATGTTACTAGATTATAATATTAGGCTAGAAATTGGAGGACAACTATCCAAGAGAATAAATAAGCAAAAATAGAGAGATACCAGTTTAGGAATAACATTTTTACATAGAACATAGTGATTTATTGGTCTTAAAAGGAGTATTGCTTCAAATGCTGTGATGTTCCAATTGTTAGGAATCCAAAGAGATTGGAGTTTCTTTCTGAAGGAGTTCCTCAGGAATAGCACTGCAGCTATTTTTGTAAATTCAGCACAGGCACAAACAAAAACCCCCGAACGTCCCAGAAGATGCTGATTCTCTGAAAACCAAAGGCACATTAGTGCAGATGAGAGAGCTGACGACTTGTTTTAACCACTGGGAATACCAGAGAGCAGAATTCCAGTTTCTAATGTAGCATGGTGCCATCAGCTCTTCAGCACATTTTGAATATGAACTGATCTGACATCTATGCTTCCTTTCAATAAAGCGAGGCAAAATGTGTATATGCTGGGTTACAGATTGCTTCTCTCTGAAATTATTAGAGGAATTAGCATTATAGCATAGTTTCACCATGCAAAATATTGTGCCCAGAACTAAGCAGTTATAGAAAAGGCAATTGGGTGTATCACTTCCTTTTTCCCCAATTTTTTTTTTTATTTCTCTACTTTCAGTTGCATTTGAAGTATCTCTGAAAGCAGGGAGCCAGCTTTGGATCATTACTACTGGAAAGTGAAAGCACAATGTGGCTATGTTAAAATGTTAACAGATTCTGAATAATCCTACTCCTTACATTATTTTTTTATCTGAGCAATTTGATGACAGTGCAGGAAAAAATAATGGCAATATGCCTTTTCTTGTTTCAAAGAAAAATTGAAAAGATGTTTTAGGCTTAAGACAGAAAATCACTGCAGAGGACTTTGTTAGGAATATGAAAAGAAGGTTGACACTGCTCACCATGTGGCATTGTTAATAGGCAGCAGAATTTTGGGGGCAAAGTGTATGGTAATAGATTTTTATATCCAATACATCTTTTTTGTTGGCTTCTTTGGAAAGTAGGGCTAAAATTGCTTTTTGTTACTGCCTCTTTTGGATCGTTATTAATTGATTCTTTATCATGAAGCCAATCCATATGTATCTTCATTGTGTCCTGCAAATGTTTGAAACTTTTTTTTTCCAAATAAGTCAGAAATATTGATTTAAAGTGCAGAAAGCCCTTCATATTTAAAGAATGGGTTATTAGAGTCAAGGTCACTTTGTGAGAGCTGAGAGGGCAGCAGCTGCTTGAAGGAAACACTTGGTGAGTGTTGCACTATAGAACATGTTTCCCTTCTGTAAAACACTTGTTGTTTCTGTGTTGTTGTTCTATGGAGATGTTTATGAAGCAGAAATCTGAACAACATATATACTGTATTACTCTTCCATCTGTAGCTGGGAGGCTGAGTGGGACATGAATAAATCTATACCAGGGCCCAAGCATTCACTTGGAGTGGCAGCTTTCCTTCATTGAAATCCAGAGAGGCCCGTAGAGGTTATCAGTTCTGTGATTTTTCATTGGAATCTTTTGTTACATATTCTATAACAATTTTGATTGCTTATATACTGGTGAAAAAAGTGAATCAAAATTGGTCAGCCCCCACCTTCTTTTCAAACAATAATTTCGTATCCTTTATCTAAAGACTTAATTACCTGTGAGATATCAGTCAGATACCAAATTTTGTGAATACACTGAACTGCCTCCTGGAATTGTTAATATTTTCATACCACAATAAATTTTGTTAAAATAAAATGAAAGCAATGATTATTAAAACCCATTGATATCTACATTTCTTTTAATCTTTTAATCTTTCATACACAGAGAATTTGATAAGTAAAGTCTGACTGTTCTCACCAGAACTAGTTACTATGAAATTCCTAGAATCCTTATCACCTAATTTGAAAGTGCTACTGTGTGGAAGGTTTTACGTATGAGATGCTTTGTAAAGGGAAATATTTATTCAGCAGAATTGAGGTAATTTAACATATTTGCCTTCCATTTAAAACTGCATCTGTTTATTCAACCTTTGCAGTTACAGTTTCCCCTGTTATGCTAAGGATTTTTGTCAGTATTTCTGAGACAATACATTGTGTTTCTGAAGTTTCTATCAAGGTGTGCGAAGTCTACCTCGTTTCCTAATGTGAGTATTTCTATCAAGATTAAATGGGAGCTTTCCTTAAACTTATTTGCAGAATAACCCCCTAGATCTTAATTGCTTTATTTTTTTTATTTTATTGCTTGATATAAAATGTGAGGAGAGATGTCAATCAAATGTGAGCAAATTACAGTAAAGGGAGAAGGAAGATGTCTGTCCTTCTCAGTGCTGCTTGGTTTTATTTTTGTCCTGTGACTAAAAATTACATGTCTGTTAAAATAATATTTCACAGGACCACTGCTGATGATGATCCTTAATGAATTAGGTGACTTTGTTCCAGCTTAGGTACTTCAAATTAGAAAGTTTTTTCATTCAGAATGAGAATCAGGAAAATGCACTGAGATTTTTACTGGTTTGTACTCTGTCATTAAACTGCAGGATCGTTTTGGCAATGAGTGACACCCAGTTAAGATGGACTTTTGCACTAAGTGTTGCTGTGTGGTGTAAAGGGTGCTGCATGTAGTGGGTTTCACAGCTTTAAACAAATCCTTGTTGTCTAAAGGAAAGCCTAATTTGTGTGTGTTTCTAATCTGGTAACAGTTCAACAGGGGAGAAGAAATGAAAAATTACACTGTACCAAATTGAAATTACAGGAAACAGAGTACTGTTACCCAAGTTGTAATTTTATTTGAACACTGAAGGTAAATAAAGCTAATTAACCACCTGGATACAAAAGAAAAACATAAAATTTCTTTGTCACCTCTTTGATGCATTTAGAAATAGAGATCCTATACACTCCCTCACAGGATTCTCAGTATGGCAAAGAAAGAGCAAACTGGCAGCAAATTTCCCTGCCTCATGCACAGAATTTCTTGTTGTTGTTTTGTGATGAGGTTTTTGATACCTGAAATTGACTGTCCTTTTGACTGGTCTTTGTTTTTAATAATGTTAAGTCTGCTTTTTAGGGGTTTTGTTTAAACTGAAGGAAATACTGTGGCTACATGGTTGTGCACCTTTCCACTTGGCATGAATCAGTCCTCGAGGTTATTAACCCACTGTATTGATCATACAATGGCATCAAAGCCAAGGTGGAGCCATCTGTAAATTTCTTGGCTGCATCTCCAACTCACTCAAATACTGTGTTTCTCCTCCTGAGAGAAGTGCTCCTGGCATGCAGTTCCATTATAACAAATAACATCCTGCCTGTCCCAGCAGGGCTTAAAAACTCTGTCAAATAGAAATTCAAGGCAAGGAAGTTAAAAGCCTCATTGGTACTTCTGGATGGCTTTAGCCAAGAAATGGAAAGTAAATTTCTGTCTCTAAGTAGAAAGTCAGAAATACTTGTTGCGGAGAGTTAAGGTCATTTCTAGTGAACAGAGTGGAGGAGCAGAGCTGTCTGTTGCAGGAGAGTAAATATTTTTAAGATAAAGCAGGCAGAGTTCAAGGAGCCTTTTATCTTTCAAGTTTCTTCTAAGTACAGTTAAATGCTCTTGGCTTTTTGGGGGGTGAAATGGTGGCAATGATCTCCTTAGCAGATCAAAATCAGTTTCCCAGATTTATTTAGTATTTAAATACCAAGGCAATTGGCTTTGTTTGAAGGATTATGTGGCTTTTCCCTTCACTACTTAGGCAGATAAAGAAGGAACAGAGAGAGCAGTATCCTGTGCTTTGTCTGTGCGTGGGGGATTAAAAACGGGTTGTTTGTGAAAATGTTTTTCTTTCTGTAGCTTTTATGACTTATTTGTGCAATTGGTAGATATAAAAATCGGAAAATGGCATGAGGTTCATGAGGCTTATATATACTGAAAAGGGATGGAGAATGAGTGCACAGCACTTTAGAATTAAAGGCATGTTTATAAAAAGTATTTATGTAGTGAAATAGTTTTTCTATCCTGCATCTGCCAAACAACTCAGCATATGCAAACACAACTCAGAATGCACACTTTGTGTTTTCATTTGTTTTACTTATGTTGCCTGTGTAGCAGAGTAGGCATTATTTCATCCTTTTTATCTGTATTTATTTAAACTCCATAAATTCTAGCCCTAACAAACATGTGAGATGTATTTATTTTAGCAGTCAAATATCCATTATTTATTGTCACTTTATCATATTTTAGTGTCACGAAGAGATAGGATTCCCACAAGCCAGAAGGGGTATGCAAACTGTTTTTTGTGTGTGTTACCAAGAATGTTTTACTTCCAAACTATCCTACAGTACTTCTCAAATACTTTTTTTTTTCTTCAGCACTTTCTGGAATGTTTGGAATTTGTATTCTAAAACCATACCATGTGCAGCTATTTATTGGAACCCATGTAATTAATACTTTAAGAAGATCAGCTGCAAACTATAATGTATGTGTTTATCTTGCACTTTTCATCCTGAAGAAATTCCAGAGTTGTGTACCAAACTGAGGGATATTTGTGCTTAGAATATACTCATCTGTTATGCATACTTATGTTGAAGCTCATATTTTATTCATTCTTCTGATAGAAGTAACCTACACACTTATAGAGGATCTACATTTGCATAGCTGAAAGTTAATTGCTAAATTATAAATTCTGTGCAGACATAGATATCTGATAAGTAGCAAGTGATTATTTTATAATAATGCTGGAGAAAACCAAGAATCCCAGCCTTGAAAATAAAACTCAAAAACAGGAAAGTTCACAAATAACTCGGCTTGGAAGGGATGTCAATGGTCATCCAGTCCAGCCTCTTCTTCAAAGCAGGGTCAGACCTGGGGCTTGAGCACATAATTTTAAGGCAGACTTAGAATCATAGAATGGTTTGGCTTGGAAGGAACCTTCAACATCATCTAGGTCCAATCCCCTGCCATGGGCAGGGACTCCTCCCACCACACCAGGTTGCTCAGTGCCTCATCCAGCCTGGCCTTAAACACCTCCAGGGAGAGAGGGGACATCCACAACCTGTCTGGGCAACCTGCTCCAGGGTCTCACCACCCTCACTGCAAAGAACTTCTTTATTCTCTTCAGCCTAAATCTCCACTCTTCCCATTTGCATCCTTCACTCCTAGTCTTGCTGTCTTTCTTCTCTCATTAGCTGTTTGCTCCAGGATTTTTAACCTCCCCTGGACTCTCTCATCACCTGTGTTTGCTGTCACTGCTGAGGGCTGAAGCCTCCCCATCTCCTGCTCTGACTGTAAAAAGAGCACCAAGAGTTGCTCTAAACCTTACTTACTAAAAGTGAATTGACTGTACATTGCTCACTATTTGGGGACCAAGGTAAGCATCTTCTACAGGATACTGAGCAATTGAAGAATAGAATATCAGCTTGTTCTCATTGCCATGGCCTACTTGTGTGCACACACATCCCATTCCCTTACATCTCTGACTTCAGTCATATTTCTAATCTTATTTGTAAAACTGCTGTTAAGTAGTACCAGCATGAAGGAAACAGTTCTGTTTACTCGCTGTAAATGCTGGTTTAGCTTACTAGAGCATTTTGGACCACTTAAACTCCACTGCTTTGTAAAGCTATTAGCTATTTGTATATTAAAGGAGTTATGGTCAAAGCAAAGCAATTTGTATTTGGAGGAAAAGCCGATAATACGTGGCTTACTTTTTTTGAAATGTATATGTTCTTATTTCCAGAGTGAACGAATTCAGTCCTCAGGATTGAACTAGCTTCTTAAAATCTCCACCTCCTATGCAGATTAGCTTAGCTTTTGTCAGCTTAGCAGAGCTCCTGACCCCAGTTTCTGTCCCTGTACCTTAGGCAGGCTCCTGAATATCCTGAGCATCCCAGATAAGAAGTAAGGCCTTGAACCTGATTTTGAATTTCTTTAGATAGCCATTGGTGAGAGAATTAAAGTGGTGTTTGAAATACCTGTTCCTGTTAAGAAATACTTTGGTATCTACTTAGCTGAATCTGGTTTATGCTGGTTGATGTTGCATTGCAGCCTGGGATGGAGGTGTGACATGGCATCTGACAGCCCCTCAGGAGGGCTGGCACCACAGCTTCTCTTTGTCTTCTCTGAAGGATTTTTGAAGTGAAGAAAAGTATTCTGCTCAAATACACTGAACTCAGAACAGTCTCTTCTTCAAAAATCAAAATTGCATTAGCTCTAGAGTATTAATGTTGTTTACTGAGACTTTATAAAAGTGTTTGGAAATGTGACTTTGATGCTGGGGTGTTTGGCTCCAGAGGGTTTCTGGTTTGTGGAACCATCGGGCTCATGCCTGCCTCATGAAAGATCTCACATGAAAGTTATTCTTTGCCTTTCAGACAGGAGAAGTGCTGGTTATCCAGGACCCTATCAGGAGGAGGAAGGGCTATAAACCCACCACCAGCACTTTATCATCCCAGGGGTTTTGCCATGTTTTGTAATCCATTAGCACATAGAAAGCAGAGATCATTGAAAGCCATATATTTCTGTTAAATTCATCTGAATTTTGCCAGTGTGGGTTAGTCTACTAGTGTAGTCTTGACTTTCAGCTGATACAGCTCTGAAGGATCAAGAGTCATTCTGGCCAGTGAAGAAGGATATCATTCCAAGAAGTCAAGCCACTTCAAATTTAACAGTTAGTGTATATTCATGCTAGTTTCAGAGAGATAAATTTTACTCCTCCTCTGGCAAGGGGATTGGACTAGATGATCTCTTGAGGTCCCTTCCAATCCCTGATATTCTGTGACTCTGTGATTATTTGCAGTATGCTCAGAAATGTTTTCTGAGCACTAAAGCCTGATTTTCCTTTACAATTTGAAGTCAGACAAATGCTGGGTGATATTTATGTCTTGAGAAAAGCTGGCCAGTGACAATGGAGTTGCCTGGGCTGACCCATCTGGGCATTCACAAAGTACTTCTGCCTCACTGAGGGTTTGCAATCTAATGAGAGGTCTGGGAGGAATTGGGATGCCAGACAAAGCCCTGGTAGCAACAAGTGGTCCTGTCCTTGTCAGTCCTCATCTTGTGCTTTTTCTTTCAGCAGATTCTTAGACTGTAAGTAAAATTGGGACCTACCTTTGTGGCCTCTTGGTGTATACAGGGATTTTAAAGTTTACATCTAAGCAGATGAAGAATAGGGCATGTGTGTAGTATTGTAGAGGCTGTGTTCCAAACATCATTAAATAGGGTTCCACTTTGGAAAACTGTACCATCATGCCACCTCCACCAGCAAGCTGAGTCTACCTGGGGACGTGGGGTGGAGTAGGAGCATCCTTTGTTGTCTGGGCTGTTTATGAAAACTGCATAAAGGAGTGTGGCACTAGAAAAGTCACTAAAGCAACGTGGCTTCATGCTTTTCTTCAAAGTTAGAACAGAACACAATAGGTACTTCACAAAGATGAGCACAGTTCTTAGCCCATATGTGATCTGAGCAGTTAACAATGGAAAAATTTGGGCTTTTCCTTGTTTTCAGGCTGCAACAAGGAAAAATGAGGTCATTCCTGTTGAATTTTATAGACTTCAGTTAGCCCAATGGAACTGAGCTTTTGAAATTTAACATCTGGGATTTGACAGCACTGTGTCAGATATGCTTTTGCCAGTTACAGATGTCACTCAACATTAAAATTATGTTGTGTTTTTTCCTCTTCATCTCTCCATGCGACATGAGGAGGGTGGAATTGGGTAAGGAGTGTGGAAACGTGACACAGCTTTGTGCGTCAGCCTGGATGAGATTGCTGAAGCTTTCTAGTAAATAAATGTCTCTCAAACTATACCAGTGTGTATTCAAATATTTCAGATGTCTATTTCTGAAAGGCTGTGGTACCATGTATCACAAATCATTAAAAAAGCAGATTTCAGTGTGCACAGGGAGGGTGAGTAGCAGTTCCTGTGTGAATCTCGTTTTTATGAACAGATGAGTGAGACTCCCTGACGTAACTCTGTGATTAATGTAGGGATTTGAGGTATTACATTTTAATTAGGTTATATAATCTTTTAAATATGAGGTCAGTGTTTTGCTTGTTACTTTTCAATTGACTAAATTTACACATTCTGTCTGATAGGTCACTTTATCATTACACTGCTGCTAAACTATTTATATAGTCATCATTTTAGAGATAAATCCAGCTTTAGAATGCTTCTTTCTCAGAAGTGATATTACATATTACAAAGGATGATGCAAGTCCTTGTATCCCATATCAGAAACATTAATATAATAAAAGATTATGGTTGTGGTACTGGTTTTATGAATGCAATTTCACCCAGAATTATATTCCAAATCGTTTTTGTTGCAGTGAGATTAATTTGAAAGAACCAGCTGCCTTAAATACAAATTTTACTGCATCTTTTATATACCTTTTTATTGAGTGTATGAATACAAGTAGAACGTGAGTCTTGTTTGAAAAGAGTACACTGTGTAACTTTGGTGTGCTGCTGGGGTTAAATTTTAGCTTATGCTCAGAATTTCTGCAAATAATCTGTAGAGCCTAAAGAAGAAAGCGTGTAACTGCTGTGGGTTTTGGGCTGAGGGCATCTCCTTCTTGCTTATGTCCTTGTCTTCCATGGGACTCATTTGAACCCACCAGCACCCAATCCTTGATGGAGCACAGAGCAGTGATGCATGTGCTGGGTGTGTGGCAGATCTGAAAGTGTAGATAGCACTTAACCTAGCACAGCACTCCTTCCCTTCTTTACCCATGCCTGTGGTTGTGGAGGGGGGCTGTATGTTGTCAGCATCTCATTTTGGCAGGATTGGATCTGTCCTCCTGGGTACAGCAGAGCATTTGGTCTGTTAAGATTGCAGAACCTTTTCAGTCTCATGAATGAACTTGCCACCAATGCACTCTCCCTCTTTTATTTTTTTTTCCCCAATAGCTTGAATTCTTGGGCTGCAATTGTATACTGAAACTTCTGAGCAGACAGGGGTTTTAATTATTTGATTTCAAGTCTCAGGACAGTGGAGCACAAAGTGTCACTTCTTTTCCATGCCCAGCTGTGCTCAGCCTGAAAGGGGCAGGGTGGGGGGCATCACACCAATAACTGGTGCTAGTAAGAGAACTCTCTTGGTCATGCATACAGAGGAGACCTCAAGGATGTCTTCTCCCTCCAACACAGTAATAGAAGCCCAGCTTCTTCTGTCTCTTAAAATGGAGTTAGCTTTTCTTTGGCTTTAAGCCCTTTAGGCTTTGAAATTGTAGGATTAAAAAACAGCAATACTAAATAAAAGCCCTGATTTTATTTTCAGTGTCGCTCGGTACCTTGTTCCGTGTACCTCATTTAGTATTTGTTAGATAGCCATGGGCATGCCAGCAACTCACTGAAAGACTGAACAGAAAATATGAAAGCAGTGATTATCCTCTAAAACCAAATTAAACAGGCTGTTATCTTTACTGCTTTTGTGTTGTTTCTCTATATCCTGTAGGTACCATATCCTGGACTGCTTTTCTTTGCTACAGTTCTGTAGTTAGCAGCTACAATAGGAAGAGAATGATTTAAATGTAATTTATATGCTCCCCATGAAACTCATGAGTCTCCTGTGAGTGAGAAAATGCTGCATTGTATTGGAGTCCCCTTTCCTGCAGGGCACCTTCACCTGTAGGACCTGCAGGGTTGGTGTCAGATCAAGGCAATGAAAAGATTCAGCTCCCTGCCAGCCCATTGGCTGAGGGTGTTTGTGTGCAGTGAGGGTGGCCAGGAGGGATGTTGCATTCCAGACCACAGCTGTGCTATGTGTCTGCTCCTTGAAGAGATCTTTTGGGGGATAGGCTGCTGATAGACAGATTTGGGTCAGAAAGACTCAGAATATGAAACTTCTTTCTTTACATTTAATTTTCCTGAGTAGAGGTTAAAAGAATTCTCTGCATGTCAAAGTGGTTATGACACATATCCTAGAGAGGTGGTACATCCTCCTTCTCTCTGTTCCCCTTTTTCCTTTAATTATACCAAGAGGCAGCTTGTTCCCCCAAAGTCTGAAAACTTTAAAAAGAGTAAGATTGCTCCAACTTCTTTTTCCCTGTGTGTTCTTTCCCTTCCTTCTTTTCCAGAATCATTGTCCCCACCATAAGTAGGAATTCTGATGATTAGTAAGGCTCAAACTGAAGCATAAAATTAATTGGGCAGTGTGTCTTTGTATTTTAATTTACTTCAAATGTTTAGTTTGAAGCTTAAAAGTGTTTATGCAGAGGAAAATCTATCTGCCTGGGTAGCTGGGCACAGTTGTATTTGTGTACCTCTAGTTTGTTAGTGGAATGAAAACCAACTGTGTGCAGATTTTACCCAAAATGGGATTAGAATTTTTGATGTACTGCCTAGATACTGGAATTAATTTGCTGAGTTCAAAAATGAATTAATCACCTTACAATTTAATCTCAGACTAATTTCACTATAGATAAAACCTATGAGTATTCCCTCATAAATATATTCGACACTATCACTTCCTTAGAAATAAGCACTGTCTGCATTGATTTTGCTTACATTTCATAATGGTTCTTCAGACTTTCTTGTTAAATTCAGCGTTTCATAAATCTGTCATAAGTTTAGAAAATAAGAAACTGTAGAAATAGATCAAGCTTACATGGAATTGGAGGGAGCAGTGAACTTAATTTTACTCGTAGTGACCTTGGTAGCAGCAGTGTTCTTTGTTTCCTAGACTATTTATTTCTCTGGTGTTATGAAAAACACTTTAATTTGTATTGTTAGAGCATCCTCTAGGCCCCGTCATGGACTATGGCAATGTCTCATAATTTAAGTTCATTGTATCTCTTGGATTATCAGGGCTTTTGGATTGGAGCTTTCTTTTCTTGTTGTATCTACAAAGTTCTCAAACATTTTTGTTCTCCTTTTTCTGTGAATTACGATGAATGTAACACTTGTATGTACTTCATTGATGAATGTAACAGGAACAGGAAGAAGCTGACTAAATACTCCTTCTGATATTGGCAAGTTCTTACATCTCAGTGTTTTCTGAAGTAGTATCCCATTTTTCTGATACTACAATAATTGGTAGATCCTCTTCTTAGTAACAGGTACAGTCAAAGGAAAGAAATCAGATACCTTGCTAGAAGAAGGAACTCAACTATTTCATGACAAAGACACCACCATTTATTTGGGATTTTTATTAAGCCACAGTCCTCTTGTATATTCATTTCTCCTATGTATCACCTTGCTGTCATGACAGGTGCATTGGAAAGATAAGCTGAGGAAATGTAAGTGAAGGACTTTTGAGTACTGAACAGCAGTGTAGATAAATAGGGGACAGGTGTCCCCTTACACTGGAACAGACAAATTTGCTGAACCTCTCCTTACCAAACTGTAGAGTTTCAGAGTTGTCTTCCAGTCTTTGTTGCAATCTATGGGAGTCAAGTGCTCATGCTACTTGCAGCTGTAGATGTGATAAGGCAGTTAACAGGCCAGGAAATTGCTTTTGAAACTATGAACAAGTTAAAATGTTTGAACAAAGGGAAGCAAGAAATGTCATGAATTTGTTCTGTTACTCTTACTTAGGTGGGTAGCTGGAAAAAAGGCTGAGAGGAAATGAATGAAAGCATTAAACACTAGTATTACAGAACTGGGGGATTGTTCTGTTCATTTAGAACACTAAGAATAGTTTTGGGATCTCATATGTACAAAACACCAGTTAACATCATTCTCTGTTAGATAAAGAGAGATAATACCTTTCTTTTTTTCTGTCTTAACTACTGCTTTCCAGCATTTACTCAACATGAATGCTGGGCATTTTGTCTGTCTGTGGTATGGAAAGGAATGAATTTTAGTACTTTGATGTTGAGACCTTCTTGTACCCTGATGGTCCCTCAAAGTGCTTGTCACAGGTTCCTGATGCTGCATTGCAGAAAGTACTGAAATCTTTCTTGCAGTTTTAATTGTAAATGCACATATACCTGTGTTAAAGCTGCCCACAAGCTGTCCCAGAGGGAAGCTGGAGACTGGAGAAGAGGCTGCATTAGTGTTTCACCTCTAGCAGCAGCAACCTGTGCAGAGACATAGCTAGAAAAGTGAGACACCTGAACTGCTGTTGCCCATACTCTGCCTGTCTTGTGAATAAATAGGTTGTCAATCCAGCACTTTAAACAAGCACTTTCTTCTTTTTTAACCTAGTTTTTGACATTTTCCATTAAGTACACAGTAATGGGAAAGAGAAGTAGAATTTCTCTGCACATGAGGAATAGCAACCTGTCTGGTTAGCATGAGGGGCCCTTTTTTGGGCTTTGACTGAGAGCTTCATACCACTGCAGGTTATTTCTTAAAGTTACATGTTGATAGCTCTTTCTTTTGTGGCCACCTTACTCACTCTGTGGCCACCTCACTCTGTGAGTGAATTCGTAAGACAGCCAGGAAGTAACATGCTGTTCAGTGTGAGCCAGGACTGCAAAATGAAAGGAAGTTTTAACAAAGCATTTAGTGTTGTCATGTGCTGGTGTGCTTCATACAGTGTGCACTTCCAGTAGAGACTGTGTGGCCAGCTGTGGGCACAGGACCATTAGGTGAGGTTCCAAGGCCTCCTCAGTTTGGCACTGTGGGACCTTTTCCACTCACAAAGCCCATGGAAGTGCATCAAAGCCCATTAGCCATGTGCAAAGGCCATGGAGCAATAAGTGCGGGGGCAGTGGTTTCAAACTAGAGCAGAGCCAGGTCTAGATGAGACACAAGGAAGAAGTTCTTCACCAGAAGGGTAGTCAGACAGTTGAACAGGTTGCCCATAGAGGTGTTGGAGGCCCCATCCATGGAGACCTTAAAGAGCAAGCATGAGGAAGCTCTGAGCAACCTGATCTAGTGCAAGATGTTCCTGCATCTTGGGATGTTTGGGATTGGACTAGATGGTCTTTGAAGGTCCTTTCTAACTCAAAGCATTCTGTGATTCTATAACTGCTTGGCATGCAGAGAATATTATTCTGTACTGATCACTGTACACATGCACATGTAGGAAGATGTAAACATATTCAGTGCACTGCCTAAATACAAACTTTTTTATAAGAAAACTTATTAATAGATGGTAATGGAGCTCTGCTCTCTAGTTAATCAACTATCTGTTAGAATACATTTTGGTCTAACAGACTACAATGCCTTGTAAATATTTCCTTGAAGACAGACAGGCATAAACAGAAATTCAAACATACATGTGCAGAAACACACAGAACTATAAAATATATATAATAGTTGTCCATACTTAAAGCTACTTTGAAAGTAAATGCACCATTAATTTAATAGATCTTTTAAGGAAGACATTATTGTCAAAGTACTTGGATCTGATTGTCATTTGCTGCTGGGTTTTTTTGATACAGAAGTTATTGCAACATGAAGCCTGGCATTGGAAGGCCACAATTAAATACATGCTGCAGAGGTAGCATAGTGTTTCCTAGCAACATCATGTCTATGCCAGTGATGCTTGCTTCTCCCTTCCAGCTAAAAGCAAAGTCATGTCCATTAATCCCCAGCTGCACGTAAAACTTTTAAGAGATTTTGCTAGCTCCCTACCGTTCATGTTTTCATCTTGCTCATATGCTACAAAGCACAATGCTTCAGAGATTTAATTCTCTTCATGCCTCAGTATAAAGCCAACTGTGTGCATAAATTCACCATTGCTATTTGTGTTTCATTTAAAACAAATAATCTGTCGTACAGAAAGATGCCTCCCCTCAAGCATTATCACTCAAACAGCCTGACAAATGAAAGAGATAAAATAAATGCCTTAAAAATATGTTACCTGTGCTGCAAAGTAAGTGCTATTTTTTATAGCTAAGATATGTAATGCAAAAATAACCTTACCTTTACAATTTTACTACAGAACAGCATTGAAATGAAATCTTTAGGAATTGTTTTGATCTGCTGATAGATTTCTGTGCGAATTAACTGAATGGCCCTGTTGACTGAGGTCTAGTGTCTTACTCCACAGAGCTTTGGTGGAGTCCAAGCTGCTGTGCCAAAACAAGGAGTGATGCACATTCAGGCACCCTGGTAGGACAGAAAATTTGGTTGCTGCTACATATAAAGAGCCTTTTCTGTGGGACAGCTGACCAGGTTTATAGAAACACACAAGCAGTCTAAATTATTTCTAGAAGGCAGTTCAACCTTTCAGCACTCGTGTGAGAGCTGGGGTTGTTTGACAGATGCTCCTATTCTCAGTCACCTGCAGAGGCCACAGGGCTTAAAGGCAACTTACTGTCATCTTAGTCTTTCTCCAGTGGTGCACATCTGAAGTGCTGCTCAGATAAAGCAAACATTTATTTGCTTTCAGGATATTTCTCTCTGCTGCCTTCCCCACGTAGAGCTGGTGGAAAGAGTATCCACACTCCGATGGGGTGCCCATTAGTTCCTTGGTGCTTTAAAATGCGTGGGGGAGTGAGTGGAATACTTAATTAATAGTCACAGCTGGAGTTCACAGTGGCAAGTGGAAAGTCCTAACCCAGCAAGTCGATGAGTCCTGAAAGGGCTGCAGCAGGTCCTTGCAGATCCTGATGCTGACGGTGACCCATCACTGCTGCTGGAGGGGAAAGTGAGAGAGCAGGAAGGTTTTTGAGCTGTTTGGAGATGAAACTTTCTGCCCACGAGCAACAGCAATGAAATTAATTACTCCTTGTTCTCTTGTGATTGTAGAGTAGACTGGATTAGGCTGTAATCTCAGGCTTGACATAAGAAAGAAATTCTTTCCAGTGAGGGTGGTGAAACAACTGGAAGAGGTTGCCCAGAGAGGTTGTGGATGCCCCCTCTCTGGAGGTGTTCAAGACTAGGCTGGACAATGCACTGAGCAGCCTGATCTAGTGGGAGGTGTCCCTGCCTATGGCAGGAGGGTTGGAACTCGATGATCTTTAAGGTCCCTTCTAACCTGAACTATTCTATGTATTTCTAGGCCAACTAAGATAGCTTGTGAGTAACTGGGATCCAACAGCTACAGTCAGTATGGTGACACAGCCTTCTCCTTCTGCTCAGACTGATGAAAAGGTGCTGCAGGACTGTTAAATCTTCTTTCACTTTCAGTAAAAAAATGCACACACTTGTGGGGATGTTGATGGATTTGATTGTATGTGAAGGCTCCAAGCACCTTACAGGATGGAATTTGGTCTTCATGCTTTTTTCTTAATGAATATTCATTAAGGTACAGTTTTGCCTCTAGAGACTCATTTAATTTAAGGAAAAGGCAGTGGGGTTCTTTTACGTATGGAAATTTTGTTAGAACATACAGGAATCTTGGCAAATTTATGTTTCTGTTCCTAATTCAGCTTTTGCTCTATAGTAAGTCCGGTGGTCAACTCAAAGCACACATCTTTTTTGGTTTATCTCTTCTAACATATCTTTCTGAAAGCATGAAATGCTGCATCATGATAGAAGTAAACTTAGCAAAGTAAACTTAGTGTTACAGAAGTAGTCTTTTGAAGTGGCTGTTAAAGATGGAAGGAAAATATTTGCAAAACTGTTTATAGAAACTTTGTGTTCAGAGAAGCTCTGGAAAGAAATGCAGGGCACACTGAAAGGGACAGTGGAAGTTGAAATACTTGTTGCAGAAGACAACATTGATACTTGATATTTACTGCCTTTAACTCAAGGTCTCAACCTTGTCAGGGTTCTTAAAGCATATTATGAGATTCTTCCACTTCCAGCTTGAGTTAAATCCCCATTTCTCTGAGGCATCCTCTTCCTTTACCCTCCTCCATCCTAGAGCTGTGGCTCTCGGCCAGGAGGACGTTTGTCCAAGCAGCAGGACAAGCCTTTTTGTCTGCACAGTAGTATTGTCAGGAGCCTGAGTGGCAGTGTGAATGACTGTGGCTTGTACTTACCTTCTCCATTTCTCCAACCAGATGGCTGCCCTGATTTGTGCAATGGCAATGGGAGATGCACGCTGGGTCAGAACAGCTGGCAGTGTGTCTGCCAGACCGGCTGGAGGGGGCCTGGATGCAACGTTGCCATGGAAACCGCCTGTGCCGATAACAAGGATAATGAGGGAGGTGAGCAAAAAGTCTTTCAATTCCCAGTCCCGAAAGAACAGAGGGTTGTACTCACTTTCTTCCTGAGTCGTTTTCCTTCAGAAATACTTGGGCTGTCATTGTTGTCAAGTGCTGGTGTTACATTTCTTTCAAAACAAATGAGACTGGGTGAGCTGTGGTCTCATGGAGAGACGTGGGGAGCTTGATCCTCTCACATCCCAACAGAGCCCTCACTGGAGAGAACAGCCCAGCAGACTAGAACTTTATTTTGCTCCTCTACTCGACACTGGTGAGACCCCACCTGGAGTATTGCATACAGTTCTGGAGCCCTCAACTCAAGAAGGACATTGAGCTGTTGGAGCGGGTCCAGAGGAGGTCACAAAGATGGTCAAAGGGCTGGAGCAACTGCCCTATGGAGACAGGCTGAAGGAGTTGGGGTTGTTCAGCTTGGAGAAGAGAAGGCTCAGGGAGGACCTCATAGTAACTTATCAGTACCTGAGGGGGTCCTACTGAAAGGCAGGGGAAGGGCTTTTTAGTGTGATATCGGATGGGAGGACCAGAAGCAGTGGATGTAAATTGGAAGGGGGTAGATTTAGACTTGACATAAGAAAGAAATTCTTTCCAGTGAGGGTGGTGAAACACTGGAACAGGTTGCCCAGAGAGGTTGTGGATGCCCCATCTCTGGAGGTGTTTAAGGCCAGGCTGGACAGGGCACTGAGCAGCCTGGTCTAGTGGGAGGTGTCCCTGTTTATGGCAGGGGGGTTGGAACTCGATGATCTTTAAGGTCCCTTTCAACCCATACTATTCTATGATTTGTGGGCTCTTGGCAGGTGAGAACTCCCAAGCAGCTTCCCATGCCTATGTGCACAAGCTGGTGGCTGCCTGAGCTGGGTATTAGGATAATTTCCCCTGTTTTGTGCTAGAGGAAAGGCTCATGCTTTCCTATGTACAGCACATGCACATGGCTGTAACTTGCTGTTACTTCACACAGCTCATGAGCCAGACTTTAAAGAGCTGCGTGAGGTGCACTCAACAATTGTATATGGTAAGGTTTTGACATCCCTCTTCAATTTTCTAGGTCCTTTAACAGACATATTATTATTATTGAATAGAGAATTTGTGTTTCCACATTTTCCTTCAAAGATCACTTCAGTTTATGGCATTTGTATAGAACCTTCCATGGTTTATGAGAGTACACTAGGCTGAAAGCAACTCTGAGAAGTTGTGCTATCTAAATTATCTATCTCCTTCAGTTGAAGTAGCTTTCTTATAACTTTCCTTTCATTGAAGTCATATAGATCCTTTTTCACCTGCTTCTTCTTTTCACTGCAAGTCAAACATCAGACACAGCTTTCTTCCTTGAGACTCTCTTTTCTTTGACAAGTTATTATTCTGAAGAGCACATCAGTTGTTTGCTGATTAATATATGATTTTCTAATGGTATTTCCTAAAACTGCAAAGGAACATTTGGTTTATTTGAAAGGCTACTTCTAGGGTAAAACTGTCATTAAAATCAATGTTTTGTAAAAATTTTATATAAAATTTCATGTTGTAGAAGTAGAAATTGAAAGTTGTAAGAGCTACAGCACAACTCAAAATTTAACAGAGCATTAATCACTGAGAACTTATTATCTTTTAAGTGCAGTACTGCCTTTGCCTTAAGCTGAGCTGCTCTCTATGTGTCTGGTTCCCCACATATCTGTCCAGGAACATGTCCTGTGACCTGTGTGTTAATGCTGGCACAGGGGAGGCTGCAGGAGTGTGCAGGGATGGAGAGGGAAGCAGGGATGTGTGATGTGTGCTTCAAGATACACCTTAATGTAATTATCACTGTGTATAGAAAGGAAATGGATAAAATTGAGTTTTCTCATTGCATGAAGATGAGACTATACTATGAAAATCAATGTAAAAGAATCATCTAGTTACCAGAACCTCAGGTTTCACATCAAGTGCAATATTAGTGAAAGTTAAAGCAACTATCTCTTCTCCCAGGCCCTCTTTTCTTTTGGAACTTAACTGAGTTTATTTGGAGCATGATGCTGAACTCATTTGCTGCTCTGCAGCACTGCTCTGTTCAGATAAGCAAGTAGTTCTAGAGTAGTGCTGGAGACACAAGCAATTCTTTTGAAAGGCAGCAGGGTAGCTAAAAATACAGTAATTTTTGCCTAAGTGAAATCTTTATCTGGACAGCTGAACTAACTTCCTTTGCCATCCCTTTAGTCTTCATTTTAAAACCGAGATGCTTCAGCTTGTTGCTGAACTGCAGCAATCATCTTCTGTCTCTTGTTTTTCCATTCAGCAACAGTTTTAACATATTTTGGTGCTGTTTTGCTGTTGAGCCACTCTTATTGCAGTTGTATCTCACAATCAGATTTAGAGGCCTTGGGCCAAGTCTTCATTTCATGGATGTCAGGAAGAGCATTGTCACAGACTCCAAAGGGATTCCCATTTGTCCTGTTTTGTCTTATTAGCTGCCACAACACAAACTCCACGCTGTAGTTCAAAAAGTGAAAAATGAAAGATTATACTTAATATTTTCTTTCCATTTTAGAGTGATGCCTTTTAGTTGGTTTATTCCTAGAAGAGGCAGATGTGTCCCTGCCTCATTGAGACTTACAAATCTTCATTTCAAATGAGATGTCAGCATGTATTACTCACATAAATAAAAAAGGATTCCAGAACAGAGAGGGGAGAGTGTCCAGAGCTCCTTTCTGAGCAGAGCTGTGCCTCGTGCCAGACAGCACTGGCAGATTCACCTGTGTTTGTCCTTACTATCACATGCCAAATCTCCATATGGGCTTGACTGAGTCTTCATTATCAACCTGTCTAGGGTGGATTTGATGTACAAGCTACTCTGCTGAAAAAGCTTGAAAAGTCTCTTATTTAATTATCTGTTTGTCTATTTTTTTTTTTAAAGAGGAAGCTTCACTGAGAAGCAAAGGTTTTCTGGCCTTGACTCACTTTTAAGATCTTTTTTAATTGGAAAATGCCTCTTGTTTTTCCAAAACATGTTTGTATTACATGGTTTACCCACTGTGGCCACTTCTAAATCTAATCCCTTTCTTTAATCAGACCCTCAGTAGTCTAATAGTTATTAGGTATCTTTTGGAGGGATTAGAAATAGCTTTATTTTTAAGACCTATAATTGTGATTACAATGTATAATCCCCCCAATAGACATGTAACTCATTTAATTCACCATGGATTTATTTTAGGAAATTAAGGGATTAGAAATGATATTTTCAAGAATGAGAGAAGGTGCATTACTTTATAAGTTTATATTTCGTTTGACTTAGGGCATAAGGGAATCACTATGGCTCATACTCATCTTTTTACAGGTAATATTTTACAATAATTTTCTTATTCCTAAATTGAAACATGTTTTTACCTTGTAAGAGAGTTGATAATTTATATATTTTTAACTCAATTTCACCTAGAACCTGAAGTGCCTCTGAGTAAAACATAGCAAAAATCATATTTCTTTTATAAAAAATAGTTTAACTAGATATTGGTTGCAGTTGATAGCAGCAGCTTGTTTTGAAGAACCTTTGTCCTGAACTCAATGGTATAATTTGGAGGAGATATCCAAGAGCAGACTCTGACCCCTGGAGCAGAAGCCCTGGCAGGAATACCATGTTACCCAGTGGGATTCCTCTTTCTAGGCTTTGCTTTTCCTTCTTTCTCTCTTCTCCCACCTTGTGTATCCTTTCAAATTAACTTTCTTATGTTTTTATGATTTCTATTGACTAGACAGTTAAATGATGTAATCTCAGAGAAAGAAAAACTGAAAATAACCAAAATTTTCCTCAATTGGTTTGTTTTAGATTTGATTAGGTAAAAAAAGTTTAAATGCAATCCCTGCTTTTGTCACTTCACAGATCACTTTTTTCCTGTAGATGTGATTGGGTGTGGAAGGACAGGAATCAAACTACAGCAGAATAGAATCCTAAGCTAAACAGAATGAGGAATTCCTCATTTGTTACAAAAAGAGGGACATTGTTTTTAATTGGTTTTAATCCGTTTCCACTTGGCTTTTCAAAGAGCATCATGCATCTCTCAGGAGGCAAATTTTGCCCTTCATTTTGTTACTATGTAGCTGCAATCCCACCAAGAGATACAGTTGGTGGTAATTTCATTTGGCACAGTACTTTAAGGATAATGAATGAGAGAGGGCCAGCTCTCTGCTCCAGCATCATTTCTCTTCGAAGCATGAGAAAAATACATTTCTAGAGAAGTTCACTGTCATGACAGTGCACTTGACTGATTGAAAGGCTATTTATTCGAGTTGTCTTAGAAAACTCATCTCTAAAATTAGACTGAAAGAAAATAGAAAGAAAAGTGTCTTCCTGCAATAAACATTGAGAAAAAAATTGCTTTTAGAAAATTACAAATCCTATGACTTGATACTGCATCAGGCTCGTGACATTTAAGATAATACAAGTATTTCACAGCACAAAAGCAAATCATGTAATTTAGCTTGCCTCAACAAGCACTGCCTCAGCAGGGGTCTCTAATTCAGCACAGACAAAAGATTTTATGAAGTTCTCAATATAAATACCCAGAATACTCCTGGCGCAGAAAATACCTTCCCGGAGCCTGTACAATAGTCAGTTTTAGAACATTAAATGTAATGAGTAGTTGAAATCTATTGTGGATGGGGCCAGAGTGAGTGATGTAGGCTTCAGTATAAAATCTGTATCAAAAGTAGACATTATGTAAGTTTGACAAGAGCTAATGAGTGTGCTTCTGTGTGATTTTGTTAAAACTTCATGTCAGCCTCTAATCGCCTTTCTTCACATTAGCCAGCTTCTTCTTACACTGTCCCTCATGGGATGTGCTGCTACAGTAACATGCTCTTATAACCTGTGGAGAACTGAAAGCAAAAAATTAGCAAATTCTGTGCTTAAAAAGCCACCAGTTGCTGCGTGAAGATGGGAGATTTTTAGGATTGTTTTCATCTTGGAGCCCTCATGGTTCTCTCTGCTCTGTGAGATGTGTGGTTTGAAGTTGGGACATCACTAATCCATCAGTACTGGTGAGTTTGAAGGCCCACCATACATTCAGTGTGTAGCTGGACGAGCTTTTTCCAGACAGTACCCTCACATGAGAGTTTTCCTGACTCCTGGAGCCCTGAACAGTACAAGCATCCTGAGTGGCCACTGAAACTCTTACTCTATTAATGTCAGATTTCATGGTACTTGAAACCTCATGAAGGAGCTTTTCAATTATCTGTGAGCACACCCAGCTTTACAGAAGCTGGATTTATTCTGCTTTGCCACACTTTGGTACTTAAAATCCATTTTTTTCCCGATAAGAGAACTTTATGATTCTGAAAACACTGTTGTGCTCACAATTTGCTATAAGGGCCAGTATAATGGGTATCCTGACATGTTTCACAGGGGCTTTCCAGTTTGGCTGATTGAGGAATAGGGCTGGAACAAGAGGATAAGCATTTCCTTTTTGTTAGAACCAGGAATTGTTTTGAATGCTGCATGGCAATATAGCTAACAGTTATTAGATCAGGCTACAAAGTTAAAATTTGGGTTATATATTAGCTTAAACTTCCAGGTACTATGATGTAGTGGGCTGTGGAATAGCCTGGCTGTGGCAGCAGCTCTGCATGCAGTTTTAGAGCTCAATTAAAGTATTTCTGCGTTGGCAGAGAGAAGGCCCACTCTTTTGATAATATGATAGAGCATCTCTAATTCTTTCACCTTGGGTATATTAATACTGCACATAATTAAAATCGGATCATGATAAATTAACTAATTTGCCCTTAGAGTGATCAAAGGCCCTTTTGCCCTCAGGGCTCATAGTAGCTGCTGTTCCACCTCCCTCCCCTCGCCTCCATTTTAATCATCAGTCTGAAATGTTTATTGGAAAAAGAAAAATTTCCAGGAAATAGGTTCTGAAAGTCACCAGCTCCAGAAGCCAGTGAAGTGTAAGGATGCCCTCTACTGAACATGTGCTTGGAAATTTCATTTTGGAAACAGAATTGTCCCTTGGTAGGTACAGAAAACCTTTTCTCAGACTGCTGGAAATCAGATCAAAGTTGACTCATTCTAACATGCATCATGAATCTAGTCTAAATCACAAACTGCAAGCATTTGAAGAAGAATTCAAATTAAAGAGTAATGATTCTATGATTCTAAAGAGTATTTACTGGAATGATTTTTTTTTAAAATCCAATAGCTCAAGTGGCAACTTTCCAGAGAAAGATGTAGCACAGTCCTGGAATACTGGCACCTTAACATGATAAGAAGTAGATTCAGTGAGCAGGGAAAACTGTTGGTGAGAGGTTCTGAATAGATTAGAGGTAAAACATATCAGCATTTCTACTGAGTGCTTTTTAGGTCTTGTAATTATTTTCAAGGGGAATACAAGAATAAAGCCATCCTAAAATATGACACGTGCAAATAGGTGTTAGAGTTTTAACATTTACTTTTTTCTGTGTAATTAAGTTTTCCAGAAAGCTTCTGGAACAGTTTATGGAAAGCCAAGAAATGTGTATCCATTAACAGAAATTAAGGTTTCAAGAAGAACACCATGTCAATTTGGTTCTTAAAAGAATTGGGAATTCAGAAGAACTGTGAACAGCAATGGAGAGCTAGACCTGTGCTGCCAGTTTAAATCAGATCAAAATATGCTATTGCTTTCCTCCCATTTGAGGACAAGACAGGGTGGGGGTTTTTTCTCTCAAATTGTTGGAGGAGTTTCAGCACTGTTTTAATTCCTAATACTGTCTCCTCCCTTCAGCACAGAATTTGGTAGAGCTGCTAACTGGTCACTTTAAGCTCAAATATGCATGCTGTGAAAAGAAGCAGTATTTTGGTGAAGCTAGTGGTGAGGGTTTTGTCATTGAATTAACCATATAAATAATTCAGTGTGCCTGAGGAAATCTGGAAGATGACAAGCTCTGAAATATATATTAAAAAACAAAGTACTGAATTCTAATTAAAATTCCTGCTTATGGCAGTTTCCTCTTACAGAACATACATTTTTTTTCTAACCCTTGTTTTAATCAACTAAGTCTAATGCAGTTAATTGATTCTGTAGCAATTTACGTCATCTCTAATGTTGCAGCAAGGCTGGAGAAAGGGGCTGATAGAAATCTCATGAAGTGCAAAGTCCTGCACCATGGGGAGGAACAACCTGGGCACAAATCTGTGCGGGAGAACACTTTTTGATCCATGAGGGTGACTGAACAGCAAAGCAAGCTGTGGAGTCTCCATCCTTGGAGATACTCAGAAGCTGTCTGGATATGGTCCTGGGCAGCTGGGTTTTGGTGGACTTGCTTGAGCATGGGATTGCAGCAGATGATTGATAGTATCTCTGAATAGCAAATTGGGAAAAAAACAACTAGAAATAAATCTATTCTATCAGTAATCTATATTTTTTCATGCATATGGTCAGAGAATACAGAACAATAAGGTAAATAATAGGATCAATGCAACTAGAAATGCAAAGAGTATAATGGTGTGTAAGCCCTGGACAGCAAACAGCAGTCCCCTCAGCTTCTGGCTGCCACTGCTGAACAGATCTATAGTTTGGTTCTGCTGTCGCAACAAGCTGCATCAACTAGTTCACATACAGTAAAAATATCTTAACTACTAAATCCTGCCATCTGGGAATAAATTAGTATTGGGAATATAGCCACATATTGCAAGTAATAATGTTCCAAACAAGTAAATCACGTGTATATTTATGTTAAAGTACATGCCCGTCTTTTCTAAATATTCTTGTAGGCATCTGAGAGTGTGTAAGGCTGCATAAACCCCTTCCTACACGAAAGGAATCCTCCCCAGGTTTCTCCCTGGTATTGAATGGAGATGTTTTGAGCCTCCCAGGTCCTGAACTGGCAATTCAGAGCAGTTTGATTGCCTGCTTGATTGTTTGTGAGATAACGGTGAGGCTGGCAGTGACAGGGTAATTTACTGAAGATTGCAATGTCAGACTATATCCAAGAGGGGTTGTGAGCATAAAGATGTGATTTGCCTGACTGACAGGATGCTGATGGATGGAGATGCCAATTGAAAGGTCATGGTGTCATCAGGAGGGTTTGGTCACAGCATCCCATAATCTGCTGCATGATGAGGCCATTACAGATGTAACACACCCTCATCTCAAATAACAGCTAGAGCAAAAACATGAACAGGTAAATGCAAATTTGTCAAAGGGAGTCATTTCTATCCTGCCTTTTGCTTCTGTTATTTCTAAGGTGTTGATAGGATTCTCTCGACTGGTCATCAGCCATTGAAAGGACTGAGAGGGGAAAGCAGTGGGCAGCTTTATGCTCATAGCTGTAAAGACTCAAAAACCAAGAAAGAACACAGAATGATGAGAAGAATTTCTCAGAGTTTATCAGGAAATCTGATTACAGTTGTAATCTGAAGCGAAAATTGTCCTTACAATGATTATATAGAAAACAAGCTATAGTTAAAAAGGGAATTCCTGCCTCTGCATTGTAAAGGATTTCAAGATCTTTGGAGCTCTTCATGTGGTTAGGCCATTGACCTTAAAGTAACATGTAGCTCCCCCAACAGTGAACTTTCTCAAACTTTCATCTCCTTAGAGTGCTGAATGAAGCATTCTCAGCATACCTTGGCAATTCTGGCTTTAAATCAGAAACAGTCATTTGAGGCATACACAGTCTATTGGAAATCTAAGGCTAATCATAGAAAACAGAAAGCTTTCTGTAGGTTTAGGTTTGTGTTTGTTTTGGGCTTTCTCTTGGTTTTGTTGTTGTCTTTCCAGCTCTTGCAGTGCAGGATGAATGTTCATCTGTCATGCATTTGCAAAATTTGGAAATACTTGAGTCAAGATCTTACTTTAATAGACTTTTGTCAACTATCCTACTGGAAAGTTCTGGCTTGTGTATGATCCTCAGCATGTGCCTAGGCTATATTTGCATTTAAAAATCAGACTGATATGCCAGGCTGCCAGACCTAAGTAGGTTGCACACTGAGTGCCTGGTTCTTGCCATTGTAGATGAACAAATATTTCTAAATTCTTAGAGATAATAATAATTTAAATGAATTGGGTATTAATTACTACATTCTACTAGAACTCCATTGAGAGAACATGTTTCAGTTAAGTGATGAGTCTAAAATAAACAATGGTTGTAGAAGTTGCTAAAAATCTTCAGATGGCTTTATCCAAGTGGACAGATTGGAATCCCATTGAGGATACCATTCCATTTTAATTCTTCATGTATAAATTCTAATTAAAACAAAGTGCTACTTAAGAAATATTTTTGATGGACAATATAATATGTAATATGGTGACTGAATCCACCAGGTCTGTGAGTGATCCTTGCCTATCCAAGCATCTCAACAAGTTCTGATTCAGATCTTTACCAGAGGTGGAAGTTCCAGCAGCACTTTCCTATTAATTGCGAAAATTGGTACAATTTTATTTTGCATAGGTAATAACTTGCTGTGTCACTCCCATCTCACTCTCTCATATCCTCAGAACAAATGAAATAAAACAGCATAATTCCCAAGAGTCTTACTGCCCAGCAAGAAACTCTAAAAGCTTTGTAAAACAAACAGCTGAGAAAATCTAATGAAAAAATCCTGTACTCATTCCACTATTCCTACTTCCCTATTTCAACTCTTAACAGATTTCTTTGGGATTGATTCTCAGCTAAAACTGGCATAAATTAATTGTTGCAGCAATGTTGTTTAACCAGTGTGCTTGAAAAAATCTTGTCCTTGTTGCATTATTGGCTCACGCACCAATTTTGTGACCTGGAGATGTTATGAAGAATAAGCATAAGCATTTTTCCCAGTGCCTGAAGATGTCTGTTAGATGTTGTTGCTTTCTAGCACTGTGCAGCTGCTGAATCTTGATGATTTTTACCTTTCAGATGGCTTGGTTGACTGCCTGGACCCAGACTGCTGCCTCCAGTCCACTTGTCAAAACAGCTTGCTGTGCCGCGGCTCTCGGGATCCTCTTGACATCATACAGCAGAGTCATTCTGGTTCACCAGCTGTGAAGTCATTCTATGATCGAATCAAGCTCTTAGTGGGGAAGGACAGCACTCATATCATCCCAGGAGAAAATCCCTTCAACAGCAGGTAGCAGCTATAAGTGTGATGCTGTGTCTGTGCAGTTGCATTGTATGGGATGATTTCTCTCAGATACTTTAGTCATGTTTTAACATGAGATGCTGCTTTCAGGTGCTTCCAGTGTTTTTATCTTAAGGACAATCTGGTTTAAGTTATGTTGTGGCCCTGATTTTATTTCACTGGATATTTTAGCATTTCAATTTAACCTAGGAGAGATTCCTTCCAATGAGCAGGAGCTTCTGAGGTTTGTCTTTTATGAAGACTGCATTGAGAACCAGGGAAAATACACACTAGTTTCCAGTTAGAAAGAGACTGTGTTTTATTTACTGCCTCTAACATAATCTTCAAGAATAGAATAACATCTCAAATTATTTTAAAAATATGTTAACACAGGGTTTTATATTATTTATCTCTCAAAAAAAATTTTTGCTGCTTTACTTCCATCATCAATATGCATCTCTCTAGGTTTTTGTTTCCTTTTTCTGTCTGTTCTCCCTTGGATTATTGTATTTATAATTAATCTAAAAGGCATCACATCAGTGGTGATATTTTGTGCCATTGTATGCTTCCAAGAGGAATGATGTTTTTCCAACTACATCTTCATAGAATGATGCTAAGAAATCAATATTTTCAGTCTCTGGGAAAAGGGAAGCTAAGGGGGATGTTGCCATTCTCACAGATGCTTAAAGGGTGGATGTCAGGAGGATGGGCCCAGTCAGTGTTCAGTAGTGCCCAGAAACAGGACAAGAGGGAACAGGCACAAACTTTAATGTGGGAAGTTCCATCTCAACATGAGGTGGAAATTCTTTGGTGTGAGGGTGGCAGAGCCCTGGCACAGGCAGCCCCAAGAGGTGGTGGAGTCTCCATCTCTAGAGATATTCCCAACCTGGACATATTCTTGTACAGCCTGCTCTGGGTGATTCTGCTCTTGCAGAGGGCTGGACTGGATAATCTCCAGAGGGCCCTCCCAATTCCCACCATTCTGTGATATATTTTCATTATGTTAAACTGAAGAAAGAATTTCATTTGAGATAACACCTCAAAGGCTGGACTTCATTACAGGAAACTGTTTTCCCAGCCAGGATTTCATTATAGACTTACTGGATGATATACAGTAATATACTGAATATTTGTCTGTTAAAAGGAGGATTATAATGTTTCTGGACACACCAGGAAAGTCTCTGGTACATTAATTTCTGTGATGCTCAAATAGCACAATAACCCTTTTGGTTCCTGTTCCATGTAATATAGGCTTTATTCTATTCTATAAAATACTCTGTGCATACACACATGGAGTAGTTTGGGAAAATAGAAGAAAATCACTCTGTTTTCATCTAAATTTGTTCTGATTTTTTTCCTCATCAGCACTGTAAAAAATAAAATAGGAGAAATCTTGCCATTTTCTGCAGTGTTGCATGAAAAGGAAAACAAGACGAGAGAAGCTTACCTATTCATGAGGCTGAATAATTTGTCCAAAAGGAAATATAAGCTACAGCATAAAAAGCACATAGTCACAAGGTGGTTGATAGATGCTGCTTGATATATGTATCATCAGCAAAATTTCCTTGAGCAAACAGAAGCCAGCAGTTTCCTGTTATAGACTGTATTCTAACTAGTGCTTGAGGTCCTTCCTCATTAATCCACCCAGACTGAAAATTGGTGCATTCCCCATGTCTGTATTCTACTGTCACATGATAATGTTTACTTTTGTTATTAACATCATCCAACACTTTATTCCTGGATCTTGGTGTATTTTAAAAAAGCAGGGGATTGTCATTCCAAATTTCTAGGTGGGGGCAGTGATGTGCTATATGAGAAATTCCTGAAATTCCTGCTGACACATAGCAAAGCACTCTCAAAAGAGAGAAAAGACCAGCTGTGTCCCTTCCAGGTATAACCCATCTTCATCTCCTGTAGGTTATTTAAAGTTGGCTAAGAAAACTCTTTATTTAGCCTGTGTGTAAAAATGGCCTTAAACCCAAATTCTTTCTCCTGTTGACAAAGTGGAAAACAAAGGTTACAAATCAGGACCAAATGCAGGTCACTCCCCAAGGTGAAAGAATTCTTAATCTAGAAAACTGAATGTAAAGAAAAAAAAAAAAAAGGTGCAGCATGACTCTATATTATTCAAGTGTATTGGGTACCCACAGACAGGTTGTTGTGCCCAGCAAGGGTTTTGAGAAGTGCTTGAACATCATGTCAGTGGGACTTCAGGGTCGTATTTCTGGCTTGGCTGAAGTTGAAGGAGCTTTCTACTCTGCTGTATTAGATGAGGCAGGCACTAACTCCCAATCAGTACATACAGCCTTCACCATGCAGATAAGCAGTTTCTTGATATCAAGGGAGCTGGGCAATAGTGTATTTTAGAATACTTTGGTATTCTAAAATCTTGTGAGTAAATTGAATGTAGCACAAATGAGGCACAAGCATTCCTCTGTCTAATTTATAAACAGTGTGGCTTTGCTATTGTAACTAACTTCCATACCTTTTCTTTTCTTTCTTTTTCAGTCTTGTTTCTCTGGTAAGAGGCCAAGTGGTGACTACAGATGGAACGCCCCTGGTTGGGGTCAATGTGTCATTTGTCAAGTATCCAAAGTATGGCTACACCATCACTCGTCAGGATGGCACGTGAGTCTGCTCGCTTCATTGACTACCTATTTCCTAAGTAGTGTCTCTGCCCATTAACAGATGGTGAGATCTAATGGAACCATGTGGTATATTCTGCATTGCATTCCTCCCAGGGCAAAGAGCTATTAAGTAAACACAAAAGTAATTTTTCACGTGGCATTTTGAATACTAACAACAAGTAAATATGAAAAGGCTGACTTGTGATTACAATGCGTTAGCAGGCAGACTCCTTTCAAATAAATTGCTCTGAATCTATGAAAATATTTGTGGACTACAGTAATATGCAGCTGAGACCAGAAATATTTTATTTTAAAATGCAAGGCAGGCTAACACTGAGAGGAAAAAAAAAAATCATAGAATAATATATTTTGTTAAAAGTTCCCTTTTGCCTTTCTTTCCTTTTGAAGATGTACTATCTTTTGAGTTTCTTCAGGGTAGAATGTAATCAAAAGATTCTAATTGAATATATTTAGACAATTCCATGCTGTGCAAAGAAGTGCTTTTACCCCCCCTTGTATTTGATATGAGCACACATTCAGATAAACAGAAATCATTGTGACATGGTTTATCTAGTTTACTGGCTGTGGTAACTAAAACACTGTATCTGTGACACATGCATTGTAAACATTTGCCTTTGATCTTGCATGCAAACAACTGAATTGAAATAATTAATATGAGTCAACTGGACTATAGGGAGTATTTCATTTCCACATTTTCTAGAATATTATTCTGCTATCATAAAAGTATAATGTTGATCACAGTGGTTTAATATTACAGCAAATGATGAGCTGAACTATATTTAGGTCTGAATATATCCTTGAAATCATTGAATAATTTGTAACTTTGTCAGCATTTTCTTGAAACAGCTGATTCCTGTTTCTCTTGTCAGAACAGCCTGGAATTATTTTCTTCATCTAGGACAGCTTTCAAAATGCCTGGGCAGTGCCACGTTACTGCTCTGATTATATAAGGGGCTGGGAGTAAATGCCTAATTTGTCTGAAAAAGTATAGTTCCATTTTCCTGGGAACAAGAATTTCAGCTTTTTGTTTGTACAACACAAACCAGCAAAACATTTCATTTCCCTCCCTGCTGTGTTGACCCATCCTGTGCTTGACGGACATCATATTTTAGGAAAGGGCTAATTCAGCATCCAGCTCAGTATGACCTTGACTTCTTTGCTGATTTTGTATAGAAGAGAGACTTGTAATAATGAATGTGGTGGTTTGTCTGGTTTTTCATTATTTAATACAGATTTTGTAATACATAGGAAGCAGGTTTGTCTTGGTGACTTCAAATCATAGCTTAGCTTGACTGGATCTGTGCTGTCCAGTTGTCAGAGGGTCACATCCATTACAGACCATTTGAGGCATCTTTAAGATATGCCTATTGCTCTAGGAATACTTGTAACCTGTGTCATTAACCAGGAATGCTGTTACTGGAATTATTCAGTCTTGTCACTTCTAAAGCCCACATTTTTCTAGGTTTGACTTGGTTGCAAATGGTGGAGCATCCCTGACCCTGCACTTTGAGCGAGCACCATTTATGAGTCAGGAAAGGACAGTGTGGCTGCCCTGGAATAGCTTTTATGCCATGGACACACTTGTGATGAAGACAGAGGAGAACTCCATTCCCAGCTGTGACCTGAGTGGCTTTGTCCGTCCTGATCCAGTTATTATTTCATCACCACTTTCAACTTTCTTCAGTGATGCTCCTGGGCGGAATCCCATTGTGCCAGAAACCCAGGTAAGAACAGCGTGAGTGAAAAGGATACAAAATCAGTGGTGACCTGAGCACTTACCACAAAGTCACCCTTTGTGGCCTAGAATTGCTGCAGCAAATCTTCCTGTAGACTTGCATTCATTCTGACAGATCCCAGGATCTCTAATGAGGTCTGCAGGAGATATTCTAGGCTGATGTCACCCAGACACTTTTATCTTTGACTATCTTGCACCTTCTCATTATCATGCAATATATTGAGCATGTCTCTCTTTCAATTGACAGCTTAGGAGCTTTTAAGTGAATTTTGCAAAGGTTTGGTGTGTGCTGCTAACCACCAGTTGCTTTCTTGTATGTTATTAGGATGTTTAAATTCGATTTAGTTAGTCTTGATTTCATAATAACTGTTAGTGGAAATGGCAAGTTTTACAGACTGTGTTTGTGTTCCACTTGCATATAACTTGCAGTAAAACTACTTGTACTTTGTTGCACTTTTGCCCTTAAAAAGAAATGTGCATGGATTCCAAATAATTCTTTTTCCAGAAACATCAGCTGAACTGCATCCATGTGCTGATTTGAGGATAAGCACTCCTAGTAACTGAAATTCCTTTGTTCATAAGACCATACAAGGCTATGTTATCCTAAAATAAAAAGTACTAATGTAAAACATTTGATCTTTTTCCTACTCAGGTTCTTCATGAAGAAATTGAGATTCCTGGCTCTACTATAAAGCTCAGCTACCTGAGTTCCCGGACTGCTGGATACAAATCCTTACTTAAGATTGCCATGACTCAGTCTCTTGTGCCACTAAATCTAATCAAAGTTCATTTGATGGTAGCAGTAGAAGGGCATCTCTTTCAAAAATCCTTTCATGCATCTCCCAACTTGGCATATACATTTATCTGGGACAAAACTGATGCATATGGGCAGAAGGTTTATGGGTTGTCAGACGCTGTAGGTAAGTCAACATATACAAGCTCCCAAACTTCCCATGTAATCCCTAGTAAGAAACCTGCAAAGTTTTCTTATGGAAAAGCAAATATGGACCAGAGTTCTTGTCTTCCTGACACAACTTATCTTTGTATTGTTTCTTTTACACATTAAAGATCACATTCAGAGGGTCTAAACTCCATCAACGTGCTTGTGTTTTCTGATCAGTAGCTGACTTAGAAGGTTTAGACCAGACAATGGGAGAAACTGCCACAGGAATTTAGGTGAAACCTAGTCCATCACTTTGTCTATTTTCTTTCAGTTGACTAATCAGCCTCATGCTGAAGTGGGTGGCATTCTTCACTGCATTTGGATACATGCTGTTATAGCCTCTTGTGATATAAAACCTTGGAAGTTTTTCTAATGCTGTTCAATCTTGTAGTTCTGCAGCTGTTTTTAGTTTGCTTGGATTATAGTGGGTGGAGAAAAAAGTGATCATAATATTATTGAGTTTTCATTTGAATATCAGAACAGTTTTGCTAAAAATGAGCATCAAAGCTGTAACTGAGGGGAAAGAAAAACTTCCCTTAAACATGTTATTTCTTTTCTGTATTTTCTAAAATCTTCTTTGTGATAGCTTGTCTTTCTTATGCTATTGCATAAGGTATTTCTTTTCTGAGTAATGCTTACAGCATATGTGAGCTTCAAAGCACACAAACTTTTCACTGCTCCTTGGTATGTGAAATGAGCACATTAAATAAATGCAATGAGCATCTGGCGAATTAATAGTTTGATCTAGTCCTTTTATCTGATAGAATAATTTTATCATATTTTTTAAATTATATTTTTCACTAAGCTAGTTGCTTTCTCCATGCCAGCTATTCAAAGAGAAGTGATCATATATCCCCGCAGAGTGCATGTGAATGAAGCTTTGAATTTGTGTCCAGTCAAAGATCTGAACTTAATATTTTAGAATAAAAGAAGGAATATAATCACTCCATCTTCTCTAGGGGGATGGGGAACAGGAACAGTGAATGTTTTGAGTGCTCTGGACGTTTAAATCAGTGTTTGTTCAGCAAATGTATTAGACATGGTTTTTTTTCATTTCAGTTTCTGTGGGTTTTGAATATGAGACTTGCCCCAATCTTATTTTATGGGAGAAGAGGACAGCACTGTTACAAGGATTTGAACTAGATCCATCAAATTTAGGAGGATGGTCTTTGGATAAACATCATGTTCTTAATGTCAAGAGCGGTGAGTTAGTTAATTCCCTGTATTTTCTGTGTTATGTGGATTTTTGTCTGTGAATATTTTTATTTGCATTATATTTCTACTTTAAAAATGCAGCTTCTCCAGTCTTTCCTATCTCAGTAAGGCCTGGCACACGTTAGTGTTGTCAGAACATTTTAGTGGAATTTCAATTGTTATTTTATAGTTCTGTGAGTGGGACTTTCAGGAAGTCCAAATCTTTTACCTCATTTCTGTTGTTTATTTACTGTTCTTGTGTGCTTCTTCCCTGTTTTTCTGTTCTTCACAGCACCTGTTTTGGTTCTTCTTCTTTGACATTTTTCCCTAAAATCTGAGATGGAGCTTAAAAAGGGAATCTATGATGAGAAACTGAGTCTCATTTGTCAGCTCTTTGTTTTTTCTTCACTTCTCATTGTCTTTGCATGTCCTAAGCTGAAGGTTCCTGGTCTTCTCATTTTATGAGTGGATCTCAGGGAGCTGTGTGCTCGGCCTGTAGTTAATTTGATCCCTCTAAATTGTTTTTTACAGCCTCCCTGCTGATCCCTGCATTAACAAATTGCAAACTGTATTGTAGCTCAAAAAATCTATAGCAGTGTTCAGAATAGGCAGGATCAGGCTATTTGAACACACCTCAAATGCTGTACAGTGGATCAAACAGTGTTGAGATAGACATTTGGATAGTGCATGGTACTCATTGTCATCTCCAGTGGGGAGCCAGTTACTATACATTAGAATCAACCTGGTGCAAGATATCCCTGCTCACTGCAGAGAGGTGGGACTAGACCTTTGAAGGTCCCTTCCAACTCAATGTATTCTACAATTGTCCAACTGTATTTCCAAATCTACAATTTATGATGCATTGGAAATGGATACTCTGACTGAGAATCCACTCCCTTCTTGGAGCAGGAGGTCTTGTCTTTGAAGGAACATTTTAGAAAGGAAATCCTATCATAAAGACATCTTTTAGAACCTAATAATGATCCTCCTTGCCACTAGGCTAGAAGTGCATTTCATCACTTATAGCCATTGCATTGGCTGTGCTGTCCTCTAGCATCTCCATTTCTCATTTTCCATGAGAAAAGTGTGAAGGACAGGGAGATGGGAAGAGAACAACAAAGGTGTTACAAAATTCCAAGCAAAATGCAGCATAGGAAAGTGGAGTGAAAGAATCCATGGACACTAATAAGGATTATGTCCTATCCACTGCTTGCCTTCTCACTTCCCAGTTAATACAACAGTGTAAACCATTGTGGCAGGCCCAGGGAATGTATGGCAGTGTTTTATCTCCTAGTGGGTGCAGATAACTTCAGGTCTTGGTGTGAGCTATGGTTGTGTATATGCTGGAGTCATTTCACAGCAGCTTTTGAAAAAGAGCTGACTGAAATCCCCTGCAATGAACAATTGCAATAATGGCTTCTTCTCTTCTTCATTCCTAGGTATATTGCACAAAGGCAATGGAGAAAACCAGTTTCTCACTCAGCAGCCAGCTGTGATAACCAGCATTATGGGGAATGGGCGTCGAAGAAGCATATCCTGTCCTAGCTGCAATGGTCTGGCAGAAGGAAATAAGCTTCTGGCCCCTGTAGCACTGGCAGTGGGTATTGATGGAAGTCTTTTTGTTGGAGATTTTAATTATATTCGGCGTATTTTCCCATCCAAGAATGTTACAAGTATATTGGAGCTGAGGTAAGGTGTTAATCTTAGAGCTTCATTTTTATAGCCTGTGCTCAAATCAGCCTTTGCCATTACTTTTTATAATTTTGTAAAACATTGTCACTTTCAACCTATTTAAATTCCAGTGGAGAAATGGGGCACAGAAATGCATGGTTCAAAGCCTGGAGCTTACCAAGTACAAACCATCTTGTACAAAAAGCACAAACCACCTTCTTCTGTCCTGTTGATGATCATTTGATACAATCTCCCCTCAGTACTACATATCATTTAGTTTTGATTGAAAAATGCAGAATTGGCTGCCTTTAGGTACTGAGCCACAGGGATAAGCAAAGGTATAACAGTCTTAGAAGATCAGAAGGAAGATTTTCCCATCAACGGTTTGGAAAGCCACTTTCCCACTTTGTTCCCATCCTCATAAGTCTATTTCTCTGAGCTGGCAAGCACAGTTGAGGTGGACAAACAGAGTCACTTTGCATCATCCAAAACTCTTTTTGAGATTGTCTCTCTGTTCCCACACCCCATGCCACCTCTTCCCCTCTGCAGCATCACTTCATAGGGTGGGTTTGAATGTAAAGAATACCACTTCACCTGTTTCTGTTCAGTCTCCTTTTTTCATTCTAGGAGAGGCAAGAGCCATTGCTTCAAACTGGAACTTACAGTCACAGCACAGTCCAGAAAAAATAAGAGAATCAGCTTATACTGGCTTCTGCAGCCTACTCAGGCTCTTGTAAATCAGATATAGCCAAAAAGCACACTGAGTGAATTTAGGTCCTTAGCATTTTTTTTTATGATACAGCAAATAACCAATTCCTATGCTTCCAATATACTTTTAGTTGTAAATTGGGGGGAAAAGTGCTAAGTGATTGGACTGCTAGAGAATAGGAGACCTGGCTGTACTTTACACCTTTCTTCCATTTGTGTCATTCTGTTGATGTCACTGTTGTGAATTCTAATCTATAAAAAAAGAGAATAGAGATCTGATTCAGGCCAATTCTTACCCAGAAATCACTCTCTGACACCTTACCTCATATGCCATCAGGCTTCCTCATTTTTTTTTAAAAAGAGTTAGCGGTCATCCAGTGCTTTCTGCTACCAGTTCAATACAAAGCACAGAAGGTAGCTGATACAGATGTGTAACCTGCTATAAATATTTGCATCAATACACACTGGAGCTGCATTTTATAGGATATGCTGATTTTTTTCTAATTTGTTCAGTTCTGTTGAGCTTTCTGGTATATGAGCTTTATGGGCAAAGAGAAACATTTTCAAATTAGGATAATATAAGGCATTTATATGCATCTCACTTATTAATATCAGGCAAAAAATGAAGTTTCCTAGTAATCCTGATACTTGATACTTAAATCCAAATTTACAACAGCATTAGCCTGAGAATTATGCTTTCTCTCTCTGCAAGAGAGCAGTTGGGATTTACAGCATGTATGAGGGAAAATGGAAAAGGACATCAGTAAAGAAACAGATGATGGAGTTTTCTGCAGTTGTCCACTTTCTTTTATGAAATGCTACTTTCCATAATGTAATTCCTTTAGCTTCTGTTATAACTATTAGCAGTGAACAAAAAGCCACTGTACTTAGAGTGCTGCAAAGGAGTTGACTCACAGATTTTTAGGATTTACAGTGGTCTCTTTTGGCCCCAGATCTTTCTAAAGGAATTCAGGTCCTGTCCAGCATACATCTATAGCAGTAATTCAGTGGTCATCTCAAAATTTGTACAAGTTACAAGTGCAAGAGTTTGAACATTTTAGCCACTTAAGTAATAAAAAAAAAAGCAGAGTCTTCAGTTAGTATCAAGCAGCTTCAATAAAATTGCAAGTAGTATTAACACCCAAATACATTACCTTGTTTGGATTTCATAAAGGATATAGTTTTGGTTTTACATAAGCCAATGTAAACCTCAGGTAACTTTCTAAATCAGAATATCCCAGTGTGCTCATGCACACTGTCCTTTATAAAGGTGCCTGATTTGAGTAAGAATTTTGACTTAAGAGTGTTGCATATCAGACTTAACATTGGAATTGCAAGTCTCAGGAGTCACACACCATGTGGTTTCATTTAGTGGACACTCCTAAATCGAAATGACATAACTACAGTGAAATACTAGTGTGAAGAATGTCCTCATTTATTTCTGGGAAGTAGAGAACACTTGAGTTTTGCCTAGACAGTAAACTAGGAGTCAATTAATACTATGCATCTCCCATTATTTAGTATCCTACTGCTCAGTTGGGGTTTTTCTAAACTAAGATTTTCTTTGATGGGCTTAGGTACAAAGTAGCATCCAAACTGACTTTAAGCAATTATTTTAGAGACTGGGGAAGAGGAAAATAAACTATATGGTAGAAATTTACTTACAAATAGCTATTGAGGTTGCCTTCAACTGGTGGGCAATATCCTAAACCTAGTGCTTCCACCTTCTCAGTTCTGTATGCAGAAAACTGCCAGTTTATCTCACTCCTAGCCCACAAGCTATACATATTTCCATGCAAAAACTCTTTTAATGGTCCAGAAATTTTTCTATAGAATATGTGGAGGGTGGGGGGTTGGGGGTAGGGTGTCCTAGTAGGGAAGTAGCTTGTGACTCTGTCACCTCAGTCTCTTTTCATCCATAAACCAAGCTAAGGCAGTGCTGAAAAGAGAGATCTTCTCCTGTGTCCTTTTGTAAGATAAAACAAATACTATGTTTGCTTTACCATCAATTCTTCAGCTAACTGTTTGTTCTTTTTTCTTCTGTTCCCTTTCTATAAAGAAATAAAGAGTTTAAACATAGGTAAGACACGAGCTCTTTCCCATATAATTTGATATGGTTTGTTTGCTTCATTGTGTTTGCTTTTTGTGTTGTGCTTCTTGTGTAATGTTATATTCTTCATGTACCATATATAGAAACATTTTTACGTGCTAATTGTGTGTTATGAATATGATAAGCGTTAGCAATTATGAAATGCAGTCAAAAAGCAACCAAATAAGTTCTGACAGTAATTAGAAATTTCTAGTAGAATGCAAGTATAATGAACCCCAACCTAACTTCTATATAAACACTTCTCCCTGCTGTCTATAATTGGTCTAAATGGTTGAGGTAAACTACAACAGCAGTTTTACAAATGCCAGAAAGGTTCACAAAAGCACTAATGACTGCAGAGAGGTCAAAAACTCATTTTCCGGTCATTAATGATTTTCTGAACCTTCTGTCCTTTTTCATAATCTATTTTCTATTTTTTTTCATCAAGTAGATTTACCAGTCACTCAACCTGTGGGGCTAGTGTTGTGTGCAACCACTAGATGCAGGCACTGTGGGGTTCAGGAAGGAGGCAAATCCTTTCCTGACATAGGAAAATAGATCTTTCATCACCTCAGCAGAGCACTAGGTCTCCATCATGGCAGCAGCATAGGAAACACTCACCTTCTCCCTTACCCCACCTGGCACAGGGGATGTTTACTCTGTAAAATACTAGAGAGCAAGAAGAGCTATTGTAAACTGTTGTAAACTACACTATAGTGTTCTGAAGTGGAAATCATTGCCTCCACCAGGCAGAGACTTTTGAGCAACACCAAATCTTTTAAAGATATATTCATTTCTTTCCTATAATTAAATTAAGAGATTACAGTGATGTAGAGAAAAGAGAAACAAGAATTGCTCGGATGCCAGCTTGTGAAATATTTACCACTCATTTATAAAATACATTGCTGTTTGAGGTAATCATCTGGTAGTTTCTCTGGGGACAGAGTGAGTGCATGTCGCCTTCCACCAGTCATTTTCTGCCAGAGTCCCTGAAATATTTCAAGTGGAGAGTCTTCCACTGCCTTCCTCACTGAGCTCAGGAAAGGGCAAATGTGGGGCAGGTCTGCAGCTCTCTTGAGTCACTGCCTGAACTGGAACTAAAATTGGTGGCTGACTCCCTGGAAAAACTGCCCTGATAGAAAATGTGGAGGAGGAAGGCAGTGTGAGCCATGTGGACATACCAATAGCTGCAGGTGAGGAGAGGGAAATAAACCTCATTGCTCTTTACCCTGACTCATACCTTATCCCATCCTGGCAACCCGAGGCTAGCTGTGTGCAGGAGGGAAGTAGAGGTGTGCTCAGTGTGTGTGATGGCATCTGAAATGCAGAGACACCTTCCCAGTCTGACCAGTCAGCTGCTGCTCAGTGTCTGGTAGCAGAGAAGCTCTGCCAGACACTCCTGTGAGCAGATCCCATCACTGAGCCCAGCTACCTCTGTGCCCTGCTCAGGGGACTGTGATTTTAGAAGGACCAGGCTCAAAGCACTCTAACCTGAAGCTCAGCAGAGAGGCAGCAGCTGCAGCACTCAGACATCATCTCCTCTGCCACTGTTGTGAAACCTTAAGCTATAAGTAAACTTTTAGGGCACAACCCTAGTGTCACAATAAAGTTTGTTCCTCATTGTTTAGGGAAAAGTGTGGTGGAGGAAGACAGCAGAATTTCAAAAAAAGTGAGAGTTGTGCAAGCGCTTGTACAGTTTGGATACTCAAGAGACTGGAGAAATCTTGGAAATGGAAAGAAACCATTTTTAGGTGGCAGAAAATATGTAGCTTTGTTTTGGAGGGGTGAGAAGGAATGGGATAAGGGTCTAGTGAGGACATGTAGGCTGCTGCTTAACAGAGGGAGAGGAACTTGGGGAATAAAGGGATTGTGCTCTAATCTGAAGCATGTCACTAGTCTCCCTGCATAACTTTGTCTACACCACTTAATCTCTCTGTGCCTCAGTTTCCTCCTCTGTAAAATGGGCATAATGCCCATCTTTTTAAAGTACCTCGAGATCCATGCATGAAATAAATCTGCCAATTATTTTTTGTTTGCTGTGTTGTTTCATCTCTGATTTCTGCACTCCTAGACTTCAACAGATGGTTTTACCTCTGCCTACTGAATTTTAGTCAAACCAACGGTTTTGGAACAAACTATTATTGACTTCAAGTCATAACTCATCAAAAACTGATATAGAGGAAGATAAATGTAGAAAGTGGTATTTTGAGGCTTCCTCATTCCTCCAGATGTGGTTATGACCACCTGAACACAGTGGTCTTTGTGCTGCTGGTAATCTGTCTACCAAAAGTGGCCTTACAATAGTTTCAATGAGTCTGATCAAGAAATGGCTTATGTCTCTCAGAACTTAACCTCTGTGTATCCTCACTCTTGGAGACAGGCACATGTTTTGCCACATGTTTTGCCACATGAAACTAGGAGTGTGGATATCTGGAGGCAAATATCTCTGGTTACTGGTGAGTAACCTTCATTCATTTTCTTCCTGTCTTCATTTGTCTTCTATGCTTTGAAACCACCGTTGGCCTTATTTATGCTCACCCATAGGCTCCAAATGCTAGAATGTTCACATCATGCTTAAAATCCAACAAAACTGAGTTAAAGTAGCTAAGCAAGACTTATTTTGCACTGCAGTTCTGTCTTTGTGGATGTACATGTATATATATTGCAAAGATTGACATTTCTCAATTTGCAGATGATTTGCTAAAGTTGCTCCAAAATGTGACAAGCTGTCAAAAACATGTATTTCAGGAGAGAAGTAGATTTCCATATGAGTACCCATTCTAATGATAAACTGAGGACCAGTTTTTCAATAGCAGAAGGTTTGGAGTTAAAGTCAGGCACTCGGGGGTATCTGATTTTAGTGATATAACCAACTTCATCTGCTGTAGATGAGATTCTTGATAAGAATGAATAAGAACAAATTTGCTTTAGGAATAAATTCGTTATGCCTCTGCCTCCTATTTGTACAAGACCTCACAAATCTTGTGGCTTGATATAAGTAAGTCAGAAGATGATTCTTTGATCTTACTCCTATGACTTCCTCTTTCACGGGAAGTTAAGGTGGTTGTGAAGGGGGGCAGTGGATAGAGATAAGCCAAAGAGAATTGACCTGGAGCAAATCTAAAGGGCTGAAGAGATCAAGAGGAAAGTCTGGTGTGCAGCTTTGGCTTATTGAGCTCTGCTGTGCAAGGTTTAGTGTAGCAGGATGAATGAGATTTAAAATGACAATCCTTTTGAAACACTGACCAGGCCCTAATCAAGATAGGTCCTCAGCTGCCAGTCCTTCAGACCCCACCTCTGTATGAGGGTGTCAGACTTTCTTTCCAGATCTCTCTGTGCCTAATGAGTATCTAAGCACTGAAAGCCTGTGAAGTTTCTAGACTGCTCAGCTTTTTCTGTTCTATGCTTTCTTTTTCTTTAAAGCAACAATCCTGCTCATAAATACTATCTGGCCGTGGACCCTGTTTCAGGCTTGTTGTATGTTTCGGACACCAACAGTCGACGGATTTACAGAGTCAAGTCCCTCACTGGCACAAAAGACCTGGCTGGTAACTCTGAAGTGGTGGCAGGGACCGGAGAGCAATGCCTGCCCTTTGATGAAGCCAGATGTGGGGATGGAGGGAAGGCAGTGGATGCAACCCTAATGAGCCCACGAGGTAAAGTAGGAGAAAAAGCTGGAGAAAATGACTGCGTGAGGCTAGGCTGGATGTGGAAATAATTATCTGGCAATTAAATCACTTCTTGCTCAGTAATTTTTATTCTGGGCTTTAATTACAGCGGATTGGCAAGTGTTCGTGCTTTGTTTAGTTAAACCAAACTTTATTACCCCAACACTGAGTGCTACAAAAGGAGAACACAACACAGATTAGGAGGGTACTGCTCACTCCAAGAGGCAAGCATGTAAAATGGGAAACAAATTACTGTTTGAGATATTGTCTTTGGGGAGAAAAACTGCCTGCAGTGGCTTTCCTCTTAGGTTTTATTCTGTGTATCCCCTTCTTCTTCAGAGGGGTAGAAAAAATAATTTTTTTCCCTTTCTAGTTTCTAATCTTTAACAAGAAGTTTTCAAGTTGGTGGAGAGATTTGGGGACGTATTTCTATTTAAGATTTTTTTTTTTTCATTGTTTCATCTTGATTGTCAGGATGAATCAATCAGGTGTGCTGCCAGGTGTTTCAAGCATCCTTGGGTTTTATTTCAGCAATTGGAAACAACTAGATAGTTGTAAAAGCTAATAAAAATTAAAGGTATTTTTTTCTTCATAATTGTTTCACTTAATACATGCAGAATATATTAACAGAATGGAGATGCTTTTGTGTTTTAAGCTAAGCCTCTATGCAAAAGTCCAGAAGATAAAGCCATATCTGCTGGCACTGACCAATGTGATGTAACCATTTGAAGACAGAATTTTTAGGTCAGTATTTTATTTTCATCCCATGAAATGGGCAGGGCAATGTGCCAAATAAAAGCAGGAAAGTGAGGAAAAGCCTGGGCTTCCCTACAGCAGACAGCAGTGTCCTCCAGTTCCTTGAGTGAACACCCTTGCATTCTGTGCCTCTCCTTTCTAAGGACTCCCAGTGTGACAGACATTGACCCATTCCTCCTCTTTTAGACACAAAACCACTGTGTCCTCATCTGGAATCACCAGACTTTCACCCTGTATTCCTTGCTGCAATAGGTCCAAGAATTAAAAAACATCCTGAAAGGATATGACGTCCTCTTCATTTTTCAAAATTTTTAAAGCTATTTTAAAAGATTTCTGCAAATTCTTCATCCTCATTAAATCCTTCAAATGAAGAGAGCAATATGGTCCTTGAATTTAGAAAACAAAGCTGATGCATCCTGCTGGCTCTTGGGCATGTTTTGGAGGTTTCTGTGGTCTTTTCTTTCGAGCCCCAAAGGATAACATGCTTAATGCCATATATTCAGCAGAACTTCATGTACTTGGAAGGTTCGAGGACCTGTGCTCAGGTCAGTTGGGAGGAAAGAACAGGGAAAGTGAACAAAGATTGATGTCCTTTAAACTTGTCCATGTGATAAAGCCTGCTCTGAAGGTAGGAGCCCCACTGCTTCACTGGTGCCTTTCTTTCCTATCTGCAGGGATTGCAGTGGATAAGTATGGACTCATGTATTTTGTTGATGCCACTATGATTAGAAAAGTGGATCAGAATGGAATTATATCAACCCTGCTGGGCTCCAATGACCTCACTGCCGTTCGACCTCTCAGCTGTGATTCCAGCATGGATGTCACCCAGGTAGGCTCTTACTGCTTTTATTTGCTTCTCTGCCTTAGAAGAGATGGACATCTCTTTTGGATGACTGCCTGGCCACTTAAGAAATGCATTATGCAGCACAAGATGATAGCATATTTGATTCATTCCTGAAATGAGCAAACAATCCTTTTACTGTGGCTAACACAGGTTATTTATGCAACTATAGAGAAATAAGGTTGAGATAATGGGAGTTACTGTCTTAATTGCCTGTTTTTCTGTAATTATTGTAAAGCTTCTGCAACGGAGCATTCATTCTTTGCACAGAAACACAATTAGCCAAAGTTACCACTGCACATAGCTTTAATATTTCCCCAAAAAAAAAAAAAACAAAGTCATTGTTTGAAATAGTTGCTGTACATGACTTGGTTTCATGATTTACGCTGATAAACCCCTCACTATTTTGCTGTTGGAATTTTAAACACTAGGAGTGTTTACTTTTCAGTTACGAATTTTACAGTAATAATTTGTGCAACTCATAGGTACGGCTGGAGTGGCCTACTGATCTCGCTGTCAATCCCATGGACAACTCACTTTATGTCCTAGAGAACAATGTTATTTTACGGATCACAGAAAATCATCAAGTTAGCATTATTGCTGGACGCCCCATGCACTGCCAGGTTCCTGGTATAGACTACTCTCTTAGCAAACTGGCTATTCATTCTGCACTTGAATCAGCCAGTGCCATTGCCATCTCACACACAGGAGTTCTTTACATCAGTGAGACAGATGAAAAAAAAATTAATCGGCTACGCCAGGTAACTACCAATGGAGAAATATGCCTTCTTGCAGGGGCAGCTTCAGACTGTGATTGCAAAAATGATGTCAACTGTAATTGCTATGCTGGGGATGATGGGTATGCCACTGATGCCATCTTAAATTCACCATCTTCCTTAGCTGTGGCTCCAGATGGTACCATCTACATAGCTGATCTCGGAAATATCCGCATTAGGGCTGTCAGTAAAAACAGGCCCGTTCTTAATTCTTTTAACCAATATGAAGCTGCATCTCCAGGAGAACAGGAGCTGTATGTCTTCAATGCTGATGGGATTCACCAGTACACTCTCAGCCTCGTTACCGGGGAGTACTTGTACAATTTCACCTATAGCAGCGATAACGATGTCACGGAGGTGATGGACAACAATGGCAACTCCTTGAAGGTCCGTCGGGATGCCAGTGGGATGCCCCGCCATTTACTGATGCCGGATAATCAGATTGTCACCCTGGCTGTTGGCACTAATGGTGGACTCAAGCTAGTCTCAACACAGACCCTGGAGCTCGGATTAATGACATATAACGGAAACAGTGGTCTCTTAGCAACGAAGAGTGATGAAACAGGATGGACAACATTTTATGAGTAAGAATGTTTTTGGATATATTAAGAGTACGTTTCTTTTTCAAATGGTAGCGAGTGGGCCCTAAACTGACACTACTGGAATTTCTGGGTAGGCTTTTCAGTGATACCGAATAAGGCTGTTAAATCTCAGTCTAGTGTCATGCTGCAAGGGATTAAGTGGCTCCTTGATTTCATCTGTTTTGCCTTTGGGTGGGCACTGAACCACCCTGCCAGCAGTTTGAGGCCAGTGGGGAAGTTCACCCCACTCCATTAGGAAGGACATGGCCACCTCCACAAACCCAGGTCACGGTCCTGAGTGTGGTCCCCAGCCAGGCTGCAAATACCTCACTTCCAGAAAATCTCTCAGCAATCTGCAGCTCCTACTGGGCTGCCTCTCTCTAGGAACCCTAACCCTACCATTTCTTTTGGAACTCGTATATCTCTCTCTGTTTAGACTCATGTATTACTCATGGTGGTTAAAATGTTGATTACCTTCACTGATTGTTCATTCTTGAGACAAGCGAGGAAATTAAATCCCCAGCTATCTATCAGACCCCTGGTGTATCTTCCATAATTTGTAGATAATCCAAAAAGCACACTGGTGTTCATGAGCACATAGATTAAAAAGACAGAACTTCCCTTTTAAATTAAATTCCTCAGAGATAAACTTCAAAACTACATTAATAATCTGGAAAAGCTAGTCAGATTTTCATGAACAGTTATTCTATTCTTAGTGATCTTACTGCCATTTGTTGATCAAAGTTATTTTTAAAATAGAAGCTAAATGATATATTGAAAATATATATGACTTCTAACTATGGCTAGTCTGATGCCATATATTGTGTCTAAAATAGCTAATTAGTGACTAGCACTAAGTAGCCTTTCTCAAATGGTAGTGGGTAGGAAGTATGAATAGAGATTGTTTTAATTATTTTAAATTGTGGCTTATTTTTATGGTTACAAGCTAGCAATTTTAGTTTGTTAATGTATTCATCTTGGCCACCACTTCTTTGGGTTTTTTTTAGAGGAAAACATAAGTAATGCAAAAATTAATAGAAACCCGTTGTTCAGTCTGCTCAAAATATGTCAAAAGCAGTACCAGTATTTTGTCTGCTCTGTTTGGTTTCTGTAAAAAGGAAAGCAGTGCCCTCTCGTGGTTCTCTCCTGATGTGGCCCTGGAAATTAAACCTTTAGATTTTTCATCTAGCCTGCGGGTAGAGATGTGGAGGTTTTTTTCTCCTTAATATTTGCAGACAGTCTTTCTTTAGCCCACATTAATTACAAAATCAATGCAGTTATGTGAACACGTTCAGGTATTTCCTGCTGATGGCAAGAATAAGTAAAAGCTCTTTGTACTAAATAGCAGCAAAATCTCACATTGCTGCTACTCAGATGTGGATGCCCTTCCAGACAGGGGGCTTTGGTGTTTTTTTCCTCAATAGGTAGCTCAAGATTCAGATCATAAATCTTACATTCCAGTTATTTCTCAAAGCAGCGTTAATTAATTGCAGAATATTAAGTAGAAAAGTAATTTAAAACTCTACATGAAAATCAATTTTAAAAGATCATCAGTAAGTACAAAACCGGTGTAAGCAATGGCTGAGAATGAAATTATGTACTAGGTTAGCATGATATATTAGAAAATTGTACAATGATTTCTAAATAAATATAAAAGGTGAGTGCTTTGATGGCTTAATGGGATGCATCTAAAAGTATAATTTAATATGTATATAGTGCTTAAATTTCACTAGGTATTTTTTTTTCTGAGATCGAATAAGAAAAGATGTGTAACTCTTGCTTCAGCTCAGTGGAAGTCAAGGTCCATAAAGTCAGAACCCATAGAGGAGAGGACAGTCTAGACTTTTTTTACATTAAAAATGGTTATGCTTTCTTTAAAGTGCATGCATAAAAGGAATTAAACACGGTGACTGTTATTTAGGTTGGGAAGAAAGCTATAAAATACCATTCACAATTAAATGAAGATACAGTGTGTGCATAGAAAACCCCACCTAAGGACTAGAAGTAGATGTGTGCACTCAGAATGCTCACTTCAAAATACCAGGAGATCAGAGATATCTCCTTTAGGCTGATCCTGAGCAGCTGACTTACAGTTACTCCTTAATAGGCTTTGTTGTCTCACACATCCCTTACAGTTGAGGGGCTTATTAATAAGATTATAAGGATTACTTAAATCAAATTTACAAAATTACAGTCCACAGGCACTCAGTACTGGTCTAGTATATATTTTCTTCTTCAAAGCAGTTCCAAGGGGAAAACTCTGTATTCATCACTATGCAATCTATTTTGGATGCTATAAGTTAATATCAGTTGAAGATGAAAGACATCCTTAGGCAATAAGAGTTTGTAAGGACAACAGAAATATTTTTCTGAGCTATTAAATTCAGGCATTCATACAGACATCAAAATAATTCAATGGCAGCAGAATTGGAAACAAACAAATATCTTTTTAGTTCTAAAATAATACATGAACTGAAGTTTAGAGAGCTTCTGAACAATTTCAGTGGATTTATACTAGGTAGATGTTGAAGTGCCCTGCTGTCTTTTATCTGAAACTGTACCCTGAAAATGCTCACAGTGTTAAATGTGCACATTGTGTCTGTGTATGCATGGGTTTATGCAGAGAAATGCATACACAAGCTATTTTTTTATGTGTGCACACACTCCATATGTATATTTTATATATATACGTATATATATAGTGTGTGTGTGTGTACACACACAGTTCATTTGCAGTAGGAATGAGCAAGGCTCTTAAATAATAGAACAGCTATCAGCAGGCTCTCTTTGGGTAATTTAAGTTTGGTTTTGGGCAAGAAGCACAGATCTTTGAAGAGATCCTCAGTGGCATTCTCCTTGGTCTTGGCAGCATCCTGAGAGAATGCTGCTGTTTCCTTCTTGAATCAGCTGAGTTTTATAAGGGAGAGAAAGCAGGGGTAGATGCAAATGTCTGTGGATCATTGCCCTGCTTTATGTGAAGTCACTGTATGTGGCACTACCCTAATTACTCCCACCTCCAAGCAGTAGGTGTCAAACCTCAAAGACCAGAAAGCTAGCAATAAAAATTGGTAAGGTACAGAGGTTTCATAATAGTGGACACAGGAGAAGAGCCTACCGTGCACTTTCACACACCTGATCAGATGGCTGTATCTGTCTGAGAAGGTTAGTAATGCTCAGATGCATCTCACAGTTGGCTGAGTAGTGTCCATCATATCCCTTGTGTCACACACAAGCCTACAGGCTGTGAGCAGCCTTCTCCAGGCTGTTGACAACTGGGCACCAGCTTCTCTGTCTGCTCTGGGCACCAGCAGCTGGGGTTGCCCAGTGCTGCCCTGGGAACTGTGGCCTTGGAAACCTCTGTTTGTTGGGGCTCTAGGTCACAATTAGTGTTATGGTAATGAGTTACACATGGGCTCAGGGAGATGCTTCTCTTTAAGATATTGTGATCAAGAAATGATCTCTCCTCTTGTAATTTTATTAGTAGAAAAATTTGGGATGAAACCTTACTCTAACTGAAGTCAGGAACAGGAGCTCAGGAAATTCAGGGTGTCCAGTCCCCCCCTCATTTGAAGATAGAAATATTGCCTTATCAGATCAGATCTAGCCTGATCTGTGTCATAGATTGTGATACAAGACCCAGGTTTATTGGTATATTTTCCATTGCAAAATTTTCCTTTCTTACATCATTAAACCTAGGTTCAACTCATGAAGAAGAAAAGCCTATAACCATTCAATTCCTCTATAGCTTTATTTTTATTATTCAGATAAATGTCTGGGTGTTGTATTCTGCTAAGCACTTGCTCTCAAATAATACATAAATTTTTTTAAACCAACTTCTAAATGTCACTTCTAAATTTTGTAGTACCTAAAATGTTTGCGGTTAATTAATTTTAAACTTTTTACCTTTAAGGTATTTTTTTTAAAATGGGATTTCATCGATGCAGTGGATAAAGTAGAAATGTCTTCTTTAAACATTTGTACTGTAGTGTGTGTATATCATTTAAGTAGTGAATTTTTTATGTGTCTAGCTCATAAACCAAATAATCTGCAGATCTTCATGGACAGTGCTTATGTCTTTATCACTTTAAGAGTGTCCATCACTGGCTTATGTACCCTGTGGTGTGGGAGCAAAACACTGGTTTCTAGAAATAGCATCAGAACATTTTCATTTTTCTGTTTTGGTCTCTCTACATCCTCATCCCTATTGACTTTTTAGACTGCTCTTGTGCTTTGAACAGAAATTTTCAGTGAGTAGCCCACAGCAATCCCCAGGAATTTTTCCTGGGTTAATTAAAACCCCAGTATTGGGAATGAAGAGTTTAAACTAATGTCTCATTTGCATTGCCTAAAAATATATTTGCTGATGGGGATTTTCACCAGCCATTTTTCTGGATGCTCACTAAGCTCTGCAGAGTCAGGCTGGAGCAGTTCATGAGCTTTTTTAGTTTGTCCTAAATAACATCATTTATTCTCAAATATTTGTCACCTGAGTGTTCTTGTTATCACCCTGCCAATCTCTACATAAAGCAAAATGCTCCACATACAGACTCTTGGGTTGTTACCAATTATTAATGTTCTAGGTTTTTTAAACTGTCTGTTCCTTTGTTTTGTTTTTCTGTCTTAGATGGATGCTTGACTGGATCAAGTTCTCCCCTCATCTTTATTTTATGAACACTTTTCAATATTGTTTTGCAGAGTCATTCATATAGACTTACCCAAACAACCTTTCATAGATGACCTCATTATTGTCATTTATTCAGTATCTTGTTGGTATGGTAGAAAAAATAATTATATATGGGTAGAAACTTGTGAAATCCATTAAGAAAATCATGTTGCTTAATCTTTATTTGATCCTAAACTGCTTAAATGAACACTATTATTGTTCTGTTTTAGGTTGCATGATTCTTTGTTTTATTGTTTTAGTTCTTTGCCTAATATTTCCTTTGTTTCTGGTAAGGTTTGTTGCTTCACAGGTGATTTTTTTTCTCTCTCCTTCCTCTCCCCAGTGTTCAGTTGAATGGATGCAACCATTTGCAATGGATTTGAATGGCATATTTTATATTTACTGAGGAGTTAATTTGTGTATTAATTCTGGAGACATCCTGTATGGTTCAGCTGGACTCCTTTAAGGTTTCTGAATTATTTCATTGCAAAAAGTGCTGTTGAGCACTGATGTTTTTTCATCTTTACAGCTAACCATGATGTGCAAAAAACTGGGCTAGCTCCCTGGATACTAAATGTGTTCCTCTCCTCTTCTGTTACTTGGGCAGTGCAATGGATTTACCATTTACCATCTCTTCCAGGCTTCCCATTCCCTGGATTTCTGCATTCAAAGGATGGCCAGTTGGTTTCAATCTTTACCTAAACTTTTCCCTTTATCTACACAGGACATTTTTTCTTGCCTTTCCGCTGTTTTAGAAGTACGTGAGCTCTGGTAGCAGCTGGGTGAGAGCCCCTTGCACACGCAGAGAACTGGAGCACGCAGAGTGTCAGACTGGCACACACTGCTTTTGTTACAGGTCCCCATTTTCACCCTTAAAACCCAAGGGATTGCTCCTTTAGCGTACGTATGCACACAGATAGAGCACACCTAAGGAAAGGTAGAAGCAATATGATTTGATTTCAGGCAGCATTCCTTCTTTCCCCTCCCCTCCTCAAGCCTTAAACCTCTATCTAAACTTGTTACAATAACTCATGGAGAGCCCTTTTCTTTTGTCTTGATGCCTCTGGAGCATTTTAATTCATCTTCTAAGGTATATTCTGAATGCTGACCCTTTGTGCAACTCCAACCTGTCCTGTGCTTTAACTTCTCATCATTCATCTTTATATGCCAAAATATTTGCCCCAAAATACAGTTCAATGTCACAGATAAGATCTAAATGAAATTAACGTATTCTCAAGCTGATGTCTTTTTTAATGTCAAGTTTATTCCATGAGATGGCACTTAAGGTCATATTTAGTAGTTTCCTCTAAATATTCAAGTGCAAATGTGCAGTGTATGCAATTCTGTTATTGTAGTGTCCATCATAAGTCCACTTCCTTAGAGTGAAATGGAACTATTAAAATATAGATGAATTTACTAGTTAAAACTGAGATAAATTTCACTCTGTATATCCAAAATAATATAATCCTTTTATTGATTTAAAATATGTTAGCCTGGATGTACACTCACGTAGCTGAGATCAGTATCTCTAAAAAACTATTATTTCATCATTATAGACTCTTTCAAGAACAGAGAAGTAGTAGGTATGACCGGAATGTTCTTGAAAATCTGGTTCATTCTGGGGTATATTTGCACAGTTGTGCTGCATTATTAATAGCTTGAGTATTGAAATGAACATCTATCCTCATGCTTTTTTGCTCTCACTAACTTTTCTATTAGCTATGATCATGAAGGGCGTCTGACCAATGTAACACGTCCCACTGGAGTGGTAACTAGTCTTCATCGAGAGATGGAAAAGTCTATTACCATCGACATTGAGAATTCTAATCGGGATGACGATGTCACGGTCATCACAAATCTCTCCTCTGTGGAGGCTTCCTATACAGTTGTTCAAGGTACCAAAGCACACTTCTCAGCACATCTAACCACACACACACACAACTGAAGAAATTAATTAACAAAATAGTTGTGTCATTAGTACACGTGAGCAGGGGAATAACCTGTTAGGTTAGCAAGAAAAACTCTTGTAAAGCTCATCCCTAAAATGACAAGTCTTCAGGACAGGTAAGAGACATTGCAGAGTCATTCTTGGCATCAAATATGTGTGGGCATTACCTGCTGGTGTGAGATAGGCCAGGTGACCTCTTGGGTCAGGTGCACCCCACCCATTCACACATTTCAATGTCCTTGACTGAAAATTGGTTGAAATTCAGTGCCCCAGATACACAGTCTGGCTGCAGAGTGTTGGCTCTCTTCTGCAGAGAGCAGTTCAGTTCCTACTGTAGAAATGAAATCTTTCAGATTTATACACTAACATTCAATAAAATGTAGAGCAATCTAGTGGAATGTCTCGTTAGCACCACACAGAATAGTGTTGCAGCCCAAGTATGGCAGGAGAGACCTGCACAAAAGGGGTTAAAATTTTGTGAAGAGCTTTCCAGCACCAACCATACAGGTATCTTATGGAATGAGAATGTTCCATTATCAAAGGTAGATTGAAAGGAATTTGGTGAGTGATGAATTTTTTTTAATTAAGGTACAATATCACTGGAATAAGAATGTCATCATTGAACAATAGTCACCTCCTGATACAAATGCCAACATGTATGCCAACATGGCATGTTTGGTTACACTTTATTTCTCTTAAATCAGATGATGAGTTATGTGGACTCTGTCCTTCTGTCAGGCCAATATGATGCTTTTTGGTGAGGGCTGCACACTGTAGTGCTCTGGCCTGGCTGGGAATGGCCTTGTCTGTGTCACACAGCTGGGGAACTGCACAGCCTTCAAAGTGCAGGATTATTTGTAGAACTCTTCTCCTGTAGCCCAAAGGCTGAGTGGGCACATCAGGCTCCTGGAGGAAGGCAAGTGAGAAACAAGCTGTGGCTGCCAGTCTGCACTGCTGGAGCCTCACACCGTGAGGTCTGAAAGCCAAATTGCCACTCTGTACAAAGCCTCAGCTCGGAGACAGTTTTTAAACAGAGGGAAAGTAATAGAAGAGGTGCTTACTTCTGCCCATTCACAGAAAGTCCAGCAGTCTTTTCTTCTTCTTTAATTTTTATCCTGGTGTTTAATGGTTTGTTGTTTGTCCAGCAGTTCAGTTTTCAAGAGGTTTTGATTGTATTAAAAATAAATGACATGGCTGAACATTCTGCAATTTTGATTCACAATTAAGACTAAAGGAAAAGCATAATGAAATAATGCAGTATCTCTCTGCAGGCTCACTGTCACACCACTGTTCTTTACATGAATCAGTAACATCTGTAATTTCCACCATAGTACAACGTAAATGGTAATTGCAGGCTGACTTCATTTAACATCAACAGGAGTGCAATAAAAAAGCCAATCAAATTAAGCTATATGTTTTCTTTATGACTGGAGTAGCTAAATTATTTTCTTTTCATTATTGCTGTAGATCAAGTGAGGAACAGCTACCAGCTCTGTAATAATGGTACTTTGAGAGTGATGTATGCCAATGGCATGAGCATTAGCTTTCACAGCGAACCTCATGTCCTGGCTGGGACTGTGACTCCCACCATAGGACGATGTAATATTTCTCTACCAATGGAAAATGGTTTAAACTCAATTGAATGGCGTCTGAGGAAGGAGCAGATTAAAGGCAAAGTGACTGTTTTTGGAAGAAAGCTCAGGGTAAGTAGAATCTGTTGGTACAACAGTGATCTTTTCTTCTATGAGCAGAAAATTAATTTTCCATTTTGTAGGATATGGCATTCCTATTTATACTTGTTCAAAATGTGCAGCTTCAGGATTGTCTTTGTTATGGCAGTCTTTTCTCTACTTGAGAGGTCAGTTAACTGCATGGGATCATCTGCTGCAATTAGCTATAGAAGCTTCCTTACTAAAACTGCTTCAAAAGGGACTGGTAAAAATACCCAGAATATTGCTGCAATCAGTGCTTATGCAGGCAGGGGGGATCTGCCCACTCACACTCACCACAGTTAGTCCTGGGGAGCAAATGCAATTACAGCTTGAGTGGCTGCCTTCTGCTTCTGTCAAATCCCCTGATGGATCCATTGAGATGGGCATATTGTGTTTATTCCCTTTCCCAAATGGCACGATTGGAAAATAATTGCCATAATTATGAAGTCATAAGCATAGGATAAGAAAGACACTCAGGTCGTGTAATCCATCCCCTGCCAAATCAAAGACCTGCTGCAGACAGATTAATCCCATCCTGTGCTTAACTGGCCTGTCTTTCACCCCTTAAGTACCTGAACTTTCTCTGGCTGCTTCAGCATATGCATTTCTGGAAGGGCTCTGAGATACTGGGCAGAAAACAAATGCAATGCTGATCAAGTCTTGGTTCTTTTTATAATTCTTTCAACACTGTGAGACATGAGATATGGCTTCATGTGTTGAAGATGATTAAAAGCAATATATATGTAAACAACTATGTTGAGATTTGCAAAAATATAGTAAGAATCAGACATTAAATATATGCATTTTCCTATTAATGCATCTTAGTGCTGAATTAACAAGTCTTTCCTTATTCTGACAAGTGCTCAGAGCGCACCTGCTGGGGAGAGGGGGAAGGTTAGACAAAAAAATGGGATGAGATTAGCAGCAAATCCTTAATGACTAAATTTCATGGCTTTGTAATTGATTTTTGATGTGTTGACCTGCAGACGTTGACTCTAAGTAGAAGATGTATCAGCTCTGCATTTTGACTCAGTGTTCAAAATAAAAATAAATAGGGCCCTGAAATGAAATTGCTGTAATCCTAACTCTTCATGTTAAAAATTTAATAGAGGTACTTGCAGTAATTAGCTGAAGTTAAACACATCTTAGAACTGAAACCTTGCCTGAGATGGGTTTTCTTGCATCATGTTTATGCAAATCAAAACACTGCTTTATCTAGCAACACCTCAACATTTAATTGTCTGGTGTTAGTTCCTGTAACAATAATCACATCCCCATTTAGCTCTTTTAAATGAAAATCACTATGAGATTATCACAGGTTGAGTGGACTGAAAATGAAATTTGAAAATGAGGGAGAAAGCATGGTATTTATTTGCATCTCATTTATTCTAATTCATCTTTATAAATTGTTTTTGAACGAAATAGAGCGGGTGTGCTGGAACATTGTGGGGAGTGGAGGGCAGCAGGGTGGGCAGAGAGAGGTGGAACATAGTGGTACAGAGCAAGGAGCACAGGATGATCAGCAAAGAGCATGTGGAGCCACCCCCCAGATCCGTGGTTCAGAAAGGGACTGTCACCATGCAGGATTCACCTCTTACTGGTGATTACTGGAGCCCATGCCTCTTTTCTTTGGTAGTTAAAGAAAGTTAAAAGAATGACTAGGACAGAAATTTAGTGGAGCTGAGGGTGGTGAGACACTGGCATGGTTTGCCCAGAGAGGTGGTGATGCCCCATACCTGGAGACATTGAAGGCCAGCTCATTGCAGGAGGTTGGACTAGATGGCCTTTACAGGTCCCTTCCAACCCAAATCATTCTGTGATTTCACAGTTCTTCAGGTAGTGCTGATGCCTTTGCCTCAGCCCTGCTTCACAGGGCAGCTCAACCTGTTGGCCTCTGCAAACAAACCTGGGCAGGCTTCATAAAGCCAAGAAAGGAAAACCTGCACTTCAGCTTTGTTTTCCCAGTTACTGTCCGCTTCTATTTTATACACCACATGTTCAGTTTCTTGTAGCAGTTTCAGATGTCTTGCTAAGAAAATTTTCTGAAGAGCTTTTGTTGCAGTCCAGCATCATGCAGGTGGTTTTTGTTGCTAGACCTTTACTCAAGGCACAGAGTGCTTGTCCCCTCTGCCATGTGTGCAGCAGGAGCCACAGGAAAACCAGAGGTGTGTGTAGATGGAACAAAAGAGAAAGAGCTTACTAGGTACTCTTCAGTCATGATACTTGCAATGGTGTTGTTAGTGTTCCCAGGAAGAGTGGGAGTTAGTCATTCTGTTTGGGTTGCTATATAATTAATATGACACTACAATTACACTCTCTGGTTTTACTTATTTTTACAAAGGAAAATTAAGTTACTGAGTTACCCAGGCAGGTTTCTTCTTTTTCTCCAAGTGGTATTTGTGTGTGTGCATAGCTCTTGCCTATGTAAACAGTAAAAAAACCTAGTACTTTAGTTTTCTCCGGAAAAATAATAATAACATTTACAATGTTTTTGAGAAAAGGGAGGATGCCTGCAGTCAGACTTTCCTACATGCAGGTTGCAGTTACTGTCATGGAGGGAAGAAACAGCTGCAATAACAACTGCTTTATGAAGATTCAAAAATGAAAAACCAGAACAAACTACAAAAAAAAACCAAAAGATAAAATTTGGTTTCTAATTATTCAGAAAGACTCTGGAGAAATGAGAGGTCTCCCCTGTTTCTCTGAGAGCTCTGGGATGGAGAGGGTCACCAGAGATGAACCTGAACTGGAAAAAAATAGAGTAACCAACTGAGAAGACACTTATGTTGGGTTTACCTTCCCTGGCTTTGTTTCAATGATAGAGGAATACTATTTCTTTTGCCAAGGTGCTTTAAAAAAAACTCTATCTTTTCCTTGAATCACAGGAGAAACCATTGCTGCAATAACCTGTGGGAAAACCTACAGAAAAAGAGCTTTTTCTAATAATTGCCCACTGAGGAAATTCATACTGTTAAAGAGCTACTTTTTATTAATGGAAAAAATTAGGATAATGAGTGATAATTTGAAATAATTATTTCTTTACAAACACAAAATTGTATTAATTTAAAATCTGCTTTCTGTAGAACTGAATTCCTGCTGAGTTGGGTGTGGTGGGAATTGGGTTTACCCCTGCCAGTGAAAATATCTCAGAATAACTTTTATGTCCTCGAGAAAGGCTTGGGGTTAATTTACATATTGTTTGATATGCAGTTTAATTTTGGATAAGAGAAAATGTTGCTTAATCAAAGCTACTGCAAATTATAAACTGAAGAACAAATTCCCAGGAACTGATGAATACTTTTAAAGTAGTCATTGCTCTCAAATTATATCTAATTTAAGGGCTTCTACTTTATTAATGATGCATCTACAACTAAATTACTTAAGAAGCTTCATCAGATTACACCATTAGGCTGAAATCTGTGGCATAGCCTCCAGTGAATATATTTATGTATTTCTTATTCTGATGGAAGCCTCTCCACTGGCCATTCTGGTGCTCCTTTGTTTCTGTTTGGCTCTTAAAAATAAAAAATAAAAATAAAAATCTGGGACTGAAACACTTCATGCTGTACTATTGAGGACAAAAGAAAACTATTTAACATAATTGTTTAGAAACTTTTTTCCCCTTGAAACTAGTAATCCATCTTTCCCAGCCTAGATGATCAGGTTTTTTGATCAGAAGAAATTAGACCCTTCCCACGTGACTAGGTTGCTGAGGGATCTATTGAATATTTGGAGAAGATGCCATTAAATAAGGAAAATCATAACCAGGGTGTTGCAGCTAGGGAACTCAATTGGCTGAACCTCAATGGAGACCAAACATGATAATTTCTTCTGATGGTCTTGGAGTTGTTGTAAGGCAAAAGACTAAGGACTTCCAATGGAAGAAGTAGAAAAATTACTTCCATGCAAAGGGATTTGTTTCTCTGCTAAGAGCAATGTAAGACCTGGGTGTGCAGTGTGACTGCTGTGGCAGTAATATTCCAGCTCCCATCTTGCAGGGACACAAGAAATATCCCAGTAAAATACATGAAATTACTCATCTGAAGGTGTAGAATTAGAAAGCAAAAGCCAGTTAATAGGAAGATGTCCTGCACTTTTGAAAACTGTAGGGAAATTGGGTTCTTCTTTGCACATGCCATTTTCATGCTGCAAGTCCACAGAGATGTGATGCCCACTGCTGACTGACCACAGCCTCTTCCATTCCATAGGTGCACGGGAGGAACTTGCTGTCCATTGATTACGACCGCAACATCCGCACGGAAAAAATCTATGATGATCACAGGAAATTTACGCTGAGGATAATTTATGATCAGCTAGGACGTCCTTTCCTTTGGCTGCCCAGCAGTGGCCTGGCTGCTGTCAATGTCTCCTACTTCTTCAACGGGCGTCTGGCTGGACTCCAGCGTGGAGCCATGAGTGAGAGGACCGACATCGACAAGCAAGGCAGGATTGTGTCACGCATGTTTTCTGATGGCAAAGTTTGGAGCTACACCTATCTAGAAAAAGTAGGTGATTCTGATTCACCTCCTGAGTTTAGCCCCATTTTGAGCTCTTTTCATAGTGTACAAGAAACTAATTATAACCAGAACTTGCTGCATTCCAGCTGTTAAGAATTTTTTATTTTTTAATAGGGTACAGGGTGGCAGAACTAAGATTAATGGATGTAAATTGGAAGAGGGTAGATCTAGGCTTTATATAAGAATCTCTTTACTGTGAGGGTGGTGAGACGCAGAGAGATCATGGATGCCCCCTCCCTGGAGGTGTTTAAGGCCAGGCTGGATGAGGCATTGAGCAATCTGGTCTAGTGGGAGGTGTCCCTGCCCATGGCAGGGGGGGATGGAACTCAATGATCTTTAAGGTCCCTTCCAACCCAAACTATTCTATGATTCTATTAATTAGTCAACTGGATTTAACTCATTTGTAATAGGAGATACTTTTTCATGATTTGCAGCTTTTGATTTTTTTCCTGAAAGTGATTAGGCTGCCACATAATGGCATATGCTAACACATTGAGTTGTGCTTAAGACTAAAAATACTAAACCTGACAAAAAGTTCAAGGAGAAGAAGGTAACTCATCTCTAATCATTATCTAGTGAATGGAATGAGAATGTGCTAATGCATTTTTATTTAGCCTAATTAAGACACTTCAATCATGGAAGTGTCTTAAATAATTTTCAAACTGGATGCTATTTTCCTTTGAGTCTGTTGTTTTAAGCCAAGCAGAGCTGATGTTCTCTGCTGTGTTTCTCACATTTCACAGTAAAAGTTGGAAATTGCAGCTGCTAACCGAAAGATAAGTCATTTATCTAACTCTTCTGCATCCCTAAAAAAAAAGAAGTCCTCCTAAAGGGAGGGCACCTGAGAGGTTGCTAACTTACACTTCCTCTGAGTGTCTGCATATTGATTTCCAACTATCTGGCAATATTCCTGAGCAGCTCTGTCACCCCAGCTAATGCACCCACATCTCTCCTTATTCAGTAAACTTCTCTTTTCTTTAATCCCCTCTAAGAGGTCACACTGTTAAAGACAGTAACTGTGTGCTAATTTTTTTCTCCATAGTCAATGGTGCTGCTGCTGCAGAGCCAACGTCAGTACATTTTTGAGTATGATTCTTCAGACCGCCTTCACGCTGTGACCATGCCCAGCGTCGCTCGGCACAGCGTCTCCACCCACACCTCCATTGGCTACATCCGAAATATTTACAATCCCCCTGAGAGCAATGCATCCATAATTTTTGATTACAGTGATGATGGGAGGATTTTGAAAACATCATTCTTAGGTACTGGCCGACAAGTGTTTTACAAGTATGGAAAGTTATCCAAGTTGTCTGAAATAGTTTACGACAGCACCGCGGTTACTTTTGGGTACGATGAAACTACAGGGGTTCTAAAAATGGTAAATTTGCAAAGTGGAGGATTTTCTTGTACCATCCGCTACCGTAAAATCGGTCCTCTCGTGGACAAACAGATCTACAGGTTCTCTGAAGAAGGCATGGTCAATGCAAGGTTTGATTACACATACCACGACAACAGCTTCCGAATCGCAAGCATCAAGCCCGTAATAAGCGAGACACCTCTCCCAGTTGATCTGTACCGTTACGATGAGATTTCAGGCAAAGTAGAGCATTTTGGAAAATTTGGAGTTATTTATTATGATATAAATCAAATTATTACCACAGCGGTTATGACCCTGAGTAAGCACTTTGACACCCACGGTCGCATTAAAGAAGTGCAGTATGAAATGTTCAGGTCACTGATGTACTGGATGACTGTACAGTATGACAGCATGGGAAGGGTGACAAAGAGAGAATTGAAGCTTGGCCCCTATGCCAACACCACCAAGTACACCTATGACTATGATGGGGATGGGCAGCTGCAGAGTGTGGCAGTAAATGACAGGCCCACCTGGCGTTACAGTTATGATTTGAATGGAAACCTTCACCTCTTGAATCCTGGAAACAGCGTCCGATTGATGCCCCTGCGCTACGATCTGCGTGACAGAATCACACGCCTGGGTGATGTCCCCTACAAGATTGATGATGATGGGTTCCTCAGCCAGAGGGGCTCAGACGTCTTTGACTACAACTCCAAAGGGCTCCTAACGAGAGCTTACAATAAAGCAAATGGGTGGAGTGTGCAGTACCGCTACGATGGACTTGGACGAAGGGCTTCCTGTAAGACCAACCTGGGGCATCATCTACAGTACTTTTATGCTGATCTTCACAATCCAACAAGGGTAACTCATGTCTACAATCACTCCAATTCAGAAATCACCTCTTTGTATTACGACCTGCAAGGCCACCTCTTTGCCATGGAGAGCAGCAGCGGGGAAGAGTATTATGTTGCCTCTGATAACACAGGCACTCCCTTGGCTGTGTTCAGCATCAACGGCCTCATGATCAAACAGCTCCAGTACACGGCATATGGGGAGATTTATTATGATTCTAACCCTGATTTCCAGCTGGTTATTGGTTTCCACGGAGGGCTGTATGATCCTTTAACCAAACTTGTCCATTTTACCCAGAGGGACTATGATGTCCTGGCTGGACGCTGGACATCACCTGATTACAGCATGTGGAAAAACATTGGTAGAGAACCTGCTCCTTTCAATCTGTACATGTTCAAGAGTAACAACCCTCTCAGCAATGAGCTAGATCTCAAGAACTATGTAACAGGTGAGACTTTATTACATTTCTTATAAATATCACTAAACTTTAGAAGGTGATTTGGGAAAGAAATCAGACTTCTCCTTACCAGCCATTTGCTGAGTCCTTCCATCAAGACTGGACCATTTTTCTTTTTGTGCTGTGAAACAGGTCAGTCTTGATTCTTTGCTACTGCTCCTCCTCAAGCAAAGGGTATTAAATGAGAAACCACAATGAATTATGGGGCCGAGGGGATGAATATTGTCAATTTCAGCACAGCCACAGAACCCTTCCTTTTGAACTAGTTTGGGATGAAGATGTATTTATTCTAGTGGCAATGGTTTCAAACTAAACTAGAGCAGGGCAAGTTGATTTGAGACATTAGGAAGAAGTTCTTCCCTGTGAGAGTGGAGAGACACTGGCCCAGTTCTCCCAGAGAGGTGGTTGGAGAACCCATCCCTGAAGACATTCAAGGCCAGGCTTGCTGAGGCTCTGAGCAACCTGGTCTGCCACAAGATGTCCATGTTCACTGCAAGAGGCTGGTCTAGATGGCCTTAGAAGGGCCCTCCCAAACCAAGACATTCTATGGTTGTATGGTTCCAATTTTATATAAAGAAAAAGTCACCAACAAGAGTCAGAGGCAGATTAGTTGTGGAATCAGGTGCCAGAACTTCATGGCATCTCTTCCCTTCAGGGCAACTTTCAAAATGAACTGCTGACTGAGCCCGTTTAACTTTAAATATGCAAACAGGTTTCAGTTTTTAAAACAAGTATCTTGACGTGTTCTAAAATTATTTCCTCCTGAAAGATTAAGAAGTGTCGTGGAATGTATAGAGCTGAGAAAGAGAAACAATAAAGTCATTTTGATTGCATATGTTAGAATTGGGTAAAACTTGTAACCTCTTCTTAATTAGTAATAATTAATCACTTAGTAAGATCACACAGTACTTGAACTAGCTGCTGGCAATTTCTAAAAAGAAAAGTAATTAATATGTCTTCAGGAAAAGCTTTCTTCCAGAATTGAATATGGAGTACACAATTAGAACAGTGATATCATTTTTTAAAAGGAACTATTGTAATTTTAGCAGTAATTTGAATTTCAAGAAAAGCATGCTTTTCCTTCAAACAAAATTGTGGCAAGTTTCATTAGTATATTGGAACTCAACTGCATGTGTAACACACCACAGGTTCTACTGTGGCTCCTTTGCAATTTGAAGGTAGTGTGAAAATATTATTAATGAAAATTACCATGGAATCAAATTCTTTTGTCCTAATTTCAAAAAAATTCATATTTTAACCTGCTACTGTTTAATTTAAGTTTTTCAGTGCCTTACAATATTTTTGCTGTGTTCTGGAAGGGTATTAATTTAATTTATCCACCCTCTGGATGAAACCTAGGAAGATGTGTTGCATTTTGGTATAATACACACCTTGTAGTCTGCAAAAATATTTTATTGGGGATGAAAATATTTGTTGCTGTATGGGCAAGAAATTACTATGGTGGCACCTTGGTTGTTGTAGTTTAAAGAAAACAAACAAGAAATACTTCCCCACCTCAATTATTTTTTACTATTAACCCCAGCACTGATTTATTACTAAGTTTTGCTGAAGAGGAATTGCTGTAGCAAGTGCAGTGCTGCCTAGCACATAAACTGAGCAAAATACAGGAGATGTGTAGAAGTATCTTTGTAGAAGCAGTGGGTTTCTACTAGTCTATGAAGTGCCCTGCTGTAATGTGTATTCTGAGTTCCACTGCTGCTCAAAATTCAGGAAATCCTTCCTTGGCCTCCTTAACTTTTTTATTTCTTGTATTTATTACACACCCTTGTTTCTCACTTGCCTTCTTTCTGTTGGTTTTTAGATGTCAAAAGCTGGTTGGTGATGTTTGGATTTCAACTCAGCAACATTATACCTGGTTTCCCTAGAGCAAAAATGTACTTTGTGTCACCACCCTACGAGCTGTCAGAGAGTCAAGCATGTGAAAATGGACAGGTAGGCAGAAATACCACACTCTTTTCCTCTTTAAATTTGCCCCACTCTATGAATAGAACTCCTGGCTCTTCTGTCACCACAGTAGAAGGCTGAGTGTTTAGTTGAGTGTAAGATGAAGTGAGTATAGTTTAATTTTATACTAATGAACATATGCCTTCTTGCAAGCCTTCATTGTTATTGTAATTACATTGTCATTAGTTTGTCTTTTATTGAGTTCTTCCTTGATTAACAGGTTGTAACTCGATTAACTTGATTAGGAATGACAAAGGGAGACTTTGTCAGGGTAATTCATCATCTCTTGTACCTTGGGTAAAACCACCCTAGTAAGATATGTATTACAATAAACTCTGGTTGGTACTTGTTCTACTGCTAAGAAATGGTTCTACTGATTAGCCTGTAGTAGCCTTTCTCATTGTGTTTTGTCTGATGCTTTTCATGGTTAGAGGCTTAGGTTTGCTGCTCTTACAGTGTCCATACTTGTCAGGTTAAGGTGGAAAATGGTACTTGCTTTCAACATTTATAATAAATTCAAACTCATTTAATAAACTTTAGAGTACCAGGCTTATTCTGAACAGTCTTTGCTGGGCTTACTTCACATCAGTGGTAATGCAACAGAAATGATCCTGTAAGCCTAAACATAACCACTTTCGCAGGCTTTTGTGTCATTTGAGAATCTAAATCCCCTCTTCAGAGATTGCTTTGACATTTTGAAAACCAAATTTCATCTGTTTTCAAAAAGGCTTACCTTCATAAGTATTTTAGTCATATAGAGTGGTTGAAACCTCTGGGCTAATGCATCCAGAAATGTCATGTTTTAATAGATTCATCCTGTTTGTTTTCATCTCATCTTAAAACTGTGGGTCTCATCCTTGAAATGGACATTTTCATTTGCCCAGACAGATTTGTTGTCCATGTGTGCTGTGAAGGGTGATTGATGAGAAATCCTTTATTTGGTGTTGCTGATAGCTGAATAACTTGACAAATGCATATTTAGCTGATTCTGAACAGGATGTGTACAGGAAAGGGAAAGTGAGGGTGGACTTCCCAGGAGGTAGAATTTTTCAATGGATGGCCCTCCTTTAAAAAAGCAAAGCAAAAATTAGTGTCTCCAAAATGAATATTTTCAGTTCTGTTTCTTCTTTGGTGTTTTTTTGTTTTGTTTTGTTTTGTTTCACCCAGCTCATTACAGGAGTTCAGCAGACGACAGAAAGACACAACCAAGCTTTCATGGCTCTCGAAGGCCAGGTGATATCTAAGAGATTACATGCCAGTATTAGAGAAAAAGCAGGTCACTGGTTTGCAACAACCACCCCTATCATTGGCAAAGGCATCATGTTTGCTGTGAAGGAAGGCCGTGTAACCACTGGTGTTTCCAGCATAGCCACAGACGACAGCAGGAAGATCGCCTCCGTCCTCAACACCGCTCACTACCTGGAGAAAATGCACTACAGCATCGAGGGCAAGGACATCCATTACTTTGTCAAGATCGGCTCAGCCGACAGCGACCTCGTCACCCTGGCGATGACCAGCGGGCGGAAGGTCCTGGAGAATGGCATCAACGTCACCGTCTCCCAGCCCACTCTGCTGGTCAATGGCAGGACTCGAAGGTTTACCAACATCGAGTTTCAACATTCCACCCTCCTGCTCAACATCCGCTACGGGCTGAGCCCTGAGACACTGGAGGAGGAGAAGGCCAGAGTGTTAGACCAGGCTCGGCAGCGAGCCCTGGGCTCTGCCTGGGCCAAGGAGCAGCAGAAGGCGCGGGACGGCCGGGAGGGCAGTCGCCTATGGACAGACGGAGAGAAGCAGCAGCTTCTGAACACGGGAAGGGTTCAAGGTTACGAGGGATATTATGTCCTGCCTGTGGAGCAGTACCCAGAGCTAGCAGACAGTAGCAGCAACATCCAGTTCTTAAGACAGAATGAAATGGGAAAGAGGTAACAAATTAACCTGCTGTCATCCTTTGCCGGATGAATCAGTAGTCCTAACTGTTATCTCCTCTCCTAAGGAGATGAAGACCTAAAGGGGGGCACTAGGCTGAGCTACTTTGGGATAGTAAGTGGCAAAAAGGCTCATATTTTTTGAGTTCAATGCTACTGTTCAAGTGATTAAAAACCACATCCTGAAGTGGACTAAAGCCAGACTGAAAACTCTTAACCGTACAAATTAAAAGGTACCCCTGAAATATTACCCACTTGTTCTGGGTCTAAAGAAAAAACAAAAAAAAGAAGGCCTCGTATTGTATTACCTCACTCCATTCACACGTGAGCAAACTAAGAAATCCAAGTGGGCCACTTTCACTGACCAGCTGATGAAACACAGATGATTCAGACTGATTGTTTGATAAATATCCAAGAGGTTTTCATTTAAAAGCAAAATACAGGTGCATTTAAAACATGACTTTGGGGTGATTTGTGTGTAGCAACTGGAGGACAATAAGAATGCAAGTGAGAGCGCACTGGAAATAGTAAAGAAAACTATATTTAAAAGTTAACAAAAGTACACTTGCGCTCTGACCCTCCACTTGTCTGGCCTGACACTTAACTTATTCAAAGAGGGCAGAGTGTAGAGTTACATTCAAAATGGTGGCTATAAATCACTACAAATAAATTTCATACTCTGTTTGTCTTTGAAGATTTCCATTGTGGACAGTATAACACAGTTACAGGGTGTAGTCTGTTTAGATTCAGTAGTTTGTTGGTATCAGTTCCAGTAGAGCTGTGGGCATTGTGTTACACTATTGCAAATGGGCACCACGTCAGATCACCCTGTACATACATCAGCCAGAAGGCACAATCACTGTTTCAGATTTAAAAAAAATTATTAGTGTGTTTGTTTGGTCGAGAAACTGAGACAATCACATTACGGTCACCGCAAAATTTAAAAAAAAGAAAAAAAAAAAAAAAAGAGAAAAAAAAGTCTAATAAGAACTTTGGTACAAGAACTTTTTTGTAAAATACATGTATGAATTGTTCATTGAGTTTTTATATTAATTTTAATTTGCTGCTAAGCAAAGACTAGAGACAGGCAAAGATAATTTATGGCAAAGTGTTTAAATTGTTTATACATAAATAAAGTCTCTAAAACTCCTGTGAATAACTTGTGCTCCCTTGTGAAGTTTGTTTTAAATGAAAATCACCAGTGCCTCTCTGTCACCTAATGCAGATGGCATCTTGTGTGTGGAAATGGCTGTTGTTGGGCTGTGCCTCCATGGGGGAGCTGATCCTTTGATCTCTGGGCATGCAGAGTCCTGCACACACGTCACCCAAAACCCTGCTGAGGACACAGCAGCAAATTGGTAAAAGCTTTAGAAATTCCCTCTCTCCACCTCAGGGCTAACAACCCTCAATCTGCTGCGTTTCCATCCTGGAATTAGTCTAATTGCACAAAAGCCAACATCTGAACAGATTGAAAATGCAGTAACATGATATTAAATGGAACAAGGGAGGCCGCGCTGTGAGCCAGGAAGTCTCTGCAAAATCTGTCTTCTTTGGGAGATTGATTATTTCTCCCACGTTTTAAAGCTGGAGGTAAGATCAAAGACCCTCTCCCAGCAAACGCTGACTCCTAATGATGATGTTAAGAGGAGCCATGCTTTTATCTCATCCAAGTCTGTTGCCAGGGAGCTCTGCTTAATTCTGAGAAGAGTTTTGCTTTTGGGATTGCAAATGAGGCTTTTAATGGTTCATGATACGATAGAGATGCTTGAGTTGATTAATTCACTCCGGGGCGTTTCTATAGTGGCCCCATTTGGTGGCTGGGTGGTGTAACACCTCCAGCCCTACAAGGTGGATCTCACGTCTGCAGTTCCAGCCAGAACTGTCCCACTCCAGCAGAGCCTGGCTCCTCACTGCCTGCTCCAGCCCCACTGCTCACCCACCACATCCAGAACCAGCTGGGTCCCACACAGCCATCACTGCAGGTGATTTTCTGGGCTGATGGATCTGAAGTGCTGCTATCTTATCAGACTCTCATTTAAAAGTGAAACAGAAGCAATGTCTATTTTTTTTTTATACTGGAGGCAAAAAACCTCCTTGAAATCACAAGGAGACACGTTTTGTTACTACAATTTTCCTGGAGTACCCTTGCCCTCTACTGGTAAGTTCCTTATGTTTTGTTGGGTTTTTTTTAAATTTTTCTCACAATTCAGAGGGTTGAAATGGGAACTCATTTCAGTTTTCAGTTTCCTTTATTCTGTAACCATTCTCCTAAAACAGAAATTAAGGGTTTTGTAACTGGATGATCTGCAAGGCCCCTTCCAACCCAAACCATTCTGTGATTCTCTGATCAAGAGCAAACCCTCGGGTGTGGTCCGTAGGTGGAGAGAGGTTCTCCTCCCCCTCTACTCTGACTTACTGAGACCACATCTGAGTCCAGTTCTGGGGACCTCAGTTCAAGAAGGACTCAGAACTGCTTGAGAGAGTACAGAGCAGAGCCACAAAGATGATTAATTGATTGGAGCATCTCCTTTATGAGGAAAGGCTGAGGGAGGTGGATCTCTTTAGCTTGAAGAGGAGACTGAGGGGTGACCTCATTAATGTTTATACATATGTAAAGGGTGAGTGTCAGGAGGATGGAGCCAGGCACTTCTCATTAACAAGGACAAGGGCCCATCACACTAATGGGCAGAGCAGGGGATTTTAATCTCAGCTGAGCAAGAGCTCCCTATGTCAGCTCAGCCTCCCTACCAGCACCACCAAAAGTAAAGCCCAGGAGGTGGAAGCTGAGCTGTGATGTGAGGTGGCGACTGGCAGCCATTTGGCCAGAGGGCTCAGGCAGGGACCAGCCTGGCAGCAAGGGGTGTCTGGGTCCTGCTGGCCTCCGCCACACAGTCTAGTGGGGGTCCTGTGAGCACCCTGTGCCCTGGAGGCTGTCACCCTCTGCAATCACCAGCCCCTGGAGTCACTTCTTGATGTGGGGAGCCTGGGGTTTGCACAGAGGTGAGACTCAGTGGCACCTGCTCTGCACCTGCCCTGCACCTCAGCCTGTTCCTGGTACAGAAGTTCTGCAGCTGCTCAACAAAATGCACACTGGATGTAAGAGGTTGGATTTTTCTCTTATTTCCTTGTTAGTTAGAATATCCGTGCAGCATCTTAGCCCCTGCAGAGGATTTAATGGTTCTGGGATTAGAGTCACGCTACTGCTGTGGGGTTTCTGAGCCAAGGAAGGGGGGAAAAAAAATAGCAAGTAACAAAGTGAAATGTGGCAAAAAGACCATGGGAGAGAGCTGCGTGCCAGTTTTCAGAGGGGAGTGAGTGAATGCAGCCAATTTATAAATCCTTAACAAAGAGGATTTATAATGGCAGTGGCAGTTAAGCTGTGGTGAGTGCAGGAGGTGGCAGGCAGTGCACTGTAACTCTGCCCCAGCTGTGTTACAGCAGCTCTATTAGAAAAATTATATTTGCAGAAGTTTTATATCTTTAGATGACTGCTTTGGGCAAGCTTTAGTCTCATTATATGGCTGTGGATGGAAAGGAAATCTGCCAGTGCAATGGTGGCAGCTGAACAGCAGCCTGTGCTGTGGGAGCCCAAGCGCTGGGGCTGATTCAAGTTCCTCTCCACAAAATTCAATAACTAAAACAGTCATATCCACAAAAGTAACATCACCAAGTGCTATAAATCAGTAATCTAATGGTAGGCACAAGTCAATGAGGTGTCAAAGGGTGTCTTCCTCACTCTATATTCTCTCCCTGGATAAGCTGAAGGCTTTGCAGGAAAGACCAGAGACCAGGGAGACATGAGTATCTTGTCCCTCTCTCTGTCACCAAGTCTCTGCTGCAGATGGGCAAAGACCTCATGGTGCTGAGCTTCACAGCACCTCAGGGAGCTGCAGGGTGCCCAGGAGCTACAGGACACCCCCATTGGGCTACTGGTGTCACAAGCCATGCTGGTAGAAATGCAAAAGTTCATATTTCTGTAGGCCAGAAAGGTGAAGTGCTGAGCCAGCTGGTGAGCTGCCAAGTGACCAAGAGGAACCTGTTAGGGGAATAGGTCTCTCTAACTTCTGAACAAATAATGGGACAGTCAAAATAAAAAATTTATACCAAAACAATTAATTTTTTTTTCAGTCATGGGTCTACAAAAGCAACAGAGAGAAGGATTGTTGGGGACAAAAGAAAAATAAATGTTTTTGCTTGTAGGTGGAAAAAAAAAAAGACCAACCCTGAGAGCACCCAAAGGTCATAGTTAGGAATGTACTCCCTTACTGTGGGCTTGTTTGCTGAAAGATAACAATCTTTGGTGCAGGTGTACAAAGTGTCAAGGATCAGGGAGGCAGCACAGAGCAAGCCGATGGCAGCCCCAGGAATGGTGAGGACTGTCCCTGTCATAGGCATCCTATAACCTGTCCCCTTCTTTGGGGCAGAGCTCAGCTGAGCTCTCCTGCCCTTGGGGAGTGACACCACGCTACTGCATTAAAGCCAGCAGTGCCTGTGGCAGGACATTTATGCTGCCTAAATGTTGCCATTAGCTCACCCTCTGTCACAAACAGCCCTGTGTACATCCTCTTGGTGAGGGCAAGTTAATTCTGAACAGAATGACTGAAAAATAAAAAAGATTGGGGGGAAAAAAAGCAAACTAATTTCAGATCAGGCAGGTGGTTGTTGCAGTAAGCCATGATGTAGCTGTAGCCCAAAGTCAGTGTGAACCTGAGGACCACCCTGACCACCTCCTGTGGCAGGGCTGGAAGGGTGGGGGGGGTCCTTCCACTGGTGCTGCAACCAAATGTGCTATCACAAGGCCTGCAGGAGATAAGGATTCTTAAAGCTGCATCTTCCATACTCATTCCTGTGTCTCCTGCCTTCACCCTTTCATCTTCTTTTTTTCATTTTTTCTTTTAGCTGCCCAGGGACATTTTCTTGATCTTCCCCTGATATACTTAGTTCTATCTCATGCACTCACAAAAGCAAGCAACATATTTACCACTTAATGAACAAATTGAAGGATTCTGATCAAATTTTTTCAGTGCTTAAGGCAGTATAAAGAATTCAGTATGCTTACTAATGCTGCACATGATAAACAGCATAAACTAGACTGAAGTTTAGCTTCAGATATCCTGAATCAGCTGCTTGAAGCTATGATAAAAGATGGCTGAATTAACCTTTTCTCTTTATCAGAAACATTTATTTTGTTTGATTTGCTCATGATGAGCCTTAAACCTTCCCAGCTGCTCTTTTTTAAATTTTTTTTTTTTCAAAATACTTAGTTTTAAAAACTCCTTTATTGATCATGCTCTCTCTCTTTCCCACTCTCACTGCCTTTTACACAAGCCCACTGGAGACACCTGTGGTTTCAGTCTTTTGGCTACTTCATTGTGGAAGTGCAGGAGTCTGATGCTGCAACCCAGAATGATGGGATAAAATTAAAAAATAGGCTATTTGTCCTGTTTTCAGCTGAGAATAGTCTAGTTTTCTTTCTAGTGATTGCTATGTGAGGAATGTAAGTGATGACTATTGTTTTCAGTTGTTGCTGAGTGATGTTTACAGTATCTAAAGAATTTTCTTTCAACTTCCTGGAGAAGACAAAGATGGCGTGGCCAGTGAAATATTCCATACCATGGACATGATGCTCTGCATATCAATGGGGACTGGCCATGGGGCTGAAGGCGGGGTCAGGGACAGGGTGGTTTGTCCAGGCAAGGGTAGTACAACCTGGAGTATTGTGTCCAGTTCTGGAGTCCTTAACACAAGAAGGACATTGAGCTGTTGGAGCAGGTCCAGAGGAGGCCACGAAGATGGTCAAAGGGCTGGAGCAACTGCCTTATGAAGACAGGCTGAAGGAGTTGGGGTTGTTCAACCTGGAGAAGAGAAGGCTTAGGGGGAACTCATAGTAACTTATCAATACTTGAGGGGGTCCTACAGAAAGGCAGGGGAAGGACTTTTTGATCAGATATGTGATGGGAGGACTAGGAATAATGGATGTAAATTGGAAGGGGGTAGATTCAGACTAGATATAAGAAAGAAATTCTTTACAGTGAGGGTAGTGAAACACTGGAACAGGTTGCCCAGAGAGGTTGTGGATGCCCCCTCTCTGGAAGCGTTTAAGGCCAGGCTGGACAAGGCACTGAGCAGCCTGATGTAGTGGGAGGTGTCCCTGCCTATGGCAGGGGGGTTGGAACTCGATGATCTTTAAGGTTCCTTCCAACCCAAACTATTCTATGATTCTATGATTCCTGTGCAGACTTGTGGTGGGGTGGGCAGGGCTGTCAGAAAGAGTGCAAATGAAATAAAATCTGGAGGAATGGCCCCTTCTTAACCCTGTAGGGTTAAGTCCACCAGTAGGACTATGAATGGAACAGAAACACAAAGCCCATGTTGGGTTCTCTGATGCCTGATGTAAATGAGGCCTCTGCACATTTTAGGCTTCTCCTTTGACGGTGAGCTTGGGAGTCAGATAAAAATCCTTTTTCAATGAGGATACCTCAAGGACATTCAAGAAGATTTGCCAGTAACTACCTCATTTTATTTCCTGCATAAACACTTAATGTATGAAACCATAAATCTGAAAAAAAGATAAACTGGAGGTTTGTTTTTGATACAGCAGGATGGATGCACTTGGGGGAACTACTGAATTTCCTGGAGTGCTGGATCAGTGCTGCTGGCGCTGCTCCTTAGTAATGTGAGGTGGGAAACAGAGGGAAATTTTTTATATTGTCAGAAAGGAAGATCTTAACTACAACCTAAAGGAACAAAATATCTCCAGGGCTCTGTTTTCCATAGAGTTAAGCAGCCTACTTAAGGGTGATCACAGACTGGTTCAGATTCTACCTTAATGTGCTTTGCAGGAGAGTGATCAGCACATTCCCAACAGAGACATGTGAGATGATTGGTTCCAGACAGTGTCCAGTTAGGGCACAGAGACACAGTGATGGCCTTGGCTGTGCTGTGCTAACTGTTGGGCTTGGTGACCTTAAAGGTCTTTCTCAACAAAACTGACCCCATTGCATCATGGGGGTTTGGTTGATTGTGGTTTTGGTTGGTTGTTTTGGTTTTGTTTTTCTTTTTGGAAAGGAACCGTTTGAAAGAAAACAATGAAATTACTTTGCCAATGTTTACAGCAAGTTCCTTTGATGTTGGGAAGGGAAGGTCTGGCAGGTTGTGTGGGCTCTTCCCATCTGGCTGGAACCTGCTTCTGAGAGTGGGAAGCCTTTAGGTTGCTTCCAAAGTGAATCATTCTGTCTTTCCAAACCTGGTTTTGATTTTTTTTTTCAAAATGCCATTTTGGAAAAGTGAAAAAAAATTGGCATACAGTCTGTGGGTGGGCAGGGTGAGTGAGAGGTTTTCCAGGAAGGTAAGGTAACCCTCCACAGAAATCACACAACTGCTTCAAGTTGGAGCCTTTACCAAAATGTGGTATTGCAGGTAAGTGTAATTGTTTCCCAGCAATTGAATTTAAACCCATTTTTCTTCCCGTTCCATTTCAGACACCTGAGGATATTGGCTGAAAGACTGACACTGTGCTCAAGCAGCTTTTGGCATTTCTCTTTTTGTTAGTTGCACTCAATTAAGAACCGAGCCTTGAGTGCTGAGCAGCAAAATACAGGCATTTAACGCATTAGGAAAATAAATTTAAAAAAAACCAAACCCACATAGTCCAAGCAACCAGAAAGCAATCAGCTCCTCCAAAGCAGAAATCCCCATCAGAAAATGGCTGCTCTTGTTACTGAGTAACCTGTGAGCCGTGGGGTCGAGGGCTCCCAGCTGCAGCTGTGACAGGAGGGGACAGAGGAGACATTGACCCCCGGGAGGAACAAACGGGGAGGTTTGTGCATGTTGTTCCCTGCTCTGTCCTGTCTCCTCACCTGCAGCCCAGCCTTCCCTTCCCTGTGCACAACAGTCACCTGTTTGTTTATTGCTTAAGGGTCAAACAGACGCTGATAACGCCGAATTCTTTTGTTGTGAGTGTGAGAGGTAAAAGGGAGGAAGTCACCATGTGCACATTCCTGATTGCATTCATAAATACATACGGCTCAATGAGAGGGTTGGTCCCCCCTGCTCCCACCCTCTCCCCAGAGGTAAACAACTAGGAGAGGAAAAATAAGATCTTTCAACTTGAGTCAAAAATACCTGCAAGTATTTTCTACAACTGAGAGAGAAAAAATAAGATCTTTCAACTTGAGTCAGAAATACCTGCAAGTATTTTCTGTTTTGAATCTCTTGGAAACTGTGCAATTTTTTTTCATCGTAAACACAAGTGATGACATTTGGAAAAAGATTTGATCAGGTTCCTTTTTGTGTAGTTTTTCTCTGTAGGATCTACACATGCTGTGAAAATCTGATGCTTTTTGGAAGCATCCCTGAGCTTGAACATAAGAACAGAAATATAAGAATATGAAAATATGCAATAATTTGCTATCACTTTGTTAGTCCTAATGTTTAAAAACAGTTATTGTTGCTGGGGGTTTTTTACCCCCTTTTAAATGTCTCAAGGACTTTGCTAGATGTTTTACAGAGAAATACCATAGCCCATAAGACTAAAAGCCATACAGAGAAAATGATGGCCAGAATGGCCAGCTCAGTGCCCAAGAAGCCTACTGCTGACCATTGCCCACAGGAACCACAGCCTGCCCCTAGAGTAGTGGGCAGAAGGAGGGGTTATTCTACCATTCTTTGCTTAGTTACTAATTTAAAAGCCTCGTGGATGGATGGTCCTGTTCATAAAAACACGTTCAGCAGCCCCCTCCAGGTTTGGCTTCAGATAAAATGGGGTTAAATCAGGCAATTTTCCAAATGCCTCTCTCTCTCAGTATTACTTGTCTTCATTTTCTTCCCAGCTCAACCACTTCATCAGCCAACTGCTGCCTGTTCTGCCTTGGCCCCCGGGGAACCAGCAGTTCTGACTCCCAGCAGGTTGTCAGCCTGAAAGAAGTTATCTTACCCTCCCAATCTGGCACAAAATGAGATGTTATTTCTAATTGTCTCCCTTGACTTTGCTTTTCCTGCCCGCCCCTCGGGGGCTCCCATCTTCCCATCCTGCATTTTCCTCTTTTCTCCCCCCCAGCGGTTGGCAGGGATCCCCGCTCCATTCTGCTCTTTCAATAGCTGGAGCTGGGCAGAACTTCTGGCTTTCCCCCGCCTGGACAGCAGGGAACCGGCTGGTGCTCCCTGGGAAAAACGTGGCCACACTCCCGGGGAGGACATGTGCTCACAGCTTCGTCCCCAGAGTCCTGCAGCTGTGCCACAGCCACCTTTGGCAATGGTTGCAGTGCTGCAATGGACATGTCCATGGACACCCTGACCTGGGGCTTCTGGCCAGTACCTTCTCGTGCTCCTCCAGCTTGTTTCTCTTGGTGCTGGCCTTGCTGTACCCATGTGCCCAGCTGAGGGGAGCTTTAGCTCCTCAAGCCACGTAAATGGAAGTACCACCTGTGTCACGCCCCCAGGTAGTTCTGGTGGCCACCAGTGAACATAGCAGCCCAGTGCCTTGCGGAGCCCAAAGGAAGTTGGGGGGCTGAGGTGCTAGGAGTCCCAAGGTGTTAGGGAGTCCCACACCATCGGGGGGTTCACCACACCATTGCATGGCCAAGGGTCCCACACTGCCAGAGGTCTCTGCCCCTCTGCTCGGCACTGGTGAGACCCCACCTGGAGTATTGCGTCCAGTTCTGGAGCCCTCAACTCAAGAAGGACATTGAGCTGTTGGAGCAGGTCCAGAGGAGGACCATGAAGATGGTCAAAGGGCTGGAGCAACTGCCCTATGAGGACAGGCTGAAGGAGTTGGGGTTGTTCAACCTGGAGAAGAGAAGGCTCAGGGGGGACCTCAGAGTAACTTCTCAATACCTGAAGGGGTCCTACAGAAAGGCAGGGGAAGGACTTTTTAATAAGATATGTGATGGGAGGACTAGAAATAATGGATGTAAATTGGA